>CM050163.1:229820307-230182807 GCA_027410445.1 Discoglossus pictus
TATCCTATGTGTTTGCGTCTTTCAGTCGTGTCCAACTCTCCTTTACCAAGTGAATGAGCATGGCGGTCCATGAGGTACTGGAGTGGGTTGCCAGTTCCATCACCAGTGGGCCACCGCATGCATCTCCTTGTATTCCTAGGTGGTCTCTCATCAAAGTACTGACTAGGCCCAACCCTGATTGGCTTTAGGGTGGTTCTCTGACTGGAATAAAACCCAGGTCGCAGCGGTGAAGGCATCGAATCCTAACCACTGGACTACCAGGGAACCTTATTCTTATCCTGCTGCCTCTATAAAAAGTTTAACTAGTTGAGCATGAAGGGCCACTACAATGCCCTAACAGGAGCTACATGTTTCCTTTTTTATGAGGTCACCAAAGGGAACTTAAAGGGAAGAAACATCCAAGGGCTATTTTAGAAAAAAAAAAAATTAATTGCATTGTAGACATGCCATTCTTCTCAAAAACTTCTAAGAAAAATCTTATGGCATCGCCATAAAAGAGACTTCCAACTTGATACACAGTAGCGATTTAATCTTTTTATTGTATACCCACAAGCCTGTGTTTTTATTATTCCTTCAGTGTAAAACTAAGCAAATAGATAACATTCGATCCCAAATAAGATAAGATTCAATTCCCAAGTACAGTGGACCAAATTCCTTTCTATATCTGCATGGTTTCAGTGCTGATGTATTTACATATTTTTCATGCAAAATTTTATTTTTAAAGGATTGATAAAAGGTTTGGGTTCAATGCTTTTAAGATATTTTTGTATTCATTTTAAAGTTAGTAATGCTTAATATGTTTTTGTAAGATTCTACATCCCTGTCCAGCGCTTTTGTCCAGCACTTTGTTATAGTCTCTCGTTTTTATTTTTTATTAACAGTTCATGGAGTTGTCAGTACACTGATTTGCAACCAAAAAAAGTTTAATTTTGTCCCTAGTAAAATTCTCAGTTTAAGCACAGGCATGGCACACTCCTGTGCACTGACCAGGATTTCATAGTTTCATGCATTAGATTACTGTAATGATTGTGTGACCCAGAATTAATACAATAAGATCCTCCATCAATGATGGTAAACTCTCTCCTCTGAGGGTCTCTAACAGGCCAGTATTTCAATATTTCTGTTGAAAGGACCACTGTATTAAAAATTTACATAGTGTGCCAAAGAAGAATTGAGCATATATTAAAAAAAAAAAAAAAAAAATATATATATATATATATATATATATATATATATATATATATATATATATATATATATATATCTTAGCAAAAATTAGAAAGTAGAACAGATCTATTTACAGTGAACACAGCACAAACCAAATATCCAACAAGATAATACATTTTTAAAACTTAACTTTGTAATATCCATTTTATTAAAAATATACAGATATCATTAAAATCTCAGATGCTGGTAAAAAGAAACTTGGAGTCCAAGAATCTTTTAAGATCTAGGAAAAACAAAGAACCAAATCTCAAAGTACAATTTTCGAAATATAAGTAAATTGTACAAAAAGAAACCACAGATTTGGTGGCAGATAGCAAGTTTTGGGTGTTGCTTGTCAAATAAGTTGGTCCTGAGGCGGCTACAAACTTCTTTCAACAATTCAAAATTTACCAAAAATGTGATTCTGTATTAAAATGCTCTGAGTTGTCCCTCCTCCTGGAATGGAAACAAACAAAAAAAAACAGGATCTAAAAGGTCAAAGAGAATACAGAATTTAGATTTAGAAATCCAATTTCAACATGTGGAACATTTTAAAAAAATATTCTGTTTGACACACAAAAAATATCAAAGGGACTTGAATGATTTTCAAAATAGAAACATCTTTGAGACCAAATAAAAATAAACTACGAGAATCCTCTGAAGGTGGCGATTTTGTGACCTCTTTCATCCTTCTGAAAAGTTTAAAAAGGATGTCTTAATAAAGTTAAATGGAATTCAAATTTAACACCAGGCTGTTTTCCCTAGATGGTGAGTAATTGTACACAAATATCCAACACAAAAGGGGTTTAGATGTAGTAAATTAAAGTGGCTTCCAGTATAATAACCACTATACATTCACATTGGAATTACTGGAGTTTTTATTAGCTCATAACAATTTCATCTTTATGCACAATTTCTACCAACAAATTTTGTAGCACAGCATATGACCCTACATATACAAATCTTTATTTAGGGTGCCGGGTGGAACAGGTGGTTTTCATTGAGAAAATGGACAAATACACACAGAATGTAGATCTATGGATTCATTTTATTGATGTATGAATTGGAATGGAAAATCACAGTGCTTAGCAGAATGTATTGAAATACTTAATACCAACAATATGGGCCTGCACCTAACCTGAAATCAATAAAACAACCATTACCTTCTTGGATCTGAAAATAGATAAGATGGAAGATGGCAAATATAAAACGAAGACCTACAGGAAACCACTAGCATCAAACAATCTATTGCATGCTGATAGCAGCAATCCTAAATCTTTAATCTCAGGAATTCCAGTGGAGCAATACCTAAAAAGAGATTGCACCACTCAAGAATTTGAACAGGAAGCAAAAGAACTCCAATCTTGATTTGTCGGGAAAGCCTACAGCAAAATAGTGCTTAAAGGCATATTTAAGTTTCCTGGATTGCGAATGCATCTGATAGAGCAGAATCAGTAGTGTATGCAAACATTTCTTTGCATGAAAAAATACCAAAATAAACATTTACACAAACACCCTGATGTTTGCTAAATCTTTTCAATTTGCAAGCTGATGCTTTTGTCAGTTGGCTCCCCTGAAAATCCTTGCTAACATAATCATATTTTTTTTTGGGCTAATCAGGAGAAAGCAGATATATTTGTATCATATTCTGGGGTTGCTGTGTTGCAAAGAAGCCTGGGATATGTAGTTTATTTCTATATATCCTTATCTGATTCAGTTGTAAACTCAGACCCCCACCTAGCCATGTGATGCAATCCAGCACCAAGTACTTTCTTTGAAAGGTCAAACTCCATACCTAGATACATTTCTCTGCATTCTTGGTAATGTCAGTTTATTCTGAGTGTGCAATGCTGGAATGTACTTACCTACCTACAATTTTGTACACTGAACCTATCTATATAACACAGCTCTTTCCGATAATCACTGCCTGTTTCTTACCAAACATTTTGAAACCCAGGAAACTTATATATACCTTTAAAAGAGCCTACCACAATTCAATAGATACCAATAGAGAGACTTCTTTCTGACAAAAAAAAAAAAGATGAGGTTAATCTGGTAAGGTGCATTTGCAGTTATAATGCAAAATGGCATGATAATAAATAATATATTTAATACACATTGGAATATCAGACTGGGTGAGAAAAATTTGACTCCATTCTTAAACAGCCAGGCACAAATAACCAGTAGATGTACCACAAACTGTAAGGGTAAACCTTCCAAAAGCTACTTGGAACCATGTAAAAAAACAATGTGGCTGAACAAAACAATAGGCTGCTTTAAAGGGAAATCTAAGTTTCCTGGATTACTAATGCATCTGATGGAGGAGAATCAGAAGTCTATGAAACAAAATGTTTGCATGACAAAATATCAAAATAAACATTTAAACACCTTGAAGTTAGCAAAATCTATTGTAATTTCTGACAGTTTAAAATAAAGGTAACACCCCCTCCAATTTGTTTTGGCCAATCCGGTTAGAGAAAGATTTCAGACATAGCACTATGTTAGTTGCTGTGGCAACACTACACAGCATAGCCTGGAAGCAGGGATGAGTCATATACCAGCAGTGACAACACTGCTCTCCTATTGGATGTGGCGCAAATCAGCATGGGATATGTAGGCAATGGAGTCTGCGATATGTAGGCAAAGGAGCCTGGGAAATGTAGTGTATCACTGATATGTGACAGAAAGCTGCAAGGAGGAAGATGTAAGCAAATAGTGGGTGAATATTGCTCCCTGGATGCTGCATACTGCTTGGGGGTGGGGGGCACCAGGAAGTTGTGTAGACACCCCCTAGGGGTGTCAACATAATCATTAGAGGGATTTTTAGATATTAATAAAAATAAAATGTTTTATGAGATGTGCTGCATACACATAGGCTGCATTTTGCCTACAGAGTGCAGAAATGTATTAATTCGGCTCACTTACATATCCCTTTAAGTGTTATTCCTGCAAGGCATGCAAATATATTTTCCCTACAATTTTTTTTTCATCCAATGATGGTAATCAGATTGTAATCAGAAATGTAAGGTACAACATCTTTTGACATGCAAGACACAACGGGTTATCTATTTAATCACGTGTATGTGGAATGAGATATGTAGGCATAACGAGGCACATATACAGTGTTAAAAAGGAATATGCACCCAAAACTTTTCAAGCCAATCAAAAACATTATGGTGATCTTATAGTTCTAACTAAATTAAATACAATGACACATAATTAATTATACATGATAAGTTGATAAAATGAAAAACAAAATGTAATTTAATATATAGAGTT
This sequence comes from Discoglossus pictus, assembly GCA_027410445.1. Classification (NCBI taxonomy): domain Eukaryota; kingdom Metazoa; phylum Chordata; class Amphibia; order Anura; family Alytidae; genus Discoglossus; species Discoglossus pictus. The sequence continues at coordinate 229,824,793 of CM050163.1, forward strand.
TTGTCATAATGAATTCATAATAACTCAAGCGATTGAGAACAATATAAATAGTAATGAACTTGATATATCTATGTGTTAAGTCCTGATATATAATTTAATTACAGTAACTGCAATATATCCACATTTTATGTCATATTTTTATTATTACACTAGCGACTTGCCCGTCAAAAAATGACGGTCAATAAAAGAAAGTGTTCAAAATGCTGTTTGCCACACAGTGTGAGTGTACTGTGTGCCTCAACTATATAGACCCCTCTAACACAGTAATGAACACATGTAATAACACTATAAGTGCCATGAGGGTCATCCAGGACCCTCATGACCCAAAGTGTAAGCACTAATCCATTTGAACCCGGTCACTTATGGCGGTCTATCCAGACCCTCATAAGCCTCTATTTAACCCCATCGGTCCCATAAGGGTATATTATGACCATTATGGGCCTGTTACAACCCAACATTAACCACATAAGTGCCATGACAGTCCTCAAGGACCATCACGACACTAAGTATAAACATTACACTGCACTATACCCCCCCAATAAAACATTAAATATGAACTAAACACCCTCTACACTAACCTATTAACACCTACACTACCTACCTACCTACCCCCTAATAACCCCCTCCCCACCACTGTAATTACAGAAATCCAAAAAACTAAAGTCATCAAAAATCTACATTAAATAAAATAAAAAAAACTAAAATCACCAAAAATAAAAATTGTACATTACGGAAAAAAAAAAAACCTAAGTCACAAAAAATAAAAAAAGGAACATTACAGAAAATAATAAAAATAATAAATAATAATAAAAAAAATACACACCTGAAAAGGAAATACATATAATACAATACATACAATATAATACAATACAATTAAATACAATACAATTAAATACAATACAATACAATTAAATTAAATACAATACAATACACCCCTATCTAATATACATCCCCCTATCTAATATACATCCCCCTATCTAATATGCATCCCCCATATCTAATATACAATACTATCTATCTAATATACATCCCCCTATCTATCTAATACACAATAAATACTATCTATGTAATATACATCCCCTATCTATCTAATACACAATAAATACTATCTATGTACTATACATCACCCTATCTAATATACAGTACATGCTATCTAACCCTAATTCTAAGCTACAATAAAATAATTAAGACCACTTACCTTTGAGATGTTTCTTCAGATCACCAACCTAGGGTAAAAAAGGTTAAAAAAATTAATACAACACGTTTACATAAAATAACTAAACATTCTAAGTATTCTAATTATTCTACTCACCTTTCCAGCATGTCACGTTCCAGCATGTCCCGTCCCAGCATGTCACGTCCTCCTCCATCTTTGCTTCTGCGGCGCGGCCCCTGTTAAAAAAAAAACATTACATTAGCACACATACATAGAAACCAAGTTAAATAAACACAATCTACCATGTACTTACCTCCCCGCGATGTATCTGGCCTCCTCGTGTTGTGCCCTGGAAGCATCCGGGCTCTTAAAAAAAAAAAAAAAGACACACATGCGCCCTGGTGGATGTCTCCGACGCTAATGAGCTTCCTACGGAGTGTTCCAGAATAAAATTGGCAATGGCGGCTTCTGATTGGCTGAAAACGCTGTCTATCAAATTCAGCCAATGAGAAGACGCTAATTGTGAACCAATGAGAAAGGGATACACCCCAAAATACCACGATGATTGGATAACGCACCTGTCAATCTTTATGTGAACCAATCCGAAGGCTTTATTGCCATCAGCGAATCACAATGGAATACACCCCCACGTACTGGTTATTAGGGGGTAGGTAGGTAGTGTATGTGTTAATAGGTTAGTGTAGATGCTGTTTAGTTGATATCTAATGTTTTATTGGGGGGGTATATGGCAGTGTAGTGTTTATACTTAGTGTCATGATGGTCCTTGAGGACCGTCATGGCACTTATGTGGTTAATGTTGGGTTGTAACAGGCCCATAATGGTCTTAATATACCCTTATGGGACTGATGGGGTTAAATAGAGGCTTATGAGGGTCTGTATGGACCCCCATGAGTGACAGGGTTAATTAGCGGTTTATGGGGGTCTGTATTGATCCCCATGATTGAGGGGGTTAATTAAGGGTTTATGGGGGTCTGTATTGACCCACATGAGTGAGGGGGTTAATTAAGTGCTTATGGGGGTCTGTATTGACCCCCATGATTGACAGGGTTAATGAAGGGCTTATGGTGGTCTATATTGAGTGACAGGGTTTATTAGGGTTTTATGGAGGTCTGTATTGACCCCATGAGTGAGGGGGTTAATTAAGTTCTTATGGGGGTCTGTATTGACCCCCATGAGTGACAGGGTTAATGAAGGGCTTATGGGGGTGGATATTGACCCCCATGAGTGACAGGGTTAATTAGGGGTTTATGGGGGTCTCTATTGACCCCCATGAGTGAGGTGGTTAATTAAGGGCTTATTGGGGGCTGTATTGACCCTCCTGAGTGACGGGGTTAATTAAGTGCTTATGGGGGTCTGTATTGACCCCCATGAGTGACAGGGTTAATGAAGGGCTTATGGTGGTCTATATTGACCCCCATGAGTGACAGGGTTAATTAGAGGTTTATAGGGGTCTGTATTGACCCTCATGAGTGAGGGGGTGAATTAAGTGCTTATGGGGGTCTGTATTGACCCCCATGAGTGACAGGGTTAATGAAGGGCTTATGGGGGTCTATATTGACCCCCATAAGTGACAGGGTTAATGAAGCACTTATGGGGGTCTGTATAGACCCCCATGAGTGACAGCGTTAATGAAGGGCTTATGGGGGTCTGTATTGACCCCCATGAGTGACAGGGTTAATGAATGGCTTATAGGGGTCTATATTGACCCCCGTGAGTGACAGGGATAATGAAGGGATTATGGGGGCCTGTATTGACCCCCATGAGTGACAAGGTTAATGAAGGGCTTTTGGGGGTCTGTATTGACCCCCATGAGTGACAGGGTTAATGAAGTGCTTATTGGGGCCTGTATTGACCCCCATGAGTGACAGGGTTAATGAAGGGCTTATGGGGGTCTATATTGACCCCCATGAGTGACAGGGTTAATGAAGGGCTTATAGGGGTCTGTATTGACCTCTATGATTGACACAGTTAATGAAGTGCTTATGGGGGTCTGTATTGACCCCCATGAGTGACACAGTTAATGAAGTGCTTATGGGGGTCTGTATTGACCCCCATGAGTGATAGGGTTAATGAAGGGCTTATGGGGGTCAGTATTGACCCCCGTGAGTGACAATGTTAATGAAGGGCTTATGGGGGTCTGTATTGACCTCTATGATTGACACAGTCAATGAAGTGCTTATGGGGGTCTGTATTGACCCCCATGAGTGACAGGGTTAATGAATGGCTTATGGGGTGTCTATATTGACCCCCATGAGTGACACAGTTAATGAAGTGCTTATGGGGGTCTGTATTGACCCCCATGAGTGACACAGTTAATGAAGTGCTTATGGGGGTCTGTATTGACCCCCATGAGTGATAGTGTTAATGAAGGGCTTATGGGGGTCAGTATTGACCCCCATGAGTGGCAGGGTTAATGAATGGCTTATGGGGAGTCTATATTGACCCCCATGAGTGACAGGGTTAATGAAGTGCTTATGGTGGCCTGTATTGCCCCCCATGTGTGACCGGGTTAATGAAGATCTTATGGGGTCTGTATTGACCCCCATGAGTGACAGGGTTAATGAAGGGCTTATGGGGGTCTGTATTGACCTCTGTGATTGACACAGTTAATGAAGTGCTTATGGGGGTCTGTATTGACCCCCATGAGTGATAGGGTTAATGAAGGGCTTATGAATGTCTATATTGACCCCCATGAGTGACAGGGTTAATGAAGTGCTTATGGGGGCCTGTATTGCCCCCCATGAGTGACCGGGTTAATGAAGGGCTTATGGGGTTTGTATTGACCCCCATGAGTGACAGGGTTAATGAAGGGCTTATGGGGGTCTATTTTGACCCCCATGAGTGACAGGGTTAATTAGGGGTTTATGGGGATCTGTATTGACCCCCATGAGTGACAGGGTTACTGAAGGACTTATGGGGGTCTATATTGACCCCCATGAGTGACAGGGTGATAGTGTATATTTTTTTTTTTATAACGGGTCCTTTAAGGACCTTTACAATCCTTTAAGGATCCGTAACGCAGGAATTTTGAATTTTCATTGCGGGGGGGTCCCCGATCGCGTGCGATCCGGACCCCCTCTGCGATGGTTAATGTGGGTTAATGCGGGTTTCCGAGTTTATCTTGGATCCCTTCTTGGGTAAGTTGTAGGTGACTAAGCGGTCCTGGGTCTTTGAGCCTCGTTTTTTTCGGCCGCCATTTTTTCTCTCGCTTAGGGGATTTTCGTGTGTGTTTCATTTTTGTGAGTATTTGGTGTGTTTTGACTGTTTTTAGGTGCGTACGGTTCCGCCATTTTTCGTGCGTGTGGGTGTTTGTTAAGGTTGGTCTCCGAGGTTGTTGTTTTTTTTTTTTAAGTAATGCGTGTTTGTGTGTGTTTTTAACCGCGTGTGAGGCGACTTTGAGCCTCCACCTCCGCAAATGCGGCCCCTCGTTTCGCTGAAGCACAAGTAAATGTTTTTTTGGAACTCCCTTGCTTTCTCTATTGGCAATTTGATCTGTTGTGCCTATTCCTCTGCAGAACCCAGCTTGCACATCTGGTAGTTCCTGGTCCATATATTGTTGGAGTCGAGTTCGTAGTATCTTAAGCATTACCTTGCTGGCATGTGAAATTAATGCAATTGTTCGATAATTGGAGCACTTTTTGGCACTGCCTTTTTTGGTGATTGGGATGTAGACTGACCTTTTCCTGTCTATTGGCCATTGTTGAGTTTTCCAAATGTGTTGGAATAAGGCAAGTAACACTTTCACAGCATCATCCTGTAGAATTTTGAATAGTTAAATTGGGATTCCAGCACCTCCTGCATCCTTATTATCAGCAAGACATGCTAGGGCCCATCTCACTTCTCTCTCCAAGATGTCTGGCTCCAGCTCATTGGACAAATTATTGAAGTCATCACTGCTGTTAAGATCCTTCCTGTATAGATCTTCAGTGTATTCCTGCCACCTCTTCTTTATCTGATCTTCTTCTGTTAAGTCCCTACCATTTTTGTCTTATATCATGCCCACTTTAGCATGAAATGTGCCTTTTAGGTTCACAATTTTCTTGAAGAAATCTCTTGATTAACTAATTTGGTTATCTTATTCAATCTCATTACATCACTCATTGTAGAATGTCTTCTTGTCTCTTGCTATCCTCTGGAATTCTGCATTCAGTTGGACAAATCTTTTCTTATCTGAAGCTTTCCTTCTTTCCTGGGCTACTTTCAAAGCTTCATCAGACAGCCAGTTTGACTTCTTACTTTTTTCTCTTTTAGGGATCTTTGCTGTTTCCTGGATAATGTTGCAAACTTTGGTTCAAAGATCTTCAGGCATTCTGTCTTCCATGTCTAGTCCCTTAAATCTATTCTTTATTTCCACTGCATATTCACAAGGGTTATTATTTATTTCGTATCTATTTGGTCTGATGGTTTTCCCTCTTTTCTTCAGTTTAATTTTCAACTTTGCAGTAAGAAGCTCATGGTCTGAGCCGCAGTCAGCTCCAGGTCTTGTTTTTGCTAACTGTATAGAGCTCCTCCATCTTTGGCTGCAAAGTATATAGTCAATCTGATTTCTATGTTGTCCATCTGGTGATGTCCATATGTAAAGTTGTGTCGTAGGCTGTTGGAAGATGGTGTTTGCTACGACCAGAGAATTATCTTGACAAAATTCTACTAATCTCTGACCTGTTTCATTTTGTCCTCCAAGGCCAAAATTGCCAATTATTCTAGGTGTCTTTTGGTTCCCTACTTTAGCATTCCAATCTCCTATGATGATAGTAACATCTTTGCTTGGTGTTATATCTATGACGTGTTGATTATGTTTGGAGAACTGGACAACTTCAGCCTCTTCAGCATCCATGGTTGGAGCATAGACTTGGATCACTGGGATATTGAATGGCTTGCCTTGAATTCTAATTGAAATCATTCTGTCATTTATTGGGTTGTAACTGAGCACGGCTTTGGCCACTCTTAGATTAACTAGAATGGCTACTCCACTTCTTCTGCGGGATTCTTGAACACAGTGGAAGATCTGGTGGTTGTCTGATGTGAAATGTCCCATTCCAGTCCATTTAAGTTCACCATTTACCAGGATATCAATGTTTAGCCTTGTAATTTCATTCTTGACCACATCTAGTTTGGTTCATAGTTCTAACATTCCAGGTTCCTATTCTGAATTAGTCTTTGCAGCAGCAGACTTTCCTTTCCCCTTCAGACACATACGCAGCTGGGCGTCCTTACAGCTTTGTCCCAACCACTTCATTAGATCTGGTGTTACTTGTACTTGCCCTCTGCTCTTCCTCAGTAATATGGTAGGCACCTTATGACCTGACGGGCTCATTTTCTGGTGCCATGTCGTTATGTCTCTGGTTGTGCCTGTCCATAAAGATTTCTTAGCAAAGATACTGGAGTGGGTTGCCAGAATATGTACAGATGATTTCACTGGCGGGGGTTATTTACAAAGCTGGGAAAACTCTCTACAGTCAGCAGAGAGATTCATTCCCCTAGCAGGAAAAGAACACTTTATTAAGCAAATACAGTAAAAAAACATGTTATTGTACAGCACACAAAACTCGTCCATGAATAAAAAACAAATGATACTTACATAACATATATGTATACATTTAATAACAGTTAAATAATTGATGTATATAAATATTATGTATGGTTTTAAAAACATTACTAGTATTACTAGGGGCGGATACTATGCTGTGCTGCTTCTTTTTCTTTGAGGGGGTTGAGGGTTGCACGGGGATGTGAGGCATCTCCTGGTCATGTAGACAGGAACAGCAAGGAAGCTACAGGGAGGAAAGCTGTTTTGGTAAGGCATCTTGAGGGTATTAAGAAGGATTAGTGACTTGGGCCGGGGGTCTTGAGGGGGAGGGGCTTCTTTAGGAAGAGGTCTTAATGGATATTAGCAGGGATGGGCTAGTGACTATGGAAGGCATGGGAGAGTAGGTGATTTGCGGCAATATACATATATATATATATCTACTAGCGAATTGCCCGTCAAAAAATGACGCAATGAAATTTTAAGGTAGCTAATGTGCTAAAGCTGTTTGGTGTGTAATAATGAAATATGTAATACATCAATAAATGAATATGCTTTACCTATTTTGAAGCATTGTGTTGAAGAGATGCAATCTGTTTTGATGTTGCTGCAGCGTTAGTGGTGTGGAGCTGCTGTGTAAGCGTGCTGAATGTGTGCAGTGTAATACTGTGTGTGCGCGAGACCAAACCGTTTTGATGTTGCTGCAGCGTTAGGGGTGTGGAGCTGCTGTGTAAGCGTGCTGAATGTGTGCAGTGTAATACTGTGCGTGCGCGAGACCAAACTGTTAGCGTAGTCGTGTACTTCCGCATTGGCGTAAAATGGCGGGTAATGTGTGGTAGGCTCGTTTTCGTTTTGTTCAACGGTCATTTTTTCTTTTGCTTACCAAATTTTTTAGTGTCTAAACTCTTTTATTTTGAGTTAAATGCAGGTGTAAGTTGCTTTTTTGAGGTCCTGGATGCTCCCTCTTGCTGTAGGTAAGCTTTTTATGTATGTGTTGTGTGTATTTATTGTGTTTTTAATGTTTTCATGTTTGCGGGTAGCGGACGATTTTTGCGAGGTCGTAATGTGTGCTAACGTGTCTCGTATATTGTTTGCGTTTGTAGCTTTGTTTTCGCTTTGTTCGGCGGCCATTTTTTCTCTCGTTTAGCGAATTTTTTAGTGTTGAAACTCTTTTATTTTTAGTTAAATGAAGCTGTAAGTTGTTTTTTTGAGGTCCTGGATGCTTCCTCTTGCTGTAGGTAAGCTTTTTATGTATGTGGTGTGTGTATTGATTGTGTTTTGAATTTTGTAATGTTCGCGAGATTGCGTCCGATTGTTGCGAGGTCGTAATGTGTGGTAACCTGTCTCGTATGTTGTTTGCGTTGCGAGGTAAAGTTTGCGAGGGTCGTAGTTGGTGTGTCGTGTTGTTTGCGTGGTCGCGGTTGTTGTGTGGTTGTTGGCATTTGAACGTAAATTTTGCAAGGGTCACAGTTGCTGGCAAGGAGCGCCTTCGGCGCTCCATGCCAGCAACTGAGGCCCTCGCCCGCAGCCCTCGCTACGAGCCAGCAAGCTTTAGCAACAACTCGTACGCTCACAACTATATATGTGATATATATATATATCATAAACCCCTAACCCTCCTGCTTACAGTAACAACCCCATAATGGTTACTAACATATTGAAAATAATAAAACTCTTTTCTATCCCTTTGTCTAGCATTAGAAGAAGCACACACCATTAAAAAGTAGAAAGGGCCAACCCACATTAGCTTCTCCGTCTCCTGGTACAGAAAAGTCAATTCATCACTTTATGACCCTCTGAGAGATCTGAACATTCCAGGAGGGTTAACTCCTCTCAGTCAATGACTACGACACATCACATATAATAGTTATCAAACTGCAATTCGTTTGTGCAGTGTAATACTGTGTGTGCGCGAGACCAAACCGTTTTGATGTTGCTGCAGCGTTAGGGGTGTGGAGCTGCTGTGTAAGTGTGCTGAATGTGTGCAGTGTAATACTGTGCGTGCGCGAGACCAAACTGTTAGCGTAGTCGTGTACTTCCGCATTGGCGTAAAATGGCGGGTAATGTGTGGTATGCATCTTAGCAGAATATCTGTAGGTCTTTTGTGGTGTTTTGCGAGTTTCTTGTGGTATTTTGCGTGTTTAGAGTGCTGTATAGTGATGTCGCGAACATCAAATTTTTGGTTCGCGAACAGCGGACGCGAACTTCCATCAAATGTTCGCGAACGGGCGAACCCGGGGAACCGCCATAGACTTCAATGGACAGACGAATTTCAAAACCCACAGGGACTCTTTCTGGCCACAATAGTGATGGGAAAGTTGTTTCAAGGGGACTAACACCTGGACTGTGGCATGCTGGAGGGGGATCCATGGCAAAACTCCCACGGAAAATGACATAGTTGATGCAGAGTCTGGTTTTAAGCCATAAAGGGCATAAATCACCTAACATTCCTAAATTGTTTGGAATAACATGCTTTAAAACATCAGGTATGATGTTGTATCGATCAGGTAGTGTAAGGGTTACACCCGCTTCACAGTAACAGACCAATCTCCCAGTTTAATGCACCGCAAACAACCGCAAACAGTCCCTTTGCACAACCGCAAACTCCCCATTTGCACAAGGTTGGATACCAAGCTAGCCATGTCCCGTTCCTTGTCCTCACTGATGTCATTGAAGGTCTCTTCCTCCACCTAGCCACAAAGGGTCCCCGAAAGGTGGCAACAAGCCCCCTGAGACGCCTGCTGTGTTTGGTCTTCCACCTCCTCAAAGCCACCTTCCTCCTCTGACTCCTCTTCTTCAGACTCCTCTCTCTGCGTTGCCTCTGTCTGCGTTATTATAAGATGTGTACTGTTAAGTAGTACTATTCCTATCGGTTTAATCCCTGTTACGTCCACTATTAGGGGACGTGTATATGGCATTGATTTTTGGAACAGGGATATGGAAAAAGATGCTTGGTCGTCCTCCCACTTCAATTTAGGTGCACTGCGCGTGCAATCTAAGGTGCCACCATATATTAGTGTCGCTGTAGGCCTCACATACACACCTGATTCGATTACAGTCAAAAAAGTGTTGTTTTATGTCACTGTACACTACAGTTGCACCAGATATGACGTATCACTGTGCACTGGCAAAAGTTGGCAGAGTAGATGCAATAGGCTTCACACACACGCCTGTAGGCAGGCAATTGCTATTCAATCTATTACAGTCAAAAAAGTGTTGTTTTATTTCACTAAGCACAATAAAAGCTGTTAGATGTTAGCCTGTCACACACACACGCTGGCAGGCAGGCATATGCAATTAGATTACTCAGAAAAAAATTATAAAATAAAATAAATGATGTTCTAGCCCTAAAAAGGGCTTTTTGGGTTGCTGTCCTTGCAGCAGATATCAGATGAGTCCTTCAGGTCTGTAGTGAAAGCTAAATACACAGCCTGGCTATCTACTTCAGAATGATTCTAAAATGTATGCTGTCCTTCCGATGGAAGGCCCTGGAAGGGAGTATATGCTGCTGATTGGCTGGAATGTGTCTGCTGACTGTGAGGTGCAGGGTCAAAGTTTTCTCAATGATAAAGTATAGGGGGCGAACCGAAAAGCGCATGTGTTCGCCGTCCACTGCGAATGCGAACATGCTAAAATCGCTGCGAATAGTCCGCGGGCGAATTGTCCGCGACATCTCTAGTGCTGTAGCCTCGTTTTCGTTTTGTTCAACGGTCATTTTTCTTTTGCTTACCGAATTTTTTTATTGTGAGTTAAATGCAGGTGTAAGTTGCTTTTTTGAGGTCCTGGATGCTCCCTCTTGCTGTAGGTAAGCTTTTTATGTATGTGTTGTGTGTATTTATTGTGTTTTTAATGTTTTCATGTTTGCGGGTAGCGGCTGATTTTTGCGAGGTCGTAATGTGTGCTAACGTGTCTCGTATATTGTTTGCGTTTGTAGCTTTGTTTTCGCTTTGTTCGGCGGCCATTTTTTCTCTCGTTTAGCAAATTTTTTAGTGTTGAAACTCTTTTATTTTTAGTTAAATGAAGCTGTAAGTTGTTTTTTTGAGGTCCTGGATGCTTCCTCTTGCTGTAGGTAAGCTTTTTATGTATGTGGTGTGTGTATTGATTGTGTTTTGAATTTTGTAATGTTCGCGAGATTGCGTCCGATTGTTGCGAGGTCGTAATGTGTGGTAACCTGTCTCGTATGTTGTTTGCGTTGCGAGGTAAAGTTTGCGAGGGTCGTAGTTGGTGTGTCGTGTTGTTTGCGTGGTCGCGGTTGTTGTGTGGTTTTTGGCATTTGAACGTAAATTTTGCAAGGGTCACAGTTGCTGGCAAGGAGCGCCTTCGGCGCTCCATGCCAGCAACTGAGGCCCTCGCCCGCAGCCCTCGCTACGAGCCAGCAAGCTTTAGCAACAACTTGTACGCTCACAACTATATATGTGATATATATATATATCATAAACCCCTTACCCTCCTGCTTACAGTAACAACCCCATAATGGTTACTAACATATTGAAAATAATAAAACTCTTTTCTATCCCTTTGTCTAGCATTAGAAGAAGCACACACCATTAAAAAGTAGAAAGGGCCAACCCACATTAGCTTCTCCGCCTCCTGGTACAGAAAAGTCAATTCATCACTTTATGACCCTCTGAGAGATCTGAACATTCCAGGAGGGTTAACTCCTCTCAGTCAATGACTACGACACATCACATATAATAGTTATCAAACTGCAATTCGTTGTCACGTTTGCGAGCCTCGCGAAGCAAGGCGAGACGTTAATGCATAGAAGCCTTCCGAGCTCGGAGCACTTAGACGATTAGCGTTGTAGTCGCTCATCGCCCTGCTTGCCTGGACTTACTTAGGCTGCAAGCAGGTGAGGAATGCGGGACTTAGAAAAAAAAATTTCCGACCTCGGAATCTCGCGGGCAAAAACATACGACCTTGCAAAAATATTAATTTAGCGGCCGAACCACAGAAATTGAAAAACACGAAAAAAAACAACAAAACACTCACACACAGCATGGGAGGAACACCGGGACGTCTGGAAGTGAGGTTGCACGCAAAATTCAAGCCAAATTTGCTGAGTTTCGACACTCAAAAATCAGCTAAATGACATGCACACACAGCACGGGGAGGGGAACGCCAGGATGCCTGGAAGTGAGGTTGCACGTGAATTTAAGCCAGCGTTGGCGAGTTTAGGCACTCGAAAATCGGCTAAGCGACAAAATAAATGGCAGCCGAAACAAATGAAAACGAGGCTAAAGGAGATCAAGGCGCATAAATCACCGCCAGGCATGTACGAGTTAGCCAGGAATGTACAATATACAAAATATACTATTTCAACGGACAGAAAATGCTTGTGAGCCAAGTAACACATAGAAAAAAGCTGCCATTTTACAACACTAACTTGCAAATAATAACATTACCATGCTAAAATGGCGCTTTACACGCCTACACAAATGGTTTTGCCTCGCGCACAGAGCCTATGTGCTCACTTGGCACATTGCTGGCACTTTCTCACAGTCCAATCAAACAGTCCAATTGTACATTTTCTGATGCAGGAAAATCCAAATAGATTGTCAGCTCTTCAGGATATGGATTGCTGCATATTAAATATAAATAGGTAAAGTATATTAATTTATTAATTCATATTCATTTATTAATTCACTGTACTAATAAAATGGTATATTTTACACTGTACTTATTTATCTGTCTTCGCAATCAGCGCCAAAGGTGATCGTTGCAAAGGAGGACACTTGAAGTGGGGAGAGGCTCGCAATGAGCGCCTTCGATGCTCATTGCGAGCCACGCGATGAGTGCCAAAGGCGCTCAGAGCGGGACTCGCAATAAGCGCAATAAATAACGCTTATTAGACCTTGGGGGTGACTGAAAATACATATTTGCTATGTACTTGTCTCTAACTGAAATTGCTAAGTCATGGGTCAAGTTATTTCATACCTAATGCCATACAATGGAAAATTACTGTTTCAGGGCTAAAATTCACAAGTGTCACAAAAGTGATGAATTCTATATGTGTATACTAACTAATGTAAGGATATTTGTAATTTCCTTAACACATGATGGTACAGTAATTGTCTGAAAATATCATTCACATATCTCTGAAAGAACTGCAGGTACATTAAAAAGTCCAAACGGCATGAATTGAGTAGGTACTCATAATGACCACCCCAATGCTATTTTTCCTTCATCTCATTCATAGCAATGCCTGTAGCTACATCATTACATTTCTATCCTTTTTCTTCTTCTTTGCATGTGGCTGTGGCTTGAGAGACATTTCTAGTAAGAAACCTTTTCATGACCTTGAGTAATTTTTGATTGTTCACGTCTGGCAGGAAATTTTGGGAAGTAGTTGCTTGACAGGCATTACTCCATGAGAGTATTTGTGCATCAACACAAGAGATTTTGGGATTGTGACACTGGAGCCATGTCATTCCTAGAATCAGGTGGGTAGATGACAAGTCCAATAGATCCATCTTAAACTTTTCTGTATGCAACAAGCCTACTATCGTGGCAAGTTGACATGTCTCTTGGAAAATTTGTGCTGTACTCAGAGGTGCGGCATCAATAAGCTATTCTTGCTTTTTGTCATTTACTGCTATTTTATGTTGTTGGACAATCTGCTAGCCCGGAAAATGTCGTGCTGAGCTTGAATCAACAAAACCCTGGATTTCAATTAATAAAATTTCCATCTTAATTTGGTGTGTACCAAAAGTCTTTTTAGGAAATGAGAAGCCGCTGGAATTTTATCTGAATGATGCTCCTCATAAACCCTCAGATCCTGGTGTTTCCTGATTTTTCGGGGCATGACTTTAATAGATTAATAGATTAATACTTTTATTCCTTTATTTATTTTGTCGGAATTCAGACTCAGATGGATGATTATTACCAAGTTTCATTGGCTCCCAGTGGGAACAAGATCAAGGGTAGCAGCTGGTAGCTTTTGATACTTGTAGATGGTGCATACAGGTGTACTTTTGCATTGACCTCATAGCTAATAATCCTGAAGACTGGAGTCAATGGGATGACTAGGTTGATCAATTAATTTAAAGTAGCTGGCAGATTAAAGTGAGCTCACACAGTCTCATGTGGTAGATTGCAGGCAGAACTTGATCCCAAATTAGCTTAGCTGCTAAAGTCTTGAACTGAATAGTGTATTAAACAACAGTTTGGTTACCATGCCGAAGGTGTAGAATTTAATTAGCCGAAGTATCAGTTCGGGCAGGGAAATCAAAGATTCTACTGAATTCTTGTGACTAAGTCACATACCTCACATACCTCAGTCAAATCTTTCTCCCACATGAGAGAGGAGGGTTGTCCTCCCCATTAATATTAGATTTACATGAAGCTGTATTGTTGAGCCATCTATATGGCTGGAGCTCCTGTGAAATTTCCGCTAAATGGAAAACAATTAAGGATGATATAGTTGGAAATTATCCATGTAGTTCTTTCCTCTGTTTTCTAAATTGGATTTGACATTATTTCAGACCCTCCCTAAGGGGATTATTTTATTACTTAAATATTGGTATAAATACAATAAATTAAATATCACGAACAGACCCTCCTTAGTAAACCCGTTAGAGATTCTGTTTGAGACCAACATTTTCCCATTAATAAATGGAAATCTGCAGGATTTAAGTTTATTGGCGATCTGTTTCTTAACAACTCATTTGTTTCTGAAACATATTTGACATATAATTGTTAAAATACAAAATTCTCATGGTTGGAGTATGGAGCAGTAAAAGCTAAGGTTCAGGAGTTGGGTTATAATTTAAACAGCACTTCCCAGTATTTGCCTTTTGAGCATCTGATTATGAATAATCACTATGCACAATTAATCTCTAAGTGTTACAATTTGCTCTCTGGGATAAGAGATGTTGGGAAACTAAGAGAATAGTCAAAATGGGAAAAAGATCTAGCCAAGATTTGGTCAGAGGAGAGCTGGTATAAGGCATGTCATCTGGTAAAGAGTTTCTCATTGTTTATGTCATATAGGGAGACATATTATACAGTTTCCCACAGATGGTATTTTCTGTGATGAATAAAATGGAAACAAGCTCCTCTAACATTTGCTGGAGACAATGCGGGGAGGTAGGGTCGTATATGCATATATGGTGGGAGTGTGTAAAGGTGAAAAGCTTCTGGGAACAATGTGTGCAGAACTTATCAAGAATTATGGGATTGGTGCTTCCTCTTAAGCCAGAATTTCGTTTGCTGCATATATTTCCAGACACTCTCCCCTTAGGAACTAAGTTACTGATCTCCCATACAATGCTGGCTGCCAAATGGCTCCTGGCAAGGAGTTGGTGATCGATTTATCCAGTGACATGGTTGGAATTAGAAAAGATCATTTGAAATTATAGAGATATAGAACATTCTTCCTGTTTCTGGAACATAAGAAAAAAAGATACAATGCTTAAATGGAGATCATGGGACTCACATGGTGAGGAGACTTAGAAGTAGAAAAGGAGAGTTTTTTTTATTTTCAATGTATTCGCCAAATTATATATTTTTAATCAACCGGCTTGTTTGTTTTATTTTATATGTGTGATTGGATGGGAGAGATACTAAAAGATTTAGATACAAAGTGATTATATAGCTTGTAATATCCATCTTTTGTGATTAGGCAATCTGATCCATGATAACTCTTCCTTGTATGGATGTGAAATGTAATTTTGAATTATGTTTATATGTTGATCATTTATACTCTGTATGTTAAAACAAATATTTAATAACATTTTGGATATAAAAAAAAATCCTTCTCCCACATTTATGTGATCTAATCTAGTGCCTGATCAACAAGAAAGAACCTCATAAAATCAATCTTGGACTTAGCAGCTCTATGTGAAGAGTCCAATAGAGAGAGTATTGTTGGTAAATATCCTCTGCAAGCACCTGGATCACAACCAAAATGTTCAGGAGTGGCCAGATGACTTGTTCTGACAGCAGAAGTACTTGAGTTGCAGCTGGTGGATTCGGCACAGATGGAGCTGGAGTCACTGGAGCTGTGTAGATTCTAGACGAATATAAATAGTAGTAAAGGCATCTGACATCTGATCAAGCTTACTTTTGAAAGCTGTTAGTGAAGCATCTTGCTTTACAAACCGCTGGGAAATGCTGGGAAATGCGATACACACTCAGCGCCACTTTGTTAAGTTTCTGCTAAAGGTGTTCCATCTCCTGCACCCCTTGTTTCTGATTCATAGCTGCAAGGTGATTGGTTAGAGACCCAAGGTGGGACTGGTATCTGATGTGGATGTTACGGGGTAAAGCCTCTTTGCAGAGTAAAGTGTAATAACTGTAGAAAAGCTGACCAGACTCACAAATTAATATTAACAAAACAAAAATGTAAACTGGAATATCGGCTTGGGGAGCGTTGACAAGAATTCTGACTTGATAGTTCAGGAGTCTGAGGCTGGGCTATTTATATTAACCTTTCTAAAATATTTTCCCATTGCCAAATCAACTTCTTTATAAGAGCATACTAGAAATATTACATTTAAGTGGTCCTTTAACTCTACCAGTTACACATTTTCCATTCCCTTGTCATAATAACTGCTTTATTTTTGCAGAAGACATGATTACCTTTGGAAACCATGAAATATTGCAACTAAATAGATCAAAAGACATATTATGGGGCTAATGGTAGGCATTTACAGAAACAAAAGTCTCTGCAGTCACAGTATTTTATAATACAAAACAACATTTTCTGTTTTCTGTCAACAAATAGCTCTGTTCTTTTTTTTAAGTTAGGAATTCTGAGTATTGCTCCTTTAAACCACAAGATGCATTTTGTATATTTATTGAAGTGCAATGTTTTCTGGACAGATTTGTAATTTAATAATAATAATAGTTCATAACAGTGGCGGAGCTAGTGCTAGTATTTTTTTGCTCTTCCTCAACCCCCTCCAATATCAATGCAGTACATATATAAAATATATTTAAACTATATAAAAATAATTCTACAAATATATATATATATATATATATATACATACACACGTACACATTTATATGTATATATAAATATACACACACCTACATTTTATATATATATATATATATATATATATATATATATATTGTATATATATATATATATACCGTATTTATCGGCATATAACACGCACAGGCGTATAACACGCACCTCATTTTAAGAAGGAAATTTCAGGAAAAAAAAAAAAAAATTCAAATAAAGAACTTTGAAGCAAAATCCTAATCCTCAACCTCCCTCCTCATCCTCACCCCCCTCCTCAACCCCCCTCCTCATCCTCAAATCCTCAACCCCCCCATCCTCATACCCCTCCTCAAACCCCCCATCCTCAACACCCTCCTCAAACTCCCTCCTCCACCCCCCTCCTCCACCCCCATCCTCATCCTCCTTCCTCAACCCCCCTATCCTCAACCCCCTCCTCAACCTAAACCCCCCTCCTCAACCTCCCTCCTCATCCTCAACCCCCCTCCTCATCCTCAACCTCCCTCCTCATCCTCAATCTCCCTCCCCATCCTCAACCCCTCCTCAACCTCCCTCCTCAACCCCCCCATCCTCAAACCCCCCCTCAAACCCCATCCTCAACCCCCCATCCTCATCCTCCTTCCTCAACCCCCCTCCTCAACCTCAACCCCCCTCTTCAACCTCCCTCCTCATCCACATCCCCCCTCCTCATCCTCATCCCCCCTCCTCATCCTCAACCTCCCTCCTCATCCTCAACCCCTTCTTCAACCTCCCCCCTCAACCCCCCATCCTCAACCCCCCCCTCAAACCCCCTCCTCAACCCCCAATCCTCATCCTCCTTCCTCAACCCCCCTCCTCAATCTCAACCCCCCTCCTCAACCTCCCTCCTCATCCTCAACCCCCCTCCTCATCCTCAACCCCCCACCTCATCCTCAACCCCCTCCTCCTCCTCAACTCCCTCCTTAACCTCCCTCCTCATCCTCCCTCCTCAACCCCCTCCTCAACCTCCCTCCTCAACCCCCCCATCCTCAAACCCCCATCCTCAAACCCCCTCAACCCCCGCATCCTAATCCTCCTTCCTCAACCCCCCTATCCTCAACCCCCTCCTCAACCCCCCTCCTCAACCTCAACCCCCCTCCTCAACCTTCCCTCCTCATTCTAACCCCCCTCCGCATTCTAACCTCCCCGGCACCCGGTATATGCTAATGACGTGGAGCGCATGTGATGTCACATGCGCGCCGGGTCGCGGAGCGGAGGCTGGAGCAGGAGCAGGTAAGTGAGGGGGAGGTATTTAGGGGGGTTTAGGTTGAGGAGGGGGGGCGTTTAGAATGAGGAGGGGGGTTAGAATGCAGAGGGGGGTTTAGAATGAGGAGGGAGGTTGAGGATGGGGAGGGGGGAGGGAATATCGGCGTATAACACGCATCTATCATTTGCCCCCTATTTTCAGGGAGAAAAAGTGTGTGTTATACGCCGATAAATACAGTATATATATATATATATATATATATATATATATATATATATATATATATATATATACAGTATATATATATATATATATATATATATCTATATATCTATATATATATATATATATATATATATATATTGTGAGAAAGTCAGCAGGAGTCATGGAAGCATAATTGAGGGCAGATATGTTAGCAACAGACTGAACAGATCAGTTTGTCCAGTACTGAGGGTGTTAAAGCAATTAGCTGCACCTGAAGCAGCAGTCAGGCTATTTAAACTCCAGGAATTACTAGCCCAAGGGGAGAGCCTCAGTTTGGAGGAGAGAGAGAGAGCAGACACAGGAAGCGTTAGAACTGAGGAGAACCACGGTCCAGGGAAAAGCTGCTGTCTGAGTAAACCAGCATTGCTGGATCAGCGAGAAACCCTTGTTACCAAGTGCCTTTTGGAAACTGCTGTCATTACCAGATTTGAGAGACCCTCACTGAAGGCTGAAGCTACCGTAGAGACTGACACCCAGCTTACGTTTTACTTCAATGTTTACCCCCCCAGGGAAGGGACTGTTATACTAAGAGTGACTTTACCTATTAGGGTACTTGTAGTACTGTTAAGAGTCCCTAGGGGCGGCACTCAGAGAGATGGTTGGCCGGTCCCTAAGCACGAGGAGGTGATAGTCTGTGACTCTAGTACCTGCAGTATTCCAGAGACTGTTTTGTGCACACCGGTAAAGATAGTGCTGCCTCTTATTTTGGTTATTTTCCACCGGAAGCAGATAAGCTGCTCAAGTCTAGTCAGGGCATTCCTGACAGTCAGTTAGACCGTTTGTGTAGATTTGTATTTTTTACTACTATGGCTGATCTTTTGTTGGAACATACTGGAACATAAAAAATTGTCTACTGCACAATACTGTACATTTTGTAATATTCTTTCAAGAAAACCATAGTTTCATGCGGTCATCTTTGTCACAATATATATATATATATATATATATATATATATACTTTCTTACCTGCCCGATGCTGCATTCCACTTCCTGGGGTTAGAAGGGACCAAGAGGGCTGAGTGGACCCATAGAGGTCCGTGCAGGGGCAACAGGGGCCCACAAGAACTGAGGGGACCACAAGGTGCCACAGGGGGCCACGGGGCTGAGGGAGGCCACAGAGGTCCCCGAGCGGCTACAGGGGGCTGAGGGGAAACACAAGAGGCTGCTGGGAGGCACAGGGCATGCATCCTCATCCCCCCCTCATCCTCAACCTCCCTCCTCATCCTCAACCCCCTCTTCAACCTCCCCCCTCAACCCCCCATCCTCAAACCCCCCTTCAAACCCCCTCTTCAACCCCCAATCCTCATCCTCCTTCCTCAACCCCCCTCCTCAACCTCAACCCCCCTCCTCAACCTCCCTTCTCATCCTCAACCCCCCTCCTCATCCTCAACTCCCCTCCTCATCCTCAACCTCCCTCCTCATCCTCAACCCCCTCCTCAACCTCCCTCCTCATCCTCCCTCCTCAACCCCCTCCTCAACCTCCCTCCTCAACCCCCCCATCCTCAACCCCCCATCCTCAAACCCCCTCAACCCCCCATCCTCATCCTCCTTCCTCAACCCCCCAATCCTCAACCCCCTCCTCAACCCCCCTCCTCAATCTCAACCTCCTTCCTCAACCTTTCCACCCCCCTTTCTAACCCCCCCCATATTCTAACCTCCCCGGCACCCAGTATATGCTAATGACGTGGAGCGCATGTGATGTCACATGCGCGCCGGGTCAAGGAGCGGAGGCCGGAGCAGAAGCAGGTAAGTGAGGGGGAGGTATTTAGGGGGGTTTAGGTTGAGGAGGGGGGGCGTTTAGAATGAGGAGGGGGGTTAGAATGCGGAGGGGGGTTTAGAATGAGGAGGGAGGTTGAGGATGAGGAGGGGGAGGGAATATCGGCGTATAACACGCACCTATCATTTGCCCCCTATTTTCAGGGAGAAAAAGTGCGTGTTATACGCCGATATATATATATATATATTGTGAGAAAGTCAGCAGGAGTCATGGAAGCATAATTGAGGGCAGATATGTTAGCAACAGACTGAACAGATCAGTTTGTCCAGTACTGAGGGCGTTAAAGCAATTAGCTGCACCTGAAGCAGCAGTCAGGCTATTTAAACTCCAGGAATTACTAGCCCAAGGGGAGAGCCTCAGTTTGGAGGAGAGAGAGAGAGCAGACACAGGAAGCGTTGGAACTGAGGAGAACCACGGTCCAGGGAAAAGCTGCTGTCTGAGTAAACCAGCATTGCTGGATCAGCGAGAAACCCTTGTTACCAAGTGCCTTTTGGAAACTGCTGTCATTACCAGATTTGTGAGACCCTCACTGAAGGCTGAAGCTACCGTAGAGACTGACACCCAGCTTACTTTTTACTTCTTTTTTTTTTTTTTTTTTTATTTGCAAAAACAAATTTTAACATACTGAAATAACATTAATAAAGCATTTACAACAACAAAATATACATTAAATACATTACCATTCTCCCTCTTTTATTCCTCATTCAACCCTTCTAGAGTTTTGATATTATCAGGTGTAACCTGTTTTTGGTCCCATGCTTTCCATTTTAATGGATCAACATTAATAAAACCTTTTTGTTCGCAATTTTTCTCCAGTTCTCGGATATGTTTTATTTTCCAAACAATATCAGCAAAAATTAGAGCAGTTTTCGCTTTCCAATTAGTAATTAATATGTTTTTTGCTATTGAAAAAGTCAAAATAGCAAAGGCTTTTTTCTCCATGACGATATCGCTTGGAAAAATATGCAGCAAGCTGCATTCTCCCCTAAAAGGAAATTGATTTCCCACAATGCCAGACAAAAAATCATAGCAGCTTTTCCCAAAAAACTTTAATTTCGGGCATTCCCATAAGATATGCAATAAATGAGCAGCATTACCACAATCTCTCCAGCACATTCTTTCCAAAGGGATATGGGAAATCTGGGCGATTTTAATAGGTGTGAAATACCAATTGTTAATTATTTTGAAAAACGTTTCTCTGTGTGTTGTTTGTTTAATAAATCTATTTGTCAATTTTAGAGTTGTGTCCCAATCTTTTACTTCTAGTGCTAAATTTAAGTTCAACTCCCATTGACACATACCCTTGGTTTTAGGCTGCTCTCCGAAGGATCTAGTGATATTAAAACATTTGGATATTAGATGTTTTTTTTCTGATTTAAGAAGATTTTTCTCTGTAGAGTTTAACTCTTTACCGATTTGTTGAAGTATGTTAAATTGACGACAACTGGTTCTGTAAGCTTCGTACGTTAGCCATCCTTCTGCTGCGATGTTAAACTTATTTTTTATCTGATCAAAGGATGCAATTGCTCCTTCGATTAAAGTATCTTTAACCCGTACCAGCCCCTTACTGTTCCAGTCATTTATAGTACCTTCCATATTTATATGTAACAGAGCTTTTACTGGAGTCATTAAGCTGCCCTCCGGGATCAGCTTGTTTTTCTTATTAATCTTTCTCCAGTTTTTTTAAAATTTCTTTTACCACATTGATCCAGTCACCAGATCCTTATAAGGGAGTTTTTCCCTAAAAACCAAAGCTGATAAATGCCAATTTGGGATTAATGCTTGTTCTATTTGCATCCATGGAAGTTTATCTGCTGTTTCCAGCCACTTTAACACCTGTACTATACCATTGGCTTCTTGATAAGGTTGTAATAAAGGGTAGGAAATTCCTCCCTTTAAAAAAGTTCTTCCCATGGTTATTTTCTTCAGCCTTATGTATTTAGAATGATGTATATAAAAGTCAATCATACTTTGAAGTTTCTTTAGCCAGCATCTAGGGATCTTAAATGGGATGCATCTCAAAAAGTAATTGACTCTTGGAAGAATCATCATTTTTACAACTGCAATTCTACCCGAAAAGGAAAATCTATCTTTTCTCCAGTTTCCTATAATATTTTGACACCTAACGTATAACTCTTTATAGTTCCTATCCACCATTTCATGTAGTTTTCTCAAAAATACAATTCCAAGATGTTTGAATGATTTCGAATTCCAGTCATAAGGGTATATAGTATTCAGTTGGGACAACAAACCTGCTGAAAAATAAAAAAAAAAGTGTTTCTGATTTCTTATAATTCAGTTTGTAGTAAGAAACTTTACTATACATTTGAATTACTTTTGATAAATGATAAAGTGATTCTTCTGTACGGGTGAGTGACAAGACAACATCATCTGCGTATAGACTGGTTTTATACTCCCTCTCTCCAACCCTAATCCCATAGATCTGGGAGCATGATCTAATAGCTTCCACCAATGGTTCTATCATCAGCGCAAATAAGGTGGGAGAGAGGGGACAGCCCTGTCTAGTGCCATTTGATATTCCGAATGAATTTGTCCTACATCCTAAACCTGTTATTTCTGCTGAAGGGGAACCATACAAGGCCCCAACCGCTTTGGCTCCAAATTCCCCAAACCCAAATTTAGATAACGTTAATCGCATGTATTCCCACCCTACTCTGTCAAACGCTTTTTCGGGCGTCTAAGGACAAGAATAGGGTGGGGATACCTTTAGCTCTCGCGATTTCACTTAAATTCAAAATCTTTCTAATATTCTCAGATCCTTGTCTGCCTGACACAAATCCCATTTGGTCTATTGCTATTAATTTCTCTATAAACTTCTGAATTCTAAGAGCCAGAATCTTCGCGTACAGTTTAATATCTGCGTTTAATAGTGAAATGGGTCTGTAATTAGCGCAATACTGAGGGTCTAGCTTGGGCTTAGGGATCATTATCAGTGCAACTTTTATCATTTCCCTTGGTATTACTCCTGTGATCTTAATTTCATTAAAGGTATCTGTTAAATGAGGACTCAAAATTTGATCAAATGTTTTATAAAAAAAGTTAGTGTATCCATCTGGTCCTGGCGTGGTATAGGGTTTCAATTGTTTAATTACTTGAAGAACTTCCTGGATAGTAATTGGATCATTCAGTTCTTCTCGATCACCTTCTGTTAATTTGGGTAGTTGAATACCATCCAAGAATGATTGAATTTCTTCTGTTAATGGCTTACAAAAACTAGTATCTTTTTCCAAATTGTACAGGTCTTGATAATGGTTAAAAAAGGCTTGGCCAATTTCTTTGGGTGAGGAGATATATCTTCCTTTATCTTTTAGGACTACTATTCTTTTTTTCCTTTTTTTTTTTAGCTTGAGTAGCCAATAGTTTACTGTTTCTATTATTTTGATGGTGATATATCTGTTGGAAGCGCCATAATGCGCTATCTAATATTTGCTGGTTGATCTTATTTATTCTGTTTCGTGTTAATTTAATCTCCGCCAAAATATGTGGTTGTGCATCCAAAAAAAATTTAGATTCCAATTTATTTAACTCTATATATAATTTTTTTAATGGTGCTCCTCTCTGTTTTATCAACTGAGATTTAAGTTTGATAATCAAACCTCTTGTGAAAGCTTTTTGTGTATTCCAAATCGTGCAATAAGATGGGACAGTGTGACTATTGATATAATTTTTTTTTGATATTTCTTTACTTAAAAATTCTTTATTCTTTTCCGTTTTTAATAAAGAGTCATCCATTCTCCATTGTGGTCTATCTAATTTAACTTTATTAATTTCAACTATTACTGTAGTGTAAGCATGGTCTGATATAACAATCTTGCCTATTTCCGTGTGAGAAATCTTATCAATTATTCGAGAGTTTACTAAAATTAAATCAATCCGTGAATAAATATGATGTGGGTTTGAGTAAAAGGAAAATTCTTTTTGATTTGGGTGTTGAACTCGCCAAGAGTCAAACAAATTGTTTTTAATAATCCATTCAGTAAATGTTTGAGCTACTTTGCTAACTCTTTTTAAATTTTTGTCCACCAATTTTTTAGATCTGTCTAGATTTGTGTTAGAAACCATATTAAAATCCCCTGCCATAATGAGCGGGCCTTGTGCATATTTCTTAATTAAATTACCTATTTGTTTTAAAAATTTACCTTGCTTCTCATTAGGAGCATAAATTTTGATCAGTGTAATTTTCTGATTATTAATCTGGCCGTTCCATAAAATGTAACGTCCCTCAGGATCTATAATTGACATTACTTCAACTGTTTCTAGCTCATTAGAAAAGAACATTGATACACCTCTCTTTTTTTCCACATATTGAGTGGAGTCTGTGATC
The DNA here is from genome assembly GCA_027410445.1 of Discoglossus pictus. Classification (NCBI taxonomy): domain Eukaryota; kingdom Metazoa; phylum Chordata; class Amphibia; order Anura; family Alytidae; genus Discoglossus; species Discoglossus pictus. Next base: position 229,849,078 of record CM050163.1, read on the forward strand.
ATAACATCCTATTGCAAAGCCCGGTATATTAACTTTGCCCCAATGTGTTTCCTGGAGAAATATTAGATCTGCCTTCTCTTTTTTGCAATGTCTATACACCGTTTTCCTTTTACTTGGTGAATTTAATCCTCTAACATTCCAGCTTAAAACCTTTAAACCCATTTATCTTGGGAGAATGCTTTCATAATACTTTTCTTTGCCAAACACTTGGCTGACCTTATTTCCTTTACCATTTATTTTTTTAATCTTGGGACCAAAAACTTATTTTCTAACATTCATACTTACATTCATACATACATTCATACTGTTAGAACAGATGGGGCTGTAATACAGTCTTTCGCCATTACTGTTCCGCAGGGATTTAGCCATTGTTCAGAAATGGTTTGCGGTATAGTGTGGAGATGGCTATAACCTTTATCTATCTTAGACAATTATTTAGCTATCTAAATCTGCATATTATTTCTACTACCTTATTGTTTGTTCATTCATTTCTTTCCTTATAATTTAATGTTTTTAAGGATTATGTAAATCTATTCCTGTCCTGAATATTTACTAGAGCTGTCTATATTAAACATAATTGTAACTTTGTTTTTCTCTCTGTTCATTGATTGTTTATCCTAAAACTAGAAGAAAGGAGAGGATAGAAGGAAAAGGAGTGTGTCTTATTATGAATCTTTTATATTATTACACGATTTGAGTTTACTTAATGTGTTTTACTACTATTTACTATTTTCCTTTGTGCCATTACCTATGTATTTTATTTTGAATCTCCTTCCCCTCTTCCCTTCTTCCCTCCCGTGCTACCTCCTTTTCTTCCTTTCTTCCTTTCCTCTCCTCTAAACATGAACAGTAAGACCTTAAATTGTACTGCACTGTCTTGATGTTAATAGTTCTAAGTCTTATCCAGGTAATATAAGTATCTTCTAGTTTTCCTAAACAAACTCTACTTTAATCAGCACCAGTGAACACATAACTTAATGTCCATTTATGTCTTTCTTAAAACAATGTTTGTCTCTTCTTCTGCCAGTCAGGCGTTGGTAATTGCAGCTTCATAGAAGGCTCTTTTAATTCTTGTGTTTTCAATTTTAAATTATTCAGAAAGATTTCTCCCTCTGCCATGGAGTTGATCTTATGCCATGCGGATCCTTGTAGAACTAGTAAACCTACTGGGAAAGTCCATTTATAAATAAGATTAAATTTCCTTAGTGCTTGCATTATAGAGATAAATTCCTTTCTTCTGCTAATTGTCCCTTTTGAAAAATCTGAAAAAATTTGTATCATTTCATATGGCGAATCAAATATCTTTTTTGTATAGCTCGCTTTGGAAATTGCTTCCTTTGTAGGTAGATGGTGCATTTTAACGATCACATCTCTGGGACTCTTATTTTGTAGTTGTGCTGGTAAAGGAATTCTATGGACTGTATCAAATTTCTGGTCCAATTGTGAATAAATAGGAGAAATATTGGAAAATAATTCCCCGAGATATGTGGAGAGATCTTCTTTCTTTATAGTTTCAGGTTTTCCTCTTATACGGAGATTATTTTTCCGTGATTTGTCTTCCATCTTGTTTATTTGCTCGTTAAAAATTTTAATTTGTGTGGACAGTTCTTTAAAGTCTCCTTCATTTTCCCTGTAGTAGCTTACTTTTTACTTCAATGTTTACCCCCCCAGGGAAGGGACTGTTATACTAAGAGTGACTTTACCTATTAGGGTACTTGTAGTACTGTTAAGAGTCCCTGGGGGGGCACTCGGAGAGACGGTTGGCCGGTCCCTAAGCACGAGGAGGTGATAATCTGTGACTCTAGTACCTGCAGTATTCCAGAGACTGTTTTGTGCACACCGGTAAAGATAGTGCTGCCTCTTATTTTGGTTCTTTTCCACCGGAAGCAGATAAGCTGCTCAGGTCTAGTCAGGGCATTCCTGACAGTCAGTTAGACCGTTTGTGTAGATTTGTATTTTTTACTACTATGGCTGATCTTTTGTTGGAACATACTGGAACATAAAAAATTGTCTGCTGCACAATACTGTACATTTTGTAATATTCTTTCAAGAAAACCACAGTTTCATGCGGTCATCTTTGTCACAATATATATATATATATATATATATATATATATATATACTTTCTTACCTGCCCGATGCTGCATTCCACTTCCTGGGGTTAGAAGGGACCAAGAGGGCTGAGGGGGCCCATAGAGGTCCGTGCAGGGGCAACAGGGGCCCACAAGAACCGATGGGGGCCACAAGGTGCCACAGGGGGCCACAGGGCTGAGGGAGGCCACAGAGGTCCACGAGGGGCTACAGGGGGCTGAGGGGAAACACAAGGGGCTGCTGGGAGGCACAGGGCATGCATCCTCATCCCCCCCTCCTCATCCTCAACCTCCCTCCTCATCCTCAACCCCTCTTCAACCTCCCCCCTCAACCCCCATCCTCAAACCCCCCTCAAACCCCCTCCTCAACCCCCAATCCTCCTCCTCCTTCCTCAACTCCCCTCCTCAACCACAACCACCCTCCTCAACCTCCCTCCTCATCCTCAACCCCCCTCCTCATCCTCAACCCCCCTCCTCATCCTCAACCTCCCTCCTCATCCTCAACCCCCTCCTCAACCTCCCTCCTCATCCTCCCTCCTCAACCCCCTCCTCAACCTCCCTCCTCAACCCCCCCCATCCTCAACCCCCCATCCTCAAACCCCCTCAACCTCCCCACCCTCATCCTCCTTCCTCAACCCCCCATCCTCAACCCCCTCCTCAACCCCCCTCCTCAACCTCAACCCCCCTCCTCAACATCAACCCCCCTCCTCAACCTTCCCTCCTCATTCTAACCCCCCCCTGCATTCTAACCTCCCCGGCACCCGGTATATGCTAATGACGTGGAAGTAAAAGTGCGTGTTATACGCAGATATATATATATATATATATTGTGAGAAAGTCAGCAGGAGTCATGGAAGCATAATTGAGGGCAGATATGTTAGCAACAGACTGAACAGATCAGTTTGTCCAGTACTGAGGGCGTTAAAGCAATTAGCTGCACCTGAAGCAGCAGTCAGGCTATTTAAACTCCAGGAATTACTAGCCCAAGGGGAGAGCCTCAGTTTGGAGGAGAGAGAGAGCAGACACAGGAAGCGTTGGAACCGAGGAGAACCACGGTCCAGGCAAAAGCTGATGTCTGAGTATACCAGCATTGCTGGATCAGCGAGAAACCCTTGTTACCAAGTGTCTTTTGGAAACTGCTGTCATTACCAGATTTGTGAGACCCTCACTGAAGGCTGAAGCTACTGTAGAGACTGACACCCAGCTTACCTTTTACTTCAATGTTTACCCACCCCAGGGAAGGGACTGTTATACTAAGAGTGACTTTGTCTATTAGGGTACTTGTAGGACTGTTAAGAGTCCCTGGGGGGGCACTCGGAGAGACGGTTGGCCGGTCCCTAAGAACGAGGAGGTGATAGTCTGTGACTCTAGTACCTGCAGTATTCCAGAGACTGTTTTGTGCACACCGGTAAAGATAGTGCTGCCTCTTATTTTGGTTCTTTTCCACCGGAAGCAGATAAGCTTCTCAGGTCTAGTTAGAGCATTCCTGACAGTCAGTTAGACCGTTTGTGTAGATTTGTATTTTTTTTTTTATTCAACAGCTTTTATGTTACATAACAAACAATTACATTGCAAACATCTGTTAACTGAAATTATTGAGATAATTGTGTCTATTGTTATTAAAATATAGTATTCATATCAATAAACAATCATTCAGCCAGATATCTCACATTTTTTTCCTTTTTTGGTGATGGTTTTAAGTAAATACACAATTAAAGTTCCACTCCTAAATGTTCCTCACTACATCCATTCCTATGATCTCCCGTGCCACCCTCAGTACCTTTTGTCGTCTAGATGAGTTGCCTCTCCGCTTCCCAGCTCTACCCGTTCCAGTCGGCTCCACACTCCGCTCCCCGGACAAGCCACCGCTGTTAGCCAAAGTGTAATGTTCTTTCCTGTCCAGACCTTACAATGTGCTATCTGGAGACTGAATCCAAGGTCCCCAAATTTCTAGGTAAATTTGGTGAGTGTCCAACAAAGTGTGAGTCATTCTTTCGTTAATGCAAAGATAATTTATTTTGTTTATGACTTCCTGAAATTGGATATGACTGCTTTTCCATCTTCTAGCAATTGTATTTTTGGCGGCTAAAAAAATCATTTGGGCCAATTTGTTCCCCTTATTACCCAGCCCCTGGTAATTAATTCCCAACAGACAAGTCGAGATTGATGGTTCTAGGGGAGATTTAAGAATCCGTGAAGCTAATTTGGTAGCTTCAATAACAATATTAGCCACTCTAGGACATTTCCACCACGTATGAATAAAGTCTCCCCTTCCCTGGCATCCTCTAAAGCACCTATCTGAAGTTGTTGGAGATAGCTTATTTAGCCTGGCAGGAGTCATGTATGCCCGGTGTAAGATTTTCAACGAGGTTTCTAGCAAGCTATAGTTATATGAGCCTTTAGATAGGCTCAGAAAGGATTCCGTCCATTTGTCCCCCTCCCAGTTTTGTTGCATGTCTATCTCCCATTTCAATGTGTAAGCACGAAGCCTTTGGGGCATTAAACATAGTGTACAGTGAGCCTAAGGTTCCTCTAGTTAAGTTTGTGTTTTTACATATTATTGACATCCACGATTCTTTGGGCGGGCCATGAATCCTATGTATCTCCTCAACCCAATGTCTAATTTTGATGTAGTTAAACATTTCTTGGTGTGGTATCCCTATTTTCCTGTTCATTTCTGCCCAAGAAATAATTCTGTCGCCCTCAAACCATGCCTCAAGTTTGTCTAAATTGTGTGTGGTCCAGAATGCTTTGGAGTCAGCTTTGAGGGTGGTTGCTAGAGAGGTTGATGTAAAGATTGAAGTAAGAGGTGATACGGGGTGAATCAGTTTATGTTCCTTCCTAGCCCATCTCCATATTTTCAGCGTAAATTTAGTTATAGGGTTATAGATTAGGGAGTCAAACGTGTGGGAACTCGGAGCCCATAAAATGATTTCCCATTTTAATGGGGCCATTTGTAGCTCTTCAATAAAAACCCAATTGGGCTGTAGGGTGGTAGAATGTATTAACGGTATAGAGGCAATTTGAGCTGCCTTAAAGTAGGTACTGAAATTAGGGCAGGATAATCCTCCTCTAGACTTATGTTTATACATAGTATGTCTGGCGATCCTAGGAGGTCTATTCCTCCAAACAAATCTAAAGACCTGGGCTTGAAACTGTGCCAATTCCTTGTTATTAATTTGGATCGGCAGAGTCCTGGCCAGATAAAGCAGCCTCGGCAAGATGTTCATCTTGACCGTGGCTATTCGGCCCGTCCACGAAATCTGCCTTTTTGTCCAGCTGTCTAAGTCCCTTCGAAGAGTCTTAAATAGGGGTGGGTAATTGGTTTTATAAATATCTGCTAGTGAGTTAGTCAACTTTATCCCTAAATAGTTAATGTAAGAGGCAGGCCATAGAAAGTTGTGTACCCTTTTCAGTTGGTCCAAGATGTCCCCAGGAATGCCCACACTTAAGGCTTCTATCTTGCTATGATTCAATCTCAGTCCAGAGAGAGTGCTATATTCATTGATTGTGCCCAGTAGGGCGTCTATGGAGGAGCCAGGATTCGAGAGGGTGCACAGTAGGTCATCAGCAAACAAAGAACATTTTAGATGCTGATGTCCCACCCGCACCCCCTCTATAGAGGAGTTTGCTCTTATCGCCTAGGCCAAGGGCTCTATGGCCAAAGCAAAGAGCAGCGGGGACAGAGGGCACCCCTGTCTCGTGCCTCTCTCTATATTAATACTAGCCGTCTGGGAGCCTGGTAATTTTAAAGTGGCCTTGGGTAGCGTGTAGTAAGTGTGTAATAAGTTTAAGAAGTTGCCTTCAAACCCAAACTTTGTTAACGTGGCAAATAGAAAGGGCCACTCTAAGGTGTCAAACGCTTTCTCTATGTCCAATGCAAGCAGGCAGACCGGGGACCCCCTAGACCTAGCCAAATGGATGACATTTAGAGTTCTCCTGATGTTGTCGCCAGTTTGTCTATGCGGGATGAACCCTGACTGGTCTTTGTGAATCAAGGAGGGAAGGAATATTGAGATCCTTTGAGAGAAGATCTTGGCAAGCAACTTGACATCCCCATTAAGCAGTGAGATAGGTCTATAGGGAATATTGTTAAGTCAGCATGGTTTAGTTCTGGGGGGGTCATCTCCCCTCTCAGTATCGAGTTAAAGAGATTACATAGATGAGGAGCCAGAAGTGTTGAGAATTTCTTATAGTAGATATTGGTGACCCCATCCGGGCCCGGGGATTTTCCTAGTTTTAGTTCCTTAATCGCTTCTAGAACTTCCTTGATAGTAACTTCCTTATTTAGAGAGTGTAAGTCAGCGGGCGAAATCTGAGGAAGGTCCAGTGAGTTTAAGTAAGAAGCAATGTTATTTTCCATGGCCACCTGTTTAGTGGAGTATATATTTTGGTAATATTCCCTAAAAACTTTTTGTATTTCATTTTGGCTATATATGAGGTCGCCCTCTTTATTCCTGATTTGGGAAATCCTGGATTGGGCGTACTTTGCTCTCAGGCTTCTAGCTAACAATTTATCCGGTTTATTCGCTTTATTGTAAAACAAATGCTGCGTCCGTCTCAGTGCCTTGTCCGTTTTTATGGACAATACGCTATCTAGCTCCAGCCTCGTCTTGTCTATCTCTGTTCTCAGGGAGGAGGAGGGGGAGAGCTGATTTCGAAGCTCCAGTCGTGCCAATTTGCTCGCAAGATCTCTCTCCCTGTTTTTTGAACTGAGAAGCCAATTTGATGCACACTCCTCTTATAAAGGCTTTATGTGCCATCCAAACCCATCCTGTTCCCGTCTCCCTGCCCGCATTGGACCCAAAGAAGTCTAGCAACTCTCTCTCTACCTGCTCCTGAGTTGAAGGCAGTGAGATTTGGTATTCATTCAGCCTCCAGGTGTAAGGCATGCTGAATTGACTTCCCAGGTCCACTTCCAATAAAACTGCTGAATGGTCGGACCAAGTGCAAGGCACTATAGTCGCTCTGTGTGAGCTGTCAAGAAGTGAGCTGCTAATGTAAATAGTGTCAATGCGCGAGTAGGAGCCATGTGTTGGTGAATAAAAAGTAAACTCTTTCCCTCTCGGGTGAAGTCCCCTCCAGGCATCTACCAGGCTAACAGAGTGCAGGAGTTTCTTAATTTGTCTAATTTTGTTGGAGAATCGGTCACTCACTGGAGCCCTAGATTTGTCCGCCTTTGGGTCTAAGACTAAATTGAAATCCCCTCCTACCACTAAGTTCCCCCTGTCCCCCCCTTCCAGTGCCCTTAAAAATCTTATTAGGGCCTTATGTGGTGCCGTTGTGGGGGCATAAAAGGAAGCCAGAGAAATTGTGTTTTCCAAGATTGTACCTTTTATAATGATAAAGTACCCTTCAGGGTCTACCAGTTTGGATGTTAACTGTAATTGGAGGTTCCTATGTAGCAATATTGCTACTCCCTCTTTTTTTGAAGTGTGGGTGGAATGGAAGAATTGAGGGTAATCTTTATTAAGATATGTAGGGGTCTTATGCCTAGCGAAGTGGGTCTCCTGTAGGAATATTACAGATGGTTTGTAAGTCTTATAGTATAAAAAGGCCTTCCTCCGCTTGAAAGGAAAGTTAAAGCCCTTCACGTTGTGAGTGAGTACTGTTATGGGCATGGGTAAATTAATAAGGTGTCTGTCAGATATGCTGAATTAGCTTTACCTTTCCGGCGAGCTGTTGAGGAGGAGTGAGGAGCGGCTCCTCCTTCTAGAGGTGTGGAAGTGGCTGAGCCCTGGGTGAGCGAGTTCTAGCAGGCTTGATTCTAGTTAGAATATAAAAGCAAAAGTGCGTGAGTTTAGATGCCACCCCCTGGTGCCTTATCATAAAAAACAGCAGTGGCGGATGGTGACTTTTCAAGTTGGAGGGGCGACAGGGCGAAACATAGCCACTCCCCCTTTTTCAAACCACACCCATTTTTATAACCCCTCCCCCCTGACGTCATAATGACCTTTATAAGCCCCGCCCAATGACCTTATGCTTGTGAAGCCCATTGAAATACATGATCTGCAATGCAGAAATGTCAAGAAGTAAAGTAACAATGTGTTAAATTCATTGGTATACAATATAGATTGAAAAAACTCATGTGACAAGACTACAGCAATATCATAATTGCACCTATACGTATTAACAGAAAAATTAAAGGAGTGACACCTACCATTAGTCGGCTCTTCTTCTCAGGGTATTCACGTTCATTAAGTTGACCAATGAGTAGAAACAAATCTGCAGCCACATAGGGTTTGCACCTGGGGTTGGAAGAAAACAAGCAAATCAATCATACCATTCAAGAACAAAACCATACTTAAAAAACATTAAACGACCAAGTGGAACCATATAGGCCCCAAACATACCTTAGAAGACCAAGTGTGACTATATAGGCCCCAAACATACCTTAGAAGACCAAGTGTGACTATAGGCCCCAAACATACCTTAGAAGACCAAGTGTGACTATATAGGCCCCAAACATACCTTAGAAGACCAAGTGTGACTATATAAGCCCCAAACATACCTTAGAAGACCAAGTGTGACCATAGGCCCCAAACATACCTTAGAAGACCAAGTGGAACTATATAGGCCCCAAACATACCTTAGAAGACCAAGTTTGACCATATAGGCCTCAAACATACCTTAGAAGACCAAGTGTGACCATAGGCCCCAAACATACCTTAGAAGACCAAGTGGGACCATATAGGCCTCAAACATACCTTAGAAGACCAATCAGCACTGCATAGGCCCAAACCAGTGGATCTTGGGATTCAAGAAAACAACAACATTTCACTTCTGTTTAGACCACACAATAATCAATGTCAAACAAACACGTTGAATTAGCATATGGATAACCATATGAGCAGTAACGCCACGCCAAGGCTTCAACAATTGTTACTGACCATTCACACACCTTTCATAGCTCCTTCAATATGCACACCCACACACCATTCATACTTTACTTACCACTAGTTATTTTTGGTAGTGAGGTGGTGCCATTTCTGAGAACTTTACGTACCCTTGAAGGTGCCTCCAATTCCTTCAAACCAATGCATTTAACCGCTACAGGGCCATGGTGCTTTTTAATTACTTTTTTGATCCTCTTCAATGTGGAGAAGCATCTTTCTGGTTCTTTAGTAGTCTTCGTTGTTGTAAGCAGGATTCCTTATAGCTTCACTCACTCTGTTAGATTATGTAGATTAAATTGATGCTAAAGTTGCTGCAGAGCAACAGCACTTGTACAGACAAGGAATTCTTGCTTCCTGTACACAAGTGACAGCTACCCTTGGAAGTGCCTCCAATTCCTTCAAACCACGCCAAGGCTTCAACAATTGTTACTGACCATGCACACACCTTTCATAGCTCCTTCCATATGCACACCCACACACCGTTCATACTTTACTTACCACTAGTTATGTTTGGTAGTGTGAGGTGGTGCTGCTTAACGCAGTTTATCTTTGCACACCTTGGGGGTATGCATTCTTCTTTGCTTCAATCACTTGTATTTTAATTTTGCACGGCGATCTTTCAAAGAACAAAACTTCTCAATGGTTTTTTCATTGAAGTGTGGGATCTCGGAAATCAGTTGCTTTTCCATTGAGAGCATCGCCAATGCATTCAACCGCTCCAGGGACATGGTGCTTCTTAAAAAGGTTTTTATCCTCTTCAATGTTGAGAAGCATCTTTCTGATTCTGCAGTAGTCATTGGTGTTGTAATCAGGATTCTTAATAATTTTACTGTCTCTGTGAAATCATTCTGCAGATTAAATTGATGGAAAAGTTTGTGCAGAGCAACAGCACTTGTACAAGTATGAAACTCTGTCTTCCCATACAGAAGTGACAGCTCAGTGCGTAATTGTTCCTTCTTCAGTATTGGATATGCTTGCACGGTGTCTTCCAGAGCTTGGGTTGGAAAGCAAGTGCCATGGGTTTTATACAAGTCACTTTGAACAAGTTTGGCACTGACTAGGTGATTTGAAAATGAAAATCGTTCTTTTGCATGAACCACCACTATGTCACATACCTCTCTTGAAAGTTGTCTCAAGGTTGAGATCTCCGCACTCCGTCTGTTGACTGTTAGATCGCTTGGCAAACTTGCTTCTATCTCTTCCACAGAATTACGGATTTTCTGGATGCTGGCGACAAAGTCTTCTGTGAATTTTTTGATATAAACAGTATCCGTGTCTCGCTTCTGAAGCTGACTATAGAGGATGTCTACATGTGGCATTATTAAATGAAATAATTTAAGGAAGTAAAGGAACTCCCTGTCTTCCAGCATTCCAATGAAACCTGCGGCTTCCCGTATAGATGTTGGATCAAAGTTTAGACATGCTTCAATTGTCTGGAAACACTCAAGTAGCGCATCTCTGTTCTCGTAGATCACGTTCACGGTCCTAACGTTGAAGTTCCATCGTGTCGGTGCACCTCTTGGAAGTCTTCTACCAACTACCTCATCCAGAACTCCAGTCCTTTTTGGAGAGCGTGAAAAAAAAGATGGTATGCCGCCTATGTTTGAAAAAAAAACTCTAACTCTTCCAATCCTTGAAACTGCTTTCTCCATTATTAGGTTCAGTTGGTGAGCATAGCAATGGACGTAGTGTGCGTTCGGGTAAACGTCTTTTATTTTTCTTTGAACTCCTCCTTGATCTCCACGCATCACACTGGCACCATCATAGCTTTGAGCTATGAGTTTCTTCTTGTCTTCTGGCTCTGGGAGAACAGTATTCAGTGTTTCCAGCACAACAGCAGCAATGGAGTCTGCATCCGTTGATTTCATTTCCGTGAAGCCATCAAATCTTTCCACCACTTGATGCTTCTTGTCAATGTAGCGATAGACTACAACGCACTGTGTCCTAGCGGAAATATCGGTTGTTTCATCCGCTTGGATTGCCACAAACTGGGCTTCCTTAAGCTCTTGGTGAATCACTTCCTTTATAACTTCATGCATGCAGTCCAGTAGCTCATTCTGCACGGTTTTGGAAGTGCCCTTAAACACAGTTGCAGTCTTCAAATGCTGTTCCATTGCACTATCGATACTGCCAACCAAATCCACCAGGCCTCTAAACACTCCTGGATTTAGCGATGTTTCACTCTCGTCGTGTCCTCTTAATGCCAGTTCAAAGGCGCCACAAAAGCGAACACAATCAATTATCTTCGAAAGGATGTACCGGTTCTTAGCCACTTCTTCGTTGTGTTTTTGAATGCTGACTTGGTATCCTTGGTCCAGTTGAACAGCAATGTTCGCCTGTCCAAGCATCTCAAACTTGATCCTGTTATCCAAGTGAGCTTTAGAACTTTTGTGTTTTGCCAATTTGTCAGCTAGATGTTTGACGTCAGTCACTCCAGTTTTGGTCCAAGCAGCGTCACCACCAAATAGGATGCATGGGAAACAATATAAGGACTTCCTAGAAACGCTTCCAGAAAGCCAGTCGTTCTTCTTGTACCATTCAGTATTGAAATTACGGACATATTGCTTCCCTCTATCTCTTGCGATTTGCTGCAGATTTATCTCTGGTTGGTCAGCTCCTAACCGTTTTACTTCCACCTTCTCCTCATAGGTTAGGGTGGCGAAAGGCTTCACAAGTAGAGAGTCAATAGTATTCATTTCTGATATTGATACCAATAAAAGAAAGAGATCACGGTATATTAATTTATATTATGTCACAAAATTACTTAAAAATAACAGTGTGTTGATTTCATTGGTATACATTACAGATTGCAAACCCTCATGTGACAAGACTACATCACCATCAAATTTGCACCTATACACATGGACAGAAAATTAAAGGCAATGATACTCACCAACAGTTGACGCTCCTTCTCGGGGTATTCACGTCCAGTAAGTCAACCAACGAGTCCAAACAAATCTGCTTTCACAGATAGTTTGCACCTGGGGGGTGATAGAAAACAACAAAAAAAACATTAGAAATCTCAAGACCCAAACCGTAACTTTTAAAACCTTAAAAGTCCAAGTGTGACCATATACTCACCAACAGTTGACGCTCCTTCTCGGGGTATTCACGTCCAGTAAGTCAACCAACGAGTCCAAAGAAATCTGATTCCACAGATAGTTTGCACCTGGGAAGTTATAGAAAACAAAAAAAAAAACATTAGAACGTTTAAGACCCAAACTGTAACGTTTAAAACCTTAAAAGAGCAAGTGTGACCATATAGGCCCCAACCGCACCTTAAAAACCCTAAATAACATATTGGGACCATATAGGCCCCAACCGCACCTTAAAAACCTTAAATAACAAATTGGGACCATATAGGCCCCAACCGCACCTTAAAAACCCTAAATAACAAATTGGGACCATATAGGCCCCAACCGCACCTTAAAAACCCTAAATAACAAATTGGGACCATATAGGCCCCAACCGCACCTTAAAAACCCTAAATAACAAATTGGGACCATATAGGCCCCAACCGCACCTTAAAAACCTTAAATAACAAATTGGGACCATATAGGCCCCAACCGCACCTTAAAAACCCTAAATAACAAATTGGGACCATATAGGCCCCAACCGTACCTTAAAAACCCTAAATAACAAATTGGGACCATATAGGCCCCAACCGTACCTTAAAAACCCTAAATAACAAATTGGGACCATATAGGCCCCAACCGTACCTTAAAAACCCTAAATAACAAATTGGGACCATATAGGCCCCAACCGTACCTTAAAAACCCTAAATAACAAATTGGGACCATATAGGCCCCAACCGTACCTTAAAAACCCTAAATAACAAATTGGGACCATATAGGCCCCAACCGTACCTTAAAAACCTTAAATAACATATAGGCCCAAAAAAAAAAAATATATATATATATATATATATATAAATATATATATATATATATATATATATATATATATATATATAAAAATTGATATCAATATATCACAATAAATAAATATATATATATATATATATATCAAATTGTTATATATATATATATATATATATATATATATATATATATATATATATTTATTGTGATATTTTGATATTAATTTATATATATATATATATATATATATATATATATATATATATATAAAAAATTACACATAAATATACATAAACATATACATACAACAATATATATTAATTGATATTTATTATTTGATTAATTGATGTTCTTTATTTCATGATATATTATATTGTTCATGCATTTCTATTACACTGTATGTATTATACATATTACAGTGCTATTTTTTGGCTATACATGTTACAGGATATTATCCTGTAACATGTATATCACATAAAATAGCCCTGTAATATGTATAATACATACAGGGTCAAACAAGTTCACACTAACCTTTTTTACCCTTACAGGCTTCCATACCTGCTTGCTGATTTGCTAATTTTTTAAAGACTCTCATTGGTTGAAATCGATGTCAATCAAAAATTTCAGCCAATCAGAGTCCTTCAAAAATTAGTATATATAGCAGACCGTGGGAAAAAAACAATTCATCGCGGGAGGGGCTCCTTGTAGGAGGAGCTCTTTTTAGTGTGTTGTTTTTTTTTTTTTAGAGCGTCGGTTTTTTTTTTTGAGGCCTCTTTCAATGGGCCAGAATGGATGGATGGACAATGGCTTCAATCAAGATTGGATTATTTTTGATCATTGGCTTCAATCAACATGGATTATTTTATTTTTGATCATTGGCTTCAATCAACATGGATTATTTAATTTTTGATCATTGGCTTCAATCAACATGGATTATTTATTTTTCATCATGACTATATCCAGAGAGGACAGAAGGCCAACGCTGGAGGGGTCAATTTTACAGGTAAGTATGTGCTGTTGTTTATTTTATTTTTTATTAATGTTTGTTTAAAGCTGTTTATTTTTGTATACAATGTGTTGTGTTACTAACTGTACTAACAATGTGTGTATGTGCTGTTTATTTTATTTTTTATTAATGTTTGTTTAAAGCTGTTTATTTTTGTATACGATGTGTTGTGTTACTAACTGTACTAACAATGTGTTTGCTTACTGTGTGTAAATTAATTGTAATAATGTTGTTACTGTATTTTTTTTTTCCCTTCCCTTATTTTTATTTTATCTTTAGAAGTGACATGCACATATACATGCCTGTTACTTCTAAAAATGGAATAAAAATAGGGGGGGGGGGGGGGTTAGGTAGTTGGTTAATGGTGCATCCAGGGTGGGGTCGGTCACGGTCAGGCGCCCATCGGTCGCCCATAGGCCACGACCAGGGGTGGCACAGGCCTCATGGGGGTGAACATCCACCCCCATGTGGCCTGGTCAACCCCGCTCACTGCCCGAATACCCGGGGTAGCATAGGCCGCATCGGGGTGGTGCCGGGGGCCCGGTGGTGATCGGGCCTCGGGCAGGGTGGCATACATGGAGGTCATCAGGGGTGGCACAGGCCTCATCAAGGGGGTGATCCGATCACCCCCATGTGGGCCTGTGCCACCCCGCTCACCACCCGACTACCCCGATCCCGTGATCGGTGTAATCCGGTGGTGGCATGATGGCATAGCTAGGCTAGCATAGGGCAGGCCTGATCGGGGGTGGCACAGGCCACATGGGGGTGATGGCTGGGGGTGGCACTGGCACCAGGCATTGTAGGCCTAGGGTCGTCGGTGGTAGTTGGTGGGTGGCTGGGTAGGTGTCACTGGCAGGCCAGGCAGGCATAGTGGGGGACTGGGGGTAACTGGTCACCCCTAACTTTTATTAGGGGCTACTAGGGGTTTTGGTTTGGCCAGGGGCAGGGGCAGGTGCCAGGCAGAGGCAGGTGTAGACTTACTGTGTTAGGCAGGCAGAGCAGATGAGTAGATTCAGCCAGGGAGGTCTCTCAGTCTCAGCGTGACCAGGGTCAGGAAACAGAAAGGGGGAAGGGACAGGGAACTGGTGGTTTTATTGACTGTATCAGTCAATCAAAATCAAACTCGAGGCTCTATTTGCTGGCGGGCGCTCAGGGCTAACGGTCTGGGTGGGTTTAGATTGTTCTCTTAGTAACTGTACAACCTTCCATCATTGATTGGTCAATGATGGAAGACTGTCATTTATTAATTGATACATTTATGACCGCCCATGCATATCGTCACTGTGATGGTGGGCGGCATGCATTAACGGTCAGGGGGCCAGGCCAGGACTCATTGAAGAGAAGAGAAGAGTCTAAAGGTTAGTGTACACAGTGTAACTATTGTAATTTGATCACACAGGGTGCAGGCAGGGGGCGATAGATAGATACACAGCATTAGTTAATGTAGCGCAAGGGTTATTTTAAAGTGACAGTGTCCCTTTTCTAACTTTAATTCATTTTAATACTATTTAGACTTGAAATGATGATGTACACCTTATATTTATTTGTTTTTGGGTTATACTAATACATTGTTGTGTTTTTTTTATTGCAGGGTGAAGAAAATATTTGGGGGGGGCGTTTGCCCTGACGCCCCAATGGACGGGCCGCCCCTGAAAAACAGTTGGCTTAATTTTGCCTCGGATAATGTAATTATGAATGGGATTAGATTGTGCCCGTTGACCTGCAAACAGGCAGCCACTAGAGCCTCCACCAAATAAGGATCATTACGCTTATGCCCTGAGACCCCGGGAATGCTAAAGGGGCGCAGTGGGCGAGTAGGCAAAGGATGTGGGTAGTTTAAATTATTTGGATGGTGATTGACATTAGGAGGTCGGGTAAGCAGCGTAATTAGCTGATCCCAGCTTAGATATACTCTAAAAATGTATGCTTTGGCAGGGACACAGTAATCAGAGAGTGAATTGCTTAGTTCCGAACCCAGTAGAGGGTGGTTGAGCACCGGTTGGTAAGTAAATGGTAGGTGAGCACAAATACAGAAAGTTGTGAGAAGAACAAATAGAGTGGTTATTGAAAAATCAAGCATTCTTAGGACCTCTAGCCCTAACCTATTCCTGTCAATCCGTTAAAGTACTAGCAGGTTCCGCTTCAGGTCCTGCCGGCAAGGACAATTATAAATAAGATAAAAAGGAGTGTTACCGTAATAGAGTAGCCAGATCTATAAATAATTTGTGCTAACATTAATAACAAAACTCTTTACATAAATTATAAACAGTAGAAACAGCTAAACCTAGACCAGCCAGAGGGTTCCCGCCAGGCTAAGTATTATTCCCTCAATTAGCAACAGTAGGTGTTTCTTTAACAATCTACTACAACCTGCTAGGTAGGAAGGAAAAGCAAAGCATGGGTTAATAACAGTTCAAAAGTCTTTTGTCAACTGGGTACAACTCGTAGCAAGAGTCCTGAGTTCCTCTGGGAGCCAGCCCAAAAGGCAAGAAGTAGGGGGGAAAGGTAGTACAGAACAGTTAGCTCAGTTCTGAGCAACCTTCCTGAGAGTCTCCCCTAGGTAGCAGCAAAAAAGCAAACAAAAAAAAAGCAAAAATGAAAAAGGACTTTTTGATAGCATGGTGCCTCTTTAGTCGAACCCTCGTTTTGAACAGTCCTGAGGATAAAGACAATTGTGCTAGTGTGTCAGCGTGTCCATGTTTTGGCTGGGGCGTCTGTTGGCAGTTTTTGAGACGTGATCAGCAGGCCTCTTTTGTCTGGTCACTTCAGACCATTGTCTCTTTGGAAGAGGCAAAGTTGCTGAAGCAGATGCCATAGGGGCTGGGTCCCCCTCATTTAGTTCTAGACGCTTAAGAAGCTCTTGGCAGTCATCTAGGGAGCGTGTTGTATATTGGATACCTCCCACAGAAAAGATCAGGGCAAAGGGGAATCCCCAGCGATATCTGATGCCATGGCGTAGTAGCACTTCCAGGGCCGGCTTCATCAGCCTCCGTCTTTGTAGCGTAGTTGGAGAAAGATCCGCAAAAAACTGGAGCTTAGCCCCGTCAGGACCACTGATCGAGGTCTTGTTGTGGGTAGCTGCGAGGATCAGGTCTCTGGATTGTTGGCGCAGAAGCCTGACAATGATGTCTTTAGGGAGGTCTTGATTGCGGCTCCCCCCAAGGGCTCTGTGCGCTCGCTCTACCTCCCACTCGTGGTCCGGGTGTCCTGAGAGGATCTCATGTATCGTGCCCTTAAGGTAGCGTGGTAGATCGACTATAGCCGTGGGGATGCCTCTAATCCTCAAATTAAATCTTCTGGATCTATTCTCCAAGTCCTCCAACTTATCTTCTATATCCGAGATACGGGAGGAATTGCCAGCAATGTTGGCCCTGTCCTTCTCCTGCGCCTCTACCACTTGGTCCATGGTTTCCTCAAGTTGATGGGTCCTCTGTCCGATCTCTTGTATGTCTTTTTGCAGTGCCGTGACTGCTCCGTTGATATGGGAGGCCAGGAGCGCTTTAATTCTTGCCATTGAGGCACTATTGATGGATACCTCCGGCTGTAAGGTTACCTCCTGAGAGTCTAAATCTGAGATGTCCGATTGCTCTGAGGCGAGGTCTTGTGCCGGTGTTTCCAATGCTTCCAGAGTTTTAAAATGCTCGTCAATTTTTTTTGACGGTAAGGATTTTTTATTTTTCCCCATTTCTGCGCCGCTGATTGTCTCCGGGTTGGCTGTTGGATGCCTAGGCATTTAGCAAGTTGCTCTGATGAGAACAGCTATATCCTCTCAGGTAATTAGATCTGCTGTGTTTGGTGCTGTCGGGATACACCCAGTTCCTGTAATGTTGTCTTGGTGTTTTTTTTGGTCCTTGCCGGCTAGAACCATGTAGGGCCGCTGTAGTTACATCTCAATGTATTGTTGAGCTCTGTCAATCATGTGCTCTCAGTAGGCCCAAGCTGCTTTCATCAATGTCCCACTAGATGGTGTCAATGCTCTGTCTGGTGCGGGTGATGTATCTTGTTGAGTGCTGGACTGCACTATTTTCTGAGCAACAGTAGGTGGCAGTGCTGCTCCCTCCAGTGATAATAGGATGTTTGGTTTGATGTTGTACCAATACTGAGCACAGGCCACGGCTGAAGTAGTTATATAAGGAAAGGTAAATCTTGTTACCGTTAGTAATGAGGCAGTAGTAATGAAGATGAAAATAAAGAGGTTGTATGCCCCCTTCTGCAGTCTTATAAGCAGTGCAAAGTTTTTGTCCCCTTAGGGTCAGTATCTAGGCCTTAGAATCTTAAAGTCCTGAGCAAGCCCTTATATTACTTGAGTCAGGGAGCAGTGAGGTCACCCTTTAGTGTCCCTTTGGAGTGTTTTTAACTGTACAGGTCCCTGAGCTTTTGGGAGCCAAGAGTATTAAAGCCTCCCTTTAGTGCCTCTACAGCCTTGCTGCTACTAAAAACACTACAAACCTAATCTTTTCTGGGCCTCTCACACAGTCTCTTCTTGTTAGGGTGCAACTTGGATCCCAAAACTTGATTTTTAAAACCAGCTGGGTCCTCCTGTGCACAATCCTGGTCATATATATCAATTTGGTGATAAATAAGTCACTTTATATATGGTCTTAAATGTTTTTTTCAGCAGAAACACACATCCTCTTTCATATATTATAGCTTTGAGAGATAAGCTGCTGGGTCTTCTCTTAAAAAGTAATACAGTTTATTGTGTACCATATCTTTAGATTATTACACAGACTAGATCTCCAGTAGTATAAGGCAAATAATTGTATAGGTTTGAAACAGACAGGCAATATGAGTCATTACCAACCTTAAGTAGGCATGTTGTTTATCAGTGTTTCAGAGACTCCTTTGTTCTGGTTCAGCTGCAAATCTCAGGAAAAAAGTTGCCAAACTTGATTTTTAAAGCCAGCTGGGTCCTCCTGTGTGCAAATTTGTTGATTTGGTGATAGAGAAGTTACTTTATATATAATTTTCATGCTTTTTAAAGCCTCATTGCTGGGAGCTATGTTGTTTTGCTTCCTCTCTGTTTGCTGCTAGCCACACCCTCCTAGATTTGTATTTTTTACTACTATGGCTGATCTTTTGTTGGAACATACTGGAACATAAAAAATTGTCTGCTGCACAATACTGTACATTTTGTAATATTCTTTCAAGAAAACCACAGTTTCATGCAGTCATCTTTGTCACAATATATATATATATATATATATATATATATATATATATATATACTTTCTTACCTGCCCGATGCTGAATTCCACTTCCTGGGGTTAGAAGGGACCAAGAGGGCTGAGGGGGCCCATAGAGGTCCGTGCAGGGGCATCAGGGGCCCACAAGAACCGATGGGGGCCACAAGGTGCCACAGGGGGCCACAGGGCTGAGGGAGGCCACAGAGGTCCACGAGGGGCTACAGGGGGCTGAGGGGAAACACAAGGGGCTGCTGGGAGGCACAGGGCATGCATCCTCATCCCCCCTCCTCATCCTCAACCTCCCTCCTCATCCTCAACCCCCTCTTCAACCCCCCATCCTCAAACCCCCTCAACCCCCCCACCCTCATCCTCCTTCCTCAACCCCCCTATCCTCAACCCCCTCCCCAACCCCCCTCCTCAACCTCAACCTCCCTCCTCAACCTTCCCTCCTCATTCTAACCCCCCCCGCATTCTAACCTCCCCGGCACCCGGTATATACTAATGACGTGGAGCGCATGTGATGTCACATGCGCGCCGGGTCAAGGAGCGGAGTGGAGGCGGAGCAGAAGCAGGTAAGTGAGGGGGAGGTATTTAGGGGGGTTTAGGTTGAGGAGGGGGGGCGTTTAGAATGAGGAGGGGGGTTAGAATGCGGAGGGGGGTTTAGAATGAGGAGAGAGGTTGAGGATGAGGGGTGGGGAGGGAATATCGGCGTATAACACGCACTGTAATGATATAGGAATCACAAGGTTGTGGAGACCAGCAGCCTAGGTCAGCAATGATCCAATTCAGCAACTTGTAGGTGAAACAGGAACAAGGTTTATTGAAGTGATCAGGAACCACACAATAATCTGGCAAGGATACAGAGACAGGAAGTGCCTTATAAAGGCCAAGAACCAGACAGCTGACCAGACACAGCTAAAGAGAGTTGTCACTGATTGCATTGCTTTTAGAGTCAAGGTATCAGATCTAAGGCAAATCTGCAAGATGCAGGCTGGTGTACTGGTAGGGAAGAGGTTTAGCAACATGCAAACCAGGGTTCGAATCCCAGCAGAGTCAATTCCTCACAATACCCACACCTCTATATGCGCAGCCTCTGAATGCCCTATTACCCGGTTTAGCAGGGTACTGTGCATGGAAAGACCGAAGAAGATCAGGAGCATGAATATTGTCCACTGGTTCCCACGATCTATCCTCCTCACCATAGCCTTTCCACTGAACCAAATATTGAAGCTTGTTACGGAAGATCCTGGAGTCAAGAATTTTTTCCACTTCGTACTCATCCTCACCATCCACGAGGACGGGAGGTGGGGTAGGCAGGGCTCGGCCTGGGAAAGTATTTTCATGAAAAGGTTTAAGCAGTGCAACGTGAAACACTGGATGTATTTTCATGGAATTTGGAAGCTGCAAACAGAAAGTGACAGCATTGATCTGAGCAATTATCTCAAAAGGTCCCATGAACCTTTGACCCAATTTATGAGAAGGAATCCGAAGCTTAAGATTCTTTGTCGACAGCCAAACCTTGTCACCAACATGATACACTGGGGCCTCCTTTCTATGCCTATCAGCAGCTCTTTTGTAACATTCCTGAGCCTCCAAAAGAGTCTCTTTCAACAGTGCTTGGGAATCACGTAAGGCGGTTAGCCGGTCAGTGACAGCAGGAATGGAAGTAGTAATTGGGAGACTGACTAGAAAGGTCGGATGGTAACCATAGTTGGCAAAAAATGGGCTCAAAGAAGTGGAGCAGTGTTGGGCATTGTTATAGGCAAACTCCGCCGTGGGTAGAAAATCCAGCCAGTTATCCTGCAGGTAACTAATATAGGACCACAAATATTGCTCCAAAGTCTGGTTGGTTCGCTCAGTCTGTCCATTACTTTGCGGATGAAAAGCTGACGACAGATCTACATTAATACCTAGATTAGAACAAAAATGTTTTTTCAAAAACGAGATGTAAACTGCACTCCCCTGTCAGAAACTACTTCATCAGGCAATCCATGTAAGCAAAATATTTCCCAAACAACCAGGTCAGCCGTCTGTTTAGCTGAAGGGAGACCACGAGCTGGTATGAAATGACCCATCTTAGTTAACCTGTCCACAACAACAAGAATAGTAGTGTGTTCCTTAGAGGGAGGTAGTTCCACAATAAAGTCCATGGATATAGATCCCCAGGGACGATGAGGAATCGGAAGAGGCTGAAGCAAGCCAACAGGGGATGAGCGAGGAGTCTTATGTCTGGCAAAGACGTTAAAGACGTTAAAGGTCCAGTCGCACTGACTCCGGAGCAAACAGACGTTGTTGAAAAATCCAAAACCCATTAAGCATCGTCATATGGAGATCACGAGGAGGATCACGAAGAACTGGGTCTTCAGCGTAGCCCTTTTTAATGCGAGACATCAGATCAGAAGGGAATGTAACTCCTATAAATATATCCTCCGGCAAGATGGTGGTCTTGGTTACGGTAGTATGGAGGGGGTCAGCTATTCTAGACAAGGCATCCGCCTTACCATTCTTGGAGCCGGGACGGTATGTAACCAAAAAATTAAACCTCGAGAAGAATAGTGACCAGCGTGCTTGTCTGGCTGACAGTCTCTTTGCTGATCGAATACATTCCAGATTTTTGTGATCTGTGAGGACAGTAATTGGATGGGTAGCTCCCTCCAAGAGATGTCTCCATTCGGTGAAGGCAGCTTTTATAGCCAATAGTTCTTTATTCCCTATGTCATAGTTTCTCTCTGCTGGCACCATCTGGCGGGAATAGAAGGCACACGGATGTAACAGCATCTTAGGTCCAGTCCTTTGAGACAGTATAGCACCAACAGCTGAATCAGAAGCATCAACTTCCACAATAAATGGTATTTCCGGCTGAGGATGTACCAGGACAGGGGCAGATGTAAACAGAGTCTTTAATCGGGAAAATGCGGTATCCGTCTTATCGGACCACTGAAAAGGAGTCCCTTTACGTGTAAGTTCAGTGATCGGTGTAATAACGGCAGAGAAATTCTTAATGAAACGCCTGTAAAAATTGGCAAACCCCACAAATCTCTGAACATCTTTTTCATTCTTGGGGATGGGCCAGTCCAGCACAGCTTTAATTTTACTTGCGTCCATATTTAAACCTTTGGGAGTTATTACATACCCCAGGAATTGAATTTCTGTTTGTTCAAACTCACATTTTTCTAGTTTAATGTATAGGTGGTGGGTACGAAGGCGCTCCAGAACTATACGGACCTGTTTTCTGTGGTTTTCAAAATTATCAGAGAATATTAGGATATCATCCAAATATGCCACAACAAACTGATCCAGGAGATCTCGTAGTACATCATTGATAAGATGCTGGAAAGTTGCAGGGGCATTACACAGCCCAAATGGCATTACTAGATATTCATAATGCCCGTACCTGGTTCTGAAAGCTGTTTTCCATTCATCATTTGGTCTTATGCAAACCAGATTATATGCCCCCCGAAGATCGAGCTTCATAAATATTTTAGCTGAGCGAAGTCTCTCCAAAAGTTCAGGAATCAGAGGCAAGGGGTAGCGGTTTTTAACAGTGATGTTATTAATGTCCCTGTAATCAACGCATGGCCGTAGGCTGCCATCTTACTTTTCTACAAAGAAAATAGGAGCTCCTGCTGGAGAAGTAGATGGTCGAATAAAGCCTTTGGCAAGATTTTCTTGTAAATATTCACGAAGAGCTTTCAATTCAGGCTCAGAAAGGGAATATATACGGCCAAATGGGATAGCAGCCCCAGGCAACAGCTCTATTGGGCAATCATAAGGCCTGTGGGGTGGAAGCTGATCAGCATTCTTCTTATCACAGACATCTGCAAAATCCCGATATTGTAGAGGAAGCTTAGTCAAGTTTGTAGCAACCATTTCATTAATTGTTGTGGCAACAAGTGTTACTTTAGAGGATTGACAATTCATTAAGCAGTGTTCTGAAGGAAAGGACAAAGTTCTGATCTTCCAATCAATCTGTGGGTTATGCAGAGCAAGCCAAGGTACCCCCAAAATCTCTGGAAACTGTGTTGAGGAAATTAGGTGGAAAGAGATAGCCTCATGGTGATTCACTTCCAGAGTCAATTTTAAGGGCACAGTCTCATGTGTAACCGGGCCTGACGTAAGTGGAGAACCGTCTACTGTCTCCATTAACATAGGTGAAGAGTTAGGGATAGACTGAATTCTATTTCCTGCTGCAAATTTAATGTCCATAAAGTTTCCGCCTGCTCCAGAATCTATCATAGCTGTAGTTGAAATTTTACGATCACCACATTGCAACGTGTTAGGCACCACAAAATGAGGATGTTGAGTCAACATACCCTTTTCACCATGAGCCAGAGAAAACAAGGGTTGTGTGACAGAATCCAGTTGATCTGAAATCTGGGATTGGTGTTGAATCTGTGCACCCTCAGCAGCCATAGCTATTGTTCTTTTGGATTTGCTAGGGCAATTGATGGCATAGTGCCCTGCACTACCACAATACAGCCATAAATTGTGAGTGCGTCGCCACTGTTTTTCTTCGTTGGATAATGGTCCTCTTATTAGATTTACCTGCATAGCCTCAGGCTCAGAGTCTGTAGGTGTTTGTGGGGTTGGAGTAGAAATTCTTGAATAGGAAGTAGGAGTAGTAATTGGTCTAAAAGAGCCCTGTCTTTCCAATCTTCTTTCAGAAAGTCTCCGATCAATACGGATAGCCAAACACACAAATGCATCAAAGTCAGCAGGGAGATCAACACGAGCTAGCTCATCTTTTATAGCTTCTGAGAGACCTTTTCTGAAGTGGAACCTCTGGGCTGATTGCTTCCAGGTAGTATCAGCAACACACTGTCTGAATTCAGCAGCATATTCAGCCACCGAGCGCCTCCCTTGATGCAAATGAAGGAGAGTGGCTTCTGCTGTAGCACATCGATTTGGGTCATCAAAAACTAGGCACATGGCCTCAAGAAAGTCATTTAGATTACCCAAGACTGGACTGTCCTGTTCCAGAAGAGGGGAGCCCCAAGCCAGGGCTTCATCTTTGAATAGGGAAATAAATCCCACCTTCTCTCTTTCAGATGGAAATTGGTGAGGTAACATCATGAAGTGCAAACGGCATTGATTTAGGAAACCCCTACATTTTTTGCGATCTCCTCCAAACTTTTCTGGTAGGGGCAAGCGGGCATCTTGTGCAGGTGTAACAGTAGCAGCCGCAACATCACGTGCCCTGTAGCTGGTATACTCACTGTGCATTGACTGAACTTTATTTTGCAGTTCAGCTACCTGGTCCTGCAGCACTTGAATGGTCTGTGCCTGGGTCTGCACAGTTCTTGCAGTAAAAGCAACCTGTTGGGCCTGCAGTTCAGTTACCTGGTCCTGCAGCACTTGAATGGTCTGTGCCTGGGTCTGCACAGTTCTTGCAGTAAAAGCAACCTGCTGGGCCAATGCAGAATCTGACCCGGTGGTCTCCATGAAAGGGCCAGATTATTCTGTAATGATATAGGAATCACAAGGTTGTGGAGACCAGCAGCCTAGGTCAGCAATGATCCAATTCAGCAACTTGTAGGTGAAACAGGAACAAGGTTTATTGAAGTGATCAGGAACCACACAATAATCTGGCAAGGATACAGAGACAGGAACTGCCTTATAAAGGCCAAGAACCAGACAGCTGACCAGACACAGCTAAAGAGAGTTGTCACTGATTGCATTGCTTTTAGAGTCAAGGTATCAGATCTAAGGCAAATCTGCAAGAGGCAGGCTGGTGTACCAGTAGGGAAGAGGTTTAGCAACATGCAAACCAGGGTTCGAATCCCAGCAGAGTCAATTCCTCACACGCACCTATCATTTGCCCCCTATTTTCAGGGAGAAAAAGTGCGTGTTATACGCCGATATATATATATATTGTGAGAAAGTCAGCAGGAGTCATGGAAGCATAATTGAGGGCAGATATGTTAGCAACAGACTGAACAGATCAGTTTGTCCAGTACTGAGGGCGTTAAAGCAATTAGCTGCACCTGAAGCAGCAGTCAGGCTATTTAAACTCCAGGAATTACTAGCCCAAGGGGAGAGCCTCAGTTTGGAGGAGAGAGAGAGAGAGCAGACACAGGAAGCGTTGGAACTGAGGAGAACCACGGTCCAGGGAAAAGCTGCTGTCTGAGTAAACCAGCATTGCTGGATCAGCGAGAAACCCTTGTTACCAAGTGCCTTTTGGAAACTGCTGTCATTACCAGATTTGTGAGACCCTCACTGAAGGCTGAAGCTACCGTAGAGACTGACACCCAGCTTACCTTTTACTTCTTTTTTATTTATTTTTTATTTGCAAAAACAAATTTTAACATACTGAAATAACATTAATAAAGCATTTACAACAACAAAATATACATTAAATTCATTACCATTCTCCCTCTTTCATTCCTCATTCAACCCTTCTAGAGTTTTGATATTATCAGGTGTACCCTGTTTTTGGTCCCATGCTTTCCATTTTAATGGATCAACATTAATAAAACCTTTTTGTTCGCAATTTTTCTCCAGTTCTCGGATATGTTTTATTTTCCAAACAATATCAGCAAAAATTAGAGCAGTTTTCGCTTTCCAATTAGTAATTAATATGTTTTTTGCTATTGAAAAAGTCAAAATAGCAAAGGCTTTTTTCTCCATGACGATATCGCTTGGAAAAATATGCAGCAAGCTGCATTCTCCCCTAAAAGGAAATTGATTTCCCACAATGCCAGACAAAAAATCATAGCAGCTTTTCCAAAAAAACTTTAATTTCGGGCATTCCCATAAGATATGCAATAAATGAGCAGCATTACCACAATCTCTCCAGCACATTCTTTCCAAAGGGATATGGGAAATCTGGGCGATTTTAATAGGTGTGAAATACCAATTGTTAATTATTTTGAAAAACGTTTCTCTGTGTGTTGTTTGTTTAATAAATCTATTTGTCAATTTTAGAGTTGTGTCCCAATCTTTTACTTCTAGTGCTAAATTTAAGTTCAACTCCCATTGACACATACCCTTGGTTTTAGGCTGCTCTCCGAAGGATCTAGTGATATTGAAACATTTGGATATTAGATGTTTTTTTTCTGATTTAAGAAGATTTTTTTCTGTAGAGTTTAACTCTTTACCGATTTGTTGAAGTATGTTAAATTGACGACAACTGGTTCTGTAAGCTTCGTACGTTAGCCATCCTTCTGCTGCGATGTTAAACTTATTTTTTATCTGATCAAAGGATGCAATTGCTCCTTCGATTAAAGTATCTTTAACCCGTACCAGCCCCTTACTGTTCCAGTCATTTATAGTACCTTCCATATTTATATGTAACAGAGCTTTTACTGGAGTCATTAAGCTGCCCTCCGGGATCAGCTTGTTTTTCTTATTAATCTTTCTCCAGTTTTTTTTAAATTTATTTTACCACAAGTGATCCAGTCACCAGATCCTTATAAGGGAGTTTTTCCCTAAAAACCAAAGCTGATAAATGCCAATTTGGGATTAATGCTTGTTCTATTTGCATCCATGGAAGTTTATCTGCTGTTTCCAGTCACTTTAACACCTGTACTATACCATTGGCTTCTTGATAAGGTTGTAATAAAGGGTAGGAAATTCCTCCCTTTAAAAAAGTTCTTCCCATGGTTATTTTTTTCAGCCTTATGTATTTAGAATGATGTATATAAAAGTCAATCATACTTTGAAGTTTCTTTAGCCAGCATCTAGAGATCTTAAATGGGATGCATCTCAAAAAGTAATTGACTCTTGGAAGAATCATCATTTTTACAACTGCAATTCTACCCGAAAAGGAAAATCTATCTTTTCTCCAGTTTCCTATAATATTTTGACACCTAACGTATAACTCTTTATAGTTCCTATCCACCATTTCATGTAGTTTTCTCAAATATACAATTCCAAGATGTTTGAATGATTTCGAATTCCAGTCATAAGGGTATATAGTATTCAGTTGGGACAACAAACCTGCTGAAAAATAAAAAAAAAGTGTTTCTGATTTCTTATAATTCAGTTTGTAGTAAGAAACTTTACTATACATTTGAATTACTTTTGATAAATGATAAAGTGATTCTTCTGTACGGGTGAGTGACAAGACAACATCATCTGCGTATAGACTGGTTTTATACTCCCTCTCTCCAACCCTAATCCCATAGATCTGTGAGCATGATCTAATAGCTTCCACCAATGGTTCTATCATCAGCGCAAATAAGGTGGGAGAGAGGGGGCAGCCCTGTCTAGTGCCATTTGATATTCCGAATGAATTTGTCCTACATCCTAAACCTGTTATTTCTGCTGAAGGGGAACCATACAAGGCCCCAACCGCTTTGGCTCCAAATTCCCCAAACCCAAATTTAGATAACGTTAATCGCATGTATTCCCACCCTACTCTGTCAAACGCTTTTTCGGCATCTAAGGACAAGAATAGGGTGGGGATACCTTTAGCTCTCGCGATTTCACTTAAATTCAAAATCTTTCTAATATTCTCAGATCCTTGTCTGCCTGACACAAATCCCATTTGGTCTATTGCTATTAATTTCTCTATAAACTTCTGAATTCTAAGAGCCAGAATCTTCGCGTACAGTTTAATATCTGCGTTTAATAGTGAAATGGGTCTGTAATTAGCGCAATACTGAGGGTCTAGCTTGGGCTTAGGGATCATTATCAGTGCAACTTTTATCATTTCCCTTGGTATTACTCCTGTGATCTTAATTTCATTAAAGGTATCTGTTAAATGAGGACTCAAAATTTGATCAAATGTTTTATAAAAAAAGTTAGTGTATCCATCTGGTCCTGGCGTGGTATAGGGTTTCAATTGTTTAATTACTTGAAGAACTTCCTGGATAGTAATTGGATCATTCAGTTCTTCTCGATCACCTTCTGTTAATTTGGGTAGTTGAATACCATCCAAGAATGATTGAATTTCTTCTGTTAATGGCTTACAAAAACTAGTATCTTTTTCCAAATTGTACAGGTCTTGATAATGGTTAAAAAAGGCTTGGCCAATTTCTTTGGGTGAGGAGATATATCTTCCTTTATCTTTTAGGACTACTATTCTTTTTTTCCTTTTTTTTATAGCTTGAGTAGCCAATAGTTTACTGTTTCTATTATTTTGATGGTGATATATCTGTTGGAAGCGCCATAATGCGCTATCTGATATTTGCTGGTTGATCTTATTTATTCTGTTTCGTGTTAATTTAATCTCCGCCAAAATATGTGGTTGTGCATCCAAAAAAAATTTAGATTCCAATTTATTTAACTCTATATATAATTTTTTTAATGGTGCTCCTCTCTGTTTTATCAACTGAGATTTAAGTTTGATAATCAAACCTCTTGTGAAAGCTTTTTGTGTATTCCAAATCGTGCAATAAGATGGGACAGTGTGACTATTGATATAATTTTTTTTTGATATTTCTTTACTTAAAAATTCTTTATTCTTTTCCGTTTTTAATAAAGAGTCATCCATTCTCCATTGTGGTCTATCTAATTTAACTTTATTAATTTCAACTATTACTGTAGTGTAAGCATGGTCTGATATAACAATCTTGCCTATTTCCATGTGAGAAATCTTATCAATTATTCGAGAGTTTACTAAAATTAAATCAATCCGTGAATAAATATGATGTGGGTTTGAGTAAAAGGAAAATTCTTTTTGATTTGGGTGTTGAACTCGCCAAGAGTCAAACAAATTGTTTTTAATAATCCATTCAGTAAATGTTTGAGCTACTTTGCTAACTCTTTTTAAATTTTTGTCCACCAATTTTTTAGATCTGTCTAGATTTGTGTTAGAAACCATATTAAAATCCCCTGCCATAATGAGCGGGCCTTGTGCATATTTCTTAATTAAATTACCTATTTGTTTTAAAAATTTACCTTGCTTCTCATTAGGAGCATAAATATTGATCAGTGTAATTTTCTGATTATTAATCTGGCCGTTCCATAAAATGTAACGTCCCTCAGGATCTATAATTGACATTACTTCAACTGTTTCTAGCTCATTAGAAAAGAACATTGATACACCTCTCTTTTTTTCCACATATTGAGTGGAGTCTGTGATCATAACATCCTATTGCAAAGCCCGGTATATTAACTTTGCCCCAATGTGTTTCCTGGAGAAATATTAGATCTTCTTTCTCTTTTTTGCAATGTCTATACACCGTTTTCCTTTTACTTGGTGAATTTAATCCTCTAACACTCCAGCTTAAAACCTTTAAACCCATTTACCTTGGGAGAATGCTTTCATAATACTTTTCTTTGCCAAACACTTGGCTGACCTTATTTCCTTTACCATTTATTTTTTTAATCTTGGGACCAAAAACTTATTTTCTAACATTCATACTTACATTCATACATACATTCATACTGTTAGAACAGATGGGGCTGTAATACAGTCTTTCGCCATTACTGTTCCGCAGGGATTTAGCCATTGTTCAGAAATGGTTTGCGGTATAGTGTGGAGATGGCTATAACCTTTATCTATCTTAGACAATTATTTAGCTATCTAAATCTGCATATTATTTCTACTACCTTATTGTTTGTTCATTCATTTCTTTCCTTATAATTTAATGTTTTTAAGGATTATGTAAATCTATTCGTGTCCTGAATATTTACTAGAGCTGTCTATATTAAACATAATTGTAACTTTGTTTTTCTCTCTGTTCATTGATTGTTTATCCTAAAACTAGAAGAAAGGAGAGGATAGAAGGAAAAGGAGTGTGTCTTATTATGAATCTTTTATATTATTACACGATTTGAGTTTACTTAATGTGTTTTACTACTATTTACTATTTTCCTTTGTGCCATTACCTATGTATTTTATTTTGAATCTCCTTCTCCTCTTCCCTTCTTCCCTCCCGTGCTACCTCCTTTTCTTCCTTTCTTCCTTTCCTCTCCTCTAAACATGAACAGTAAGACCTTAAATTGTACTGCACTGTCTGCAAGTATCTTCTAGTTTTCCTAAACAAACTCTACTTTAATCAGCACCAGTGAACACATAACTTAATGTCCATTTATGTCTTTCTTAAAACAATGTTTATCTCTTCTTCTGCCAGTCAGGCGTTGGTAATTGCAGCTTCATAGAAGGCTCTTTTAATTCTTGTGTTTTCAATTTTAAATTATTCAGAAAGATTTCTCCCTCTGCCATGGAGTTGATCTTATGCCATGCGGATCCTTGTAGAACTAGTAAACCTACTGGGAAAGTCCATTTATAAATAAGATTAAATTTCCTTACTGCTTGCATTATAGAGATAAATTCCTTTCTTCTGCTAATTGTCCCTTTTGAAAAATCTGAAAAAATTTGTATCATTTCATATGGCGAATCAAATATCTTTTTTGTATAGCTCGCTTTGGAAATTGCTTTCTTTGTAGGTAGATGGTGCATTTTAACGATCACATCTCTGGGACTCTTATTTTGTAGTTGTGCTGGTAAAGGAATTCTATGGACTGTATCACATTTCTGGTCCAATTGTGAATAAATAGGAGTAATATTGGAAAATAATTCCCCAAGATATGTGGAAAGATCTTCTTTCTTTATAGTTTCAGGTTTTCCTCTTATACGGAGATTATTTTTCCGTGATTTGTCTTCCATCTTGTTTATTTGCTCGTTAAAAATTTTAATTTGTGTGGACAGTTCTTTAAAATCTCCTTCATTTTCCCTGTAGTAGCTTACTTTTTACTTCAATGTTTACCCCCCCAGGGAAGGGACTGTTATACTAAGAGTGACTTTACCTATTAGGGTACTTGTAGTACTGTTAAGAGTCCCTGGGGGGCACTCGGAGAGACGGTTGGCCGGTCCCTAAGCACGAGGAGGTGATAATCTGTGACTCTAGTACCTGCAGTATTCCAGAGACTGTTTTGTGCACACCGGTAAAGATAGTGCTGCCTCTTATTTTGGTTCTTTTCCACCGGAAGCAGATAAGCTGCTCAGGTCTAGTCAGGGCATTCCTGACAGTCAGTTAGACCGTTTGTGTAGATTTGTATTTTTTACTACTATGGCTGATCTTTTGTTGGAACATACTGGAACATAAAAAATTGTCTGCTGCACAATACTGTACATTTTGTAATATTCTTTCAAGAAAACCACAGTTTCATGCGGTCATCTTTGTCACAATATATATATATATATATATATATATATATACTTTCTTACCTGCCCGATGCTGCATTCCACTTCCTGGGGTTAGAAGGGACCAAGAGGGCTGAGGGGGCCCTTAGAGGTCCGTGCAGGGGCAACAGGGGCCCACAAGAACCGATGGGGGCCACAAGGTGCCACAGGGGGCCACAGGGCTGAGGGAGGCCACAGAGGTCCACGAGGGGCTACAGGGGGCTGAGGGGAAACACAAGGGGCTGCTGGGAGGCACAGGGCATGCATCCTCATCCCCCCTCCTCATCCTCAACCTCCCTCCTCATCCTCAACCCCCTCTTCAACCTCCCCCCTCAACCCCCATCCTCAAACCCCCCTCAAACCCCCTCCTCAACCCCCAATCCTCCTCCTCCTTCCTCAACCCCCCTCGTCAACCTCAACCCCCCTCCTCAACCTCCCTCCTCATCCTCAACCCCCCTCCTCATCCTCAACCCCCCTCCTCATCCTCAACCTCCCTCCTCATCCTCAACCCCCTCCTCAACCTCCCTCCTCATCCTCCCTCCTCAACCCCCTCCTCAACCTCCCTCCTCAACCCCCCCATCCTCAACCCCCCATCCTCAAACCCCCTCAACCTCCCCACCCTCATCCTCCTTCCTCAACCCCCCTATCCTCAACCCCCTCCTCAACCTCCCTCCTCAACCTCAACCCCCCTCCTCAACATCAACCCCCCTCCTCAACCTTCCCTCCTCATTCTAACCCCCCCCTGCATTCTAACCTCCCCGGCACCCGGTATATGCTAATGACGTGGAAGTAAAAGTGCGTGTTATACGCCGATATATATATATATATATTGTGAGAAAGTCAGCAGGAGTCATGGAAGCATAATTGAGGGCAGATATGTTAGCAACAGACTTAACAGATCAGTTTGTCCAGTACTGAGGGCGTTAAAGCAATTAGCTGCACCTGAAGCAGCAGTCAGGCTATTTAAACTCCAGGAATTACTAGCCCAAGGGGAGAGCCTCAGTTTGGAGGAGAGAGAGAGCAGACACAGGAAGCGTTGGAACCGAGGAGAACCACGGTCCAGGGAAAAGCTGCTGTCTGAGTAAACCAGCATTGCTGGATCAGCGAGAAACCCTTGTTACCAAGTGTCTTTTGGAAACTGCTGTCATTACCAGATTTGTGAGACCCTCACTGAAGGCTGAAGCTACCGTAGAGACTGACACCCAGCTTACCTTTTACTTCAATGTTTACCCACCCCAGGGAAGGGACTGTTATACTAAGAGTGACTTTGTCTATTAGGGTACTTGTAGTACTGTTAAGAGTCCCTGGGGGGGCACTCGGAGAGACGGTTGGCCGGTCCCTAAGAACGAGGAGGTGATAGTCTGTGACTCTAGTACCTGCAGTATTCCAGAGACTGTTTTGTGCACACCGGTAAAGATAGTGCTGCCTCTTATTTTGGTTCTTTTCCACCGGAAGCAGATAAGCTTCTCAGGTCTAGTCAGGGCATTCCTGACAGTCAGTTAGACCGTTTGTGTAGATTTGTATTTTTTTTTTTATTCAACAGCTTTTATGTTACATAACAAACAATTACATTGCAAACATCTGTTAACTGAAATTATTGAGATAATTGTGTCTATTGTTATTAAAATATAGTATTCATATCAATAAACAATCATTCAGCCAGATATCTCACATTTTTTTCCTTTTTTGGTGATGGTTTTAAGTAAATACACAATTAAAGTTCCACTCCTAAATGTTCCTCACTACATCCATTCCTATGATCTCCCGTGCCACCCTCAGTACCTTTTGTCATCTAGATGAGTTGCCTCTCCGCTTCCCAGCTCTACCCGTTCCAGTCGGCTCCACACTCCGCTCCCCGGACAAGCCACCGCTGTTAGCCAAAGTGTAATGTTCTTTCCTGTCCAGACCTTACAATGTGCTATCTGGAGACTGAATCCACGGTCCCCAAATTTCTAGGTAAATTTGGTGAGTGTCCAACAAAGTGTGAGTCATTCTTTCGTTAATGCAAAGATAATTTATTTTGTTTATGACTTCCTGAAATTGGATATGACTGCTTTTCCATCTTCTAGCAATTGTATTTTTGGCGGCTAAAAAAATCATTTGGGCCAATTTGTTCCCCTTATTACCCAGCCCCTGGTAATTAATTCCCAACAGACAAGTCGAGATTGATGGTTCTAGGGGAGATTTAAGAATCCGTGAAGCTAATTTGGTAGCTTCAATCCAAATATTAGCCACTCTAGGACATTTCCACCACGTATGAATAAAGTCTCCCCTTCCCTGGCATCCTCTAAAGCACCTATCTGAAGTTGTTGGAGATAGCTTATTTAGCCTGGCAGGAGTCATGTATGCCCGGTGTAAGATTTTCAACGAGGTTTCTAGCAAGCTATAGTTATATGAGCCTTTAGATAGGCTCAGAAAGGATTCCGTCCATTTGTCCCCCTCCCAGTTTTGTTGCATGTCTATCTCCCATTTCAATGTGTAAGCACGAAGCCTTTGGGGCATTAAACATAGTGTACAGTGAGCCTAAGGTTCCTCTAGTTAAGTTTGTGTTTTTACATATTATTGACATCCACGATTCTTTGGGCGGGCCATGAATCCTATGTATCTCCTCAACCCAATGTCTAATTTTGATGTAGTTAAACATTTCTTGGTGTGGTATCCCTATTTTCCTGTTCATTTCTGCCCAAGAAATAATTCTGTCGCCCTCAAACCATGCCTCAAGTTTGTCTAAATTGTGTGTGGTCCAGAATGCTTTGGAGTCAGCTGTGAGGGTGGTCGCTAGAGAGGTTGATGTAAAGATTGAAGTAAGAGGTGATACGGGGTGAATCAGTTTATGTTCCTTCCTAGCCCATCTCCATATTTTCAGCGTAAATTTAGTTATAGGGTTATGGATTAGGGAGTCAAACGTGTGGGAACTCGGAGCCCATAAAATGATTTCCCATTTTAATGGGGCCATTTGTAGCTCTTCAATAAAAACCCAATTGGGCTGTAGGGTGGTAGAATGTATTAACGGTATAGAGGCAATTTGAGCTGCCTTAAAGTAGGTACTGAAATTAGGGCAGGATAATCCTCCTCTAGACTTATGTTTATACATAGTATGTCTGGCGATCCTAGGAGGTCTATTCCTCCAAACAAATCTAAAGACCTGGGCTTGAAACTGTGCCAATTCCCTGTTATTAATTTGGATCGGCAGAGTCCTGGCCAGATAAAGCAGCCTCGGCAAGATGTTCATCTTGACCGTGTCTATTCGGCCCGTCCACGAAATCTGCCTTTTTGTCCAGCTGTCTAAGTCCCTTCGAAGAGTCTTAAATAGGGGTGGGTAATTGGTTTTATAAATATCCGCTAGTGAGTTAGTCAACTTTATCCCTAAATAGTTAATGTAAGAGGCAGGCCATAGAAAGTTGTGTACCCTTTTCAGTTGGTCCAAGATGTCCCCAGCAATGCCCACACTTAAGGTTTCTATCTTGCTATGATTCAATCTCAGTCCAGAGAGAGTGCTATATTCATTGATTGTGCCCAGTAGGGCGTCTATGGAGGAGCCAGGATTCGAGAGGGTGCACAGTAGGTCATCAGCAAACAAAGAACATTTTAGATGCTGATGTCCCACCCGCACCCACTCTATAGAGGAGTTTGCTCTTATCGCCTGGGCCAAGGGCTCTATGGCCAAAGCAAAGAGCAGCGGGGACAGAGGGCACCCCTGTCTCGTGCCTCTCTCTATATTAATACTAGCCGTCTGGGAGCCTGGTAATTTTAAAGTGGCCTTGGGTAGCGTGTAGTAAGTGTGTAATAAGTTTAAGAAGTTGCCTTCAAACCCAAACTTTGCTAACGTGGCAAATAGAAAGGGCCACTCTAAGGTGTCAAACGCTTTCTCTATGTCCAATGCAAGCAGGCAGACCGGGGACCCCCTAGACCTAGCCAAATGGATGACATTTAGAGTTCTCCTGATGTTGTCGCCAGTTTGTCTATGCGGGATGAACCCTGACTGGTCTTTGTGAATCAAGGAGGGAAGGAATATTGAGATCCTTTGAGAGAAGATCTTGGCAAGCAACTTGACATCCCCATTAAGCAGTGAGATAGGTCTATAGTTCTTGGCATCTCTTTGATCTCTACCCTCTTTAGGGAATATTGTTAAGTCAGCATGGTTTAGTTCTGGGGGGGTAATCTCCCCTCTCAGTATCGAGTTAAAGAGATTACATAGATGAGGAGCCAGAAGTGTTGAGAATTTCTTATAGTAGATATTGGTGACCCCATCCGGGCCCGGGGATTTTCCTAGTTTTAGTTCCTTAATCGCTTCTAGAACTTCCTTGATAGTAACTTTCTTATTTAGAGAGTGTAAGTCAGCGGGCGAAATCTGAGGAAGGTCCAGTGAGTTTAAGTAAGAAGCAATGTTATTTTCCATGGCCACCTGTTTAGTGGAGTATATATTTTGGTAATATTCCCTAAAAACTTTTTGTATTTCATTTTCACTTTATTCCTGATTTGGGAAATCCTGGATTGGGCATACTTTGCTCTCAGGCTTCTAGCTAACAATTTATCCGGTTTATTCGCTTTATTGTAAAACAAATGCTGCGTCCGTCTCAGTGCCTTGTCCGTTTTTATGGACAATACGCTATCTAGCTCCAGCCTCGTCTTGTCTATCTCTGTTCTCAGGGAGGAGGAGGGGGAGAGCTGATTTCGAAGCTCCAGTCGTGCCAATTTGCTCGCAAGATCTCTCTCCCTTTGTAGATTCTGTTTTTTGAACTGAGAAGCCAATTTGATGCACACTCCTCTTATAAAGGCTTTATGTGCCATCCAAACCCATCCCGCTCCCGTCTCCCTGCCCGCATTGGACCCAAAGAAGTCTAGCAACTCTCTCTCTACCTGCTCCTGAGTTGAAGGCAGTGAGATTTGGTATTCATTCAGCCTCCAGGTGTAAGGCATGCTGAATTGACTTCCCAGGTCCACTTCCAATAAAACTGCTGAATGGTCGGACCAAGTGCAAGGCACTATAGTCGCTCTGTGTGAGCTGTCAAGAAGTGAGCTGCTAATGTAAATAGTGTCAATGCGCGAGTAGGAGCCATGTGTTGGTGAATAAAAAGTAAACTCTTTCCCTCTCGGGTGAAGTCCCCTCCAGGCATCTACCAGGCTAACAGAGTGCAGGAGTTTCTTAATTTGTCTAATTTTGTTGGAGAATCGGTCACTCACTGGAGCCCTAGATTTGTGCGCCTTTGGGTCTAAGACTAAATTGAAATCCCCTCCTACCACTAAGTTCCCCCAGTCCCCCCCTTCCAGTGCCCTTAAAAATCTTATTAGGGCCTTATGTGGTGCCGTTGTGGGGGCATAAAAGGAAGCCAGAGAAATTGTGTTTCCCAAAATTGTACCTTTTATAATGATAAAGTACCCTTCAGGGTCTACCAGTTTGGATGTTAACTGTAATTGGAGGTTCCTATGTAGCAATATTGCTACTCCCTCTTTTTTTGAAGTGTGGGTGGAATGGAAGAATTGAGGGTAATCTTTATTAAGATATGTAGGGGTCTTATGCCTAGCGAAGTGGGTCTCCTGTAGGAATATTACAGATGGTTTGTAAGTCTTATAGTATAAAAAGGCCTTCCTCCGCTTGAAAGGAAAGTTAAAGCCCTTCACGTTGTGAGTGAGTACTGTTATGGGCATGGGTAAATTAATAAGGTGTCTGTCAGATATGCTGAATTAGCTTTACCTTTCCGGCGAGCTGTTGAGGAGGAGTGAGGAGCGGCTCCTCCTTCTGGAGGTGTGGAAGTGGCTGAGCCCTGGGTGAGCGAGTTCTAGCAGGCTTGATTCTAGTTAGAATATAAAAGCAAAAGTGCGTGAGTTTAGATGCCACCCCCTGGTGCCTTATCATAAAAAACAGTTGGCTTAATTTTGCCTCGGATAATGTAATTATGAATGGGATTAGATTGTGCCCGTTGACCTGCAAACAGGCAGCCACTAGAGCCTCCACCAAATAAGGATCATTACGCTTATGCCCTGAGACCCCGGGAATGCTAAAGGGGCGCAGGGGGCGAGTAGGCAAAGGATGTGGGTAGTTTAAATTATTTGGATGGTGATTGACATTAGGAGGTCGGGTAAGCAGCGTAATTAGCTGATCCCAGCTTAGATATACTCTAAAAATGTATGCTTTGGCAGGGACACAGTAATCAGAGAGTGAATTGCTTAGTTCCGAACCCAGTAGAGGGTGGTTGAGCACCGGTTGGTAAGTAAATGGTAGGTGAGCACAAATACAGAAAGTTGTGAGAAGAATCAATAGAGTGGTTATTGAAAAATCAAGCATTCTTAGGACCTCTAGCCCTAACCTATTCCTGTCAATCCGTTAAAGTACTAGCAGGTTCCGCTTCAGGTCCTGCCGGCAAGGACAATTATAAATAAGATAAAAAGGAGTGTTACCGTAATAGAGTAGCCAGATCTATAAATAATTTGTGCTAACATTAATAACAAAACTCTTTACATAAATTATAAACAGTAGAAACAGCTAAACCTAGACCAGCTCGAGGGTTCCCGCCAGGCTAAATATTATTCCCTCAATTAGCAACAGTAGGTGTTTCTTTAACAATCTACTACAACCTGCTAGGTAGGAAGGAAAAGCAAAGCATGGGTTAATAACAGTTCAAAAGTCTTTTGTCAACTGGGTACAACTCGTAGCAAGAGTCCTGAGTTCCTCCGGGAGCCAGCCCAAAAGGCAAGAAGTAGGGGGGAAAGGTAGTACAGAACAGTTAGCTCAGTTCTGAGCAACCTTCCTGAGAGTCTCCCCTAGGTAGCAGCAAAAAAGCAAACAAAAAAAAAGCAAAAATGAAAAAGGACTTTTTGATAGCATGGTGCCTCTTTAGTCGAACCATCGTTTTGAACAGTCCTGAGGATAAAGACAATTGTGCTAGTGTGTCAGCGTGTCCATGTTTTGGCTGGGGCGTCTGTTGGCAGTTTTTGAGACGTGATCAGCAGGCCTCTTTTGTCTGGTCACTTCAGACCATTGTCTCTTTGGAAGAGGCAAAGTTGCTGAAGCAGATGCCATAGGGGCTGGGTCCCCCTCATTTAGTTCTAGACGCTTAAGAAGCTCTTGGCAGTCATCTAGGGAGCGTGTTGTATATTGGATACCTCCCACAGAAAAGATCAGGGCAAAGGGGAATCCCCAGCGATATCTGATGCCATGGCGTAGTAGCACTTCCAGGGCCGGCTTCATCAGCCTCCGTCTTTGTAGCGTAGTTGGAGAAAGATCCGCAAAAAACTGGAGCTTAGCCCCGTCAGGACCACTGATCGAGGTCTTGTTGTGGGTAGCTGCGAGGATCAGGTCTCTGGATTGTTGGCGCAGAAGCCTGACAATGATGTCTTTAGGGAGGTCTTGATTGCGGCTCCCCCCAAGGGCTCTGTGCGCTCGCTCTACCTCCCACTCGTGGTCCGGGTGTCCTGAGAGGATCTCATGTATCGTGCCCTTAAGGTAGCGTGGTAGATCGACTATAGCCGTGGGGATGCCTCTAATCCTCAAATTAAATCTTCTGGATCTATTCTCCAAGTCCTCCAACTTATCTTCTATATCCGAGATACGGGAGGAATTGCCAGCAATGTTGGCCCTGTCCTTCTCCTGCGCCTCTACCACTTGGTCCATGGTTTCCTCAAGTTGATGGGTCCTCTGTCCGATCTCTTGTATGTCTTTTTGCAGTGCCGTGACTGCTCCGTTGATATGGGAGGCCAGGAGCGCTTCAATTCTTGCCATTGAGGCACTATTGATGGATACCTCCGGCTGTAAGGTTACCTCCTGAGAGTCTAAATCTGAGATGTCCGATTGCTCTGAGGCGAGGTCTTGTGCCGGTGTTTCCAATGCTTCCAGAGTTTTAAAATGCTCGTCAATTTTTTTTGACGGTAAGGATTTTTTATTTTTCCCCATTTCTGCGCCGCTGATTGTCTCCGGGTTGGCTGTTGGATGCCTAGGCATTTAGCAAGTTGCTCTGATAAGAACAGCTATATCCTCTCAGGTAATTAGATCTGCTGTGTTTGGTGCTGTCGGGATACACCCAGTTCCTGTAATGTTGTCTTGGTGTTTTTTTTGGTCCTTGCCAGCTAGAACCATGTAGGGCCGCTGTAGTTACATCTCAATGTATTGTTGAGCTCTGTCAATCATGAGCTCTCAGTAGGCCCAAGCTGCTTTCATCAATGTCCCACTAGATGGTGTCAATGCTCTGTCTGGTGCGGGTGATGTATCTTGTTGAGTGCTGGACTGCACTATTTTCTGAGCACCAGTAGGTGGCAGTGCTGCTCCCTCCAGTGATAATAGGATGTTTGGTTTGATGTTGTACCAATACTGAGCACAGGCCACGGCTGAAGTAGTTATATAAGGAAAGGTAAATCTTGTTACCGTTAGTAATGAGGCAGTAGTAATGAAGATGAAAATAAAGAGGTTGTATGCCCCCTTCTGCAGTCTTATAAGCAGTGCAAAGTTTTTGTCCCCTTAGGGTCAGTATCTAGGCCTTAGAATCTTAAAGTCCTGAGCAAGCCCTTATATTACTTGAGTCAGGGAGCAGTGAGGTCACCCTTTAGTGTCCCTTTGGAGTGTTTTTAACTGTACAGGTCCCTGAGCTTTTGGGAGCCAAGAGTATTAAAGCCTCCCTTTAGTGCCTCTACAGCCTTGCTGCTACTAAAAACACTACAAACCTAATCTTTTCTGGGCCTCTCACACAGTCTCTTCTTGTTAGGGTGCAACTTGGATCCCAAAACTTGATTTTAAAAACCAGCTGGGTCCTCCTGTGCACAATCCTGGTCATATATATCAATTTGGTGATAAATAAGTCACTTTATATATGGTCTTAAATGTTTTTTTCAGCAGAAACACACATCCTCTTTCATATATTATAGCTTTGAGAGATAAGCTGCTGGGTCTTCTCTTAAAAAGTAATACAGTTTATCGTGTAGCATATCTTTAGATTATTACACAGACTAGATCTCCAGTAGTATAAGGCAAAGAATTGTATAGGTTTGAAACAGACAGGCAATACGAGTCATTACCAACCTTAAGTAGGCATGTTGTTTATCAGTGTTTCAGAGACTCCTTTGTTCTGGTTCAGCTGCAAATCTCAGGAAAAAAGTTGCCAAACTTGATTTTTAAAGCCAGCTGGGTCCTCCTGTGTGCAAATTTGTTGATTTGGTGATAGAGAAGTTACTTTATATATAATTTTCATGCTTTTTAAAGCCTCATTGCTGGGAGCTATGTTGTTTTGCTTCCTCTCTGTTTGCTGCTAGCCACACCCTCCTAGATTTGTATTTTTTACTACTATGGCTGATCTTTTGTTGGAACATACTGGAACATAAAAAATTGTCTGCTGCACAATACTGTACATTTTGTAATATTCTTTCAAGAAAACCACAGTTTCATGCAGTCATCTTTGTCACAATATATATATATATATATATATATATATATATATATATATATATATACTTTCTTACCTGCCCGATGCTGAATTCCACTTCTTGGGGTTAGAAGGGACCAAGAGGGCTGAGGGGGCCCATAGAGGTCCGTGCAGGGGCAACAGGGGC
Organism: Discoglossus pictus; assembly: GCA_027410445.1. Classification (NCBI taxonomy): domain Eukaryota; kingdom Metazoa; phylum Chordata; class Amphibia; order Anura; family Alytidae; genus Discoglossus; species Discoglossus pictus. The sequence continues at coordinate 229,889,747 of CM050163.1, forward strand.
CCACAAGAACCGATGGGGGCCACAAGGTGCCACAGCTGGCCACAGGGCTGAGGGAGGCCACAGAGGTCCACGAGGGGCTACAGGGGGCTGAGGGGAAACACAAGGGGCTGCTGGGAGGCACAGGGCATGCATCCTCATCCCCCCTCCTCATCCTCAACCTCCCTCCTCATCCTCAACCCCCTCTTCAACCCCCCATCCTCAAACCCCCTCAACCCCCCCACCCTCATCCTCCTTCCTCAACCCCCCTATCCTCAACCCCCTCCCCAACCCCCCTCCTCAACCTCAACCTCCCTCATCAACCTTCCCTCCTCATTCTAAACCCCCCCCCCCCCGCATTCTAACCTCCCCGGCACCCGGTATATGCTAATGACGTGGAGCGCATGTGATGTCACATGCGCGCCGGGTCAAGGAGCGGAGCGGAGCAGAAGCAGGTAAGTGAGGGGGAGGTATTTAGGGGGGTTTAGGTTGAGGAGGGGGGGCGTTTAGAATGATGAGGGGGGTTAGAATGCGGAGGGGGGTTTAGAATGAGGAGAGAGGTTGAGGATGAGGAGGGGGGAGGGAATATCGGCGTATAACACGCACTGTAATGATATAGGAATCACAAGGTTGTGGAGACCAGCAGCCTAGGTCAGCAATGATCCAATTCAGCAACTTGTAGGTGAAACAGGAACAAGGTTTATTGAAGTGATCAGGAACCACACAATAATCTGGCAAGGATACAGAGACAGGAAGTGCCTTATAAAGGCCAAGAACCAGACAGCTGACCAGACACAGCTAAAGAGAGTTGTCACTGATTGCATTGCTTTTAGAGTCAAGGTATCAGATCTAAGGCAAATCTGCAAGATGCAGGCTGGTGTACTGGTAGGGAAGAGGTTTAGCAACATGCAAACCAGGGTTCGAATCCCAGCAGAGTCAATTCCTCACAATACCCCCACCTCTATATGCGCAGCCTCTGAATGCCCTATTACCCAGTTTAGCAGGGTACTGTGCATGGAAAGACCGAAGAAGATCAGGAGCATGAATATTGTCCACTGGTTCCCACGATCTATCCTCCTCACCATAGCCTTTCCACTGAACCAAATATTGAAGCTTGTTACGGAAGATCCTGGAGTCAAGAATTTTTTCCACTTCGTACTCATCCTCACCATCCACGAGGACGGGAGGTGGGGTAGGCAGGGCTCGGCCTGGGAAAGTATTTTCATGAAAAGGTTTAAGCAGTGCAACGTGAAACACTGGATGTATTTTCATGGAATTTGGAAGTTGCAAACAGAAAGTGACAGCATTGATCTGAGCAATTATCTCAAAAGGTCCCATGAACCTTTGACCCAATTTATGAGAAGGAATCCGAAGCTTAAGATTCTTTGTCGACAGCCACACCTTGTCACCAACATGATACACTGGGGCCTCCTTTCTATGCCTATCAGCAGCTCTTTTGTAACATTCCTGAGCCTCCAAAAGAGTCTCTTTCAACAGTGCTTGGGAATCACGTAAGGCGGTTAGCCGGTCAGTGACAGCAGGAATGGAAGTAGTAATTGGGAGACTGACTAGAAAGGTCGGATGGTAACCATAGTTGGCAAAAAATGGGCTCAAAGAAGTGGAGCAGTGTTGGGCATTGTTATAGGCAAACTCCGCCGTGGGTAGAAAATCCAGCCAGTTATCCTGCAGGTAACTAATATAGGACCGCAAATATTGCTCCAAAGTCTGGTTGGTTCGCTCAGTCTGTCCATTACTTTGCGGATGAAAAGCTGACGACAGATTTACATTAATACCTAGATTAGAACAAAAATGTTTTTTCAAAAACGAGATGTAAACTGCACTCCCCTGTCAGAAACTACTTCATCAGGCAATCCATGTAAGCAAAATATTTCCCAAACAACCAGGTCAGCCGTCTGTTTAGCTGAAGGGAGACCACGAGCTGGTATGAAATGACCCATCTTAGTTAACCTGTCCACAACAACAAGAATAGTAGTGTGTTCCTTAGAGGGAGGTAGTTCCACAATAAAGTCCATGGATATAGATCCCCAGGGACGATGAGGAATCGGAAGAGGCTGAAGCAAGCCAACAGGGGATGAGCGAGGAGTCTTATGTCTGGCACATACATCACAAGAGGACACATACTTCTTAACATCCTCATGATACTTCGGCCACCAAAAGGATCGGGCAAGTAGCTCTTGTGTCTTTCGGATTCCTGGATGACCTGCTGGTTTTGAGTCATGGTAAAGACGTTAAAGGTCCAGTCGCACTGACTCCGGAGCAAACAGACGTTGTTGAAAAATCCAAAACCCATTAAGCATCGTCATATGGAGATCACGAGGAGGATCACGAAGAACTGGGTCTTCAGCGTAGCCCTTTTTAATGCGAGACATCAGATCAGAAGGGAATGTAACTCCTATAAATATATCCTCCGGCAAGATGGTGGTCTTGGTTACGGTAGTATGGAGGGGGTCAGCTATTCTAGACAAGGCATCCGCCTTACCATTCTTAGAGCCGGGACGGTATGTAACCAAAAAATTAAACCTCGAGAAGAATAGTGACCAGCGTGCTTGTCTGGCTGACAGTCTCTTTGCTGATCGAATACATTCCAGATTTTTGTGATCTGTGAGGACAGTAATTGGATGGGTAGCTCCCTCCAAGAGATGTCTCCATTAGGTGAAGGCAGCTTTTATAGCCAATAGTTCTTTATTCCCTATGTCATAGTTTCTCTCTGCTGGCACCATCTGGCGGGAATAGAAGGCACACGGATGTAACAGCATCTTAGGTCCAGTCCTTTGAGACAGTATAGCACCAACAGCTGAATCAGAAGCATCAACTTCCACAATAAATGGTATTCCCGGCTGAGGATGTACCAGGACAGGGGCAGATGTAAACAGAGTCTTTAATCGGGAAAATGCGGTATCCGTCTTATCGGACCACTGAAAAGGAGCCCCTTTACGTGTAAGTTCAGTGATCGGTGTAATAACGGCAGAGAAATTCTTAATGAAACGCCTGTAAAAATTGGCAAACCCCACAAATCTCTGAACATCTTTTTCATTCTTGGGGATGGGCCAGTCCAGCACAGCTTTAATTTTACTTGCGTCCATACTTAAACCTTTGGGAGTTATTACACACCCCAGGAATTGAATTTCTGTTTGTTCAAACTCACATTTTTCTAGTTTAATGTATAGGTGGTGGGTACGAAGGCGCTCCAGAACTATACGGACCTGTTTTCTGTGGTTTTCAAAATTATCAGAGAATATTAGGATATCATCCAAATATGCCACAACAAACTGATCCAGGAGATCTCGTAGTACATCATTGATAAGATGCTGGAAATTTGCAGGGGCATTACACAGCCCAAATGGCATTACTAGATATTCATAATGCCCGTACCTGGTTCTGAAAGCTGTTTTCCATTCATCATTTGGTCTTATGCAAACCAGATTATATGCCCCCCGAAGATCAAGCTTCGTAAATATTTTAGCTGAGCGAAGTCTCTCCAAAAGTTCAGGAATCAGAGGCAAGGGGTAGCGGTTTTTAACAGTGATGTTAATAATGTCCCTGTAATCAACGCATGGCCGTAGGCTGCCATCTTACTTTTCTACAAAGAAAATAGGAGCTCCTGCTGGAGAAGTAGATGGTCGAATAAAGCCTTTGGCAAGAGTTTCTTGTAGGTATTCACGAAGAGCTTTCAATTCAGGCTCAGAAAGGGAATATATACGGCCAAATGGGATAGCAGCCCCAGGCAACAGCTCTATTGGGCAATCATAAGGCCTGTGGGGTGGAAGCTGATCAGCATTCTTCTTATCACAGACATCTGCAAAATCCCGATATTGTAGAGGAAGCTTAGTCAAGTTTGTAGCAACCATTTCATTAATTGTTGTGGCAACAAGTGTTACTTTAGAGGATTGACAATTCATTAAGCAGTGTTCTGAAGGAAAGGACAAAGTTCTGATCTTCCAATCAATCTGTGGGTTATGCAGAGCAAGCCAAGGTACCCCCAAAATCTCTGGAAACTGTGTTGAGGAAATTAGGTGGAAAGAGATAGCCTCATGGTGATTCACTTCCAGAGTCAATTTTAAGGGCACAGTCTCATGTGTAACCGGGCCTGACGTAAGTGGAGAACCGTCTACTGTCTCCATTAACATAGGTGAAGAGTTACTGAATTCTATTTCCTGCTGCAAATTTAATGTCCATAAAGTTTCCGCCTGCTCCAGAATCTATCATAGCTGTAGTTGAAATTTTACGATCACTACATTGCAACGTGTTAGGCACCACAAAATGAGGATGTTGAGTCAACATACCCTCTTCACCATGAGCCAGAGAAAACAAGGGTTGTGTGACAGAATCCAGTTGATCTGAAATCTGGGATTGGTGTTGAATCTGTGCACCCTCAGCAGCCATAGCTATTGTTCTTTTGGATTTGCTAGGGCAATTGATGGCATAGTGCCCTGCACTACCACAATACAGCCATAAATTGTCAGTTCGTCGCCACTGTTTTTCTTCGTTGGATAATGGTCCTCTTATTAGATTTACCTGCATAGCCTCAGGCTCAGAGTCTGTAGGTGTTTGTGGGGTTGGAGTAGAAATTCTTGAATAGGAAGTAGGAGTAGTAATTGGTCTAAAAGAGCCCTGTCTTTCCAATCTTCTTTCAGAAAGTCTCCGATCAATACGGATAGCCAAACACACAAATGCATCAAAGTCAGCAGGGAGATCAACACGAGCTAGCTCATCTTTTATAGTTTCTGAGAGACCTTTTCTGAAGTGGAACCTCTGGGCTGATTGCTTCCAGGTAGTATCAGCAACACACTGTCTGAATTCAGCAGCATATTCAGCCACCGAGCGCCTCCCTTGATGCAAATGAAGGAGAGTGGCTTCTGCTGTAGCACATCGATTTGGGTCATCAAAAACTAGGCACATGGCCTCAAGAAAGTCATTTAGATTACCCAAGACTGGACTGTCCTGTTCCAGAAGAGGGGAGCCCCAAGCCAGGGCTTCATCTTTGAATAGGGAAATAAATCCCACCTTCTCTCTTTCAGATGGAAATTGGTGAGGTAACATCATGAAGTGCAAACGGCATTGATTTAGGAAACCCCTAAATTTTTTGTGATCTCCTCCAAACTTTTCTGGTAGGGGCAAGCGGGCATCTTGTGCAGGTGTAACAGTAGCAGCCGCAACATCACGTGCCCTGTAGCTGGTATACTCACTGTGCATTGACTGAACTTTATTTTGCAGTTCAGCTACCTGGTCCTGCAGCACTTGAATGGTCTGTGCCTGGGTCTGCACAGTTCTTGCAGTAAAAGCAACCTGTTGGGCCTGCAGTTCAGTTACCTGGTCCTGCAGCACTTGAATGGTCTGTGCCTGGGTCTGCACAGTTCTTGCAGTAAAAGCAACCTGCTGGGCCAATGCAGAATCTGACCCGGTGGTCTCCATGAAAGGGCCAGATTATTCTGTAATGATATAGGAATCACAAGGTTGTGGAGACCAGCAGCCTAGGTCAGCAATGATCCAATTCAGCAACTTGTAGGTGAAACAGGAACAAGGTTTATTGAAGTGATCAGGAACCACACAATAATCTGGCAAGGATACAGAGACAGGAACTGCCTTATAAAGGCCAAGAACCAGACAGCTGACCAGACACAGCTAAAGAGAGTTGTCACTGATTGCATTGCTTTTAGAGTCAAGGTATCAGATCTAAGGCAAATCTGCAAGAGGCAGGCTGGTGTACCAGTAGGGAAGAGGTTTAGCAACATGCAAACCAGGGTTCGAATCCCAGCAGAGTCAATTCCTCACACGCACCTATCATTTGCCCCCTATTTTCAGGGAGAAAAAGTGCGTGTTATACGCCAATATATATATATATTGTGAGAAAGTCAGCAGGAGTCATGGAAGCATAATTGAGGGCAGATATGTTAGCAACAGACTGAACAGATCAGTTTGTCCAGTACTGAGGGCGTTAAAGCAATTAGCTGCACCTGAAGCAGCAGTCAGGCTATTTAAACTCCAGGAATTACTAGCCCAAGGGGAGAGCCTCAGTTTGGAGGAGAGAGAGAGAGAGAGCAGACACAGGAAGCGTTGGAACTGAGGAGAACCACGGTCCAGGGAAAAGCTGCTGTCTGAGTAAACCAGCATTGCTGGATCAGCGAGAAACCCTTGTTACCAAGTGCCTTTTGGAAACTGCTGTCATTACCAGATTTGTGAGACCCTCACTGAAGGCTGAAGCTACCGTAGAGACTGACACCCAGCTTACCTTTTACTTCAATGTTTACCCCCCCCCCCCCCAGGGAAGGGACTGTTATACTAAGAGTGACTTTACCTATTAGGGTATTTGTAGTACTGTTAAGAGTCCCTGGGGGGGGCACTCGGAGAGACGGTTGGCCGGTCCCTAAGCACGAGGAGGTGATAGTGTGTGACTCTAGTACCTGCAGTATTCCAGAGAGTGTTTTGTGCACACCGGTAAAGATAGTGCTGCCTCTTATTTTGGTTCTTTTCCACCGGAAGCAGATAAGCTGCTCAGGTCTAGTCAGGGCATCCCTGACAGTCAGTTAGACCGTTTGTGTAGATTTGTATTTTTTTCTTCTATGGCTGATCTTTTGTTGGAACATACTGGAACATAAAAAATTGTCTGCTGCACAATACTGTACATTTTGTAATATTCTTTCAAGAAAACCACAGTTTCATGCAGTCATCTTATTCACAATATATATATATATATATATATATATATATATATATATATATATTTATATATATACTTTCTTACCTGCCCGATGCTGCATTCCACTTCCTGGGGTTAGAAGGGACCAAGAGGGCTGATGGGGCCCATAGAGGTCTGTGAAGCGGCAAAAGGGGCCCACAAGAACCGAGGGGGCCACAAGGTGCCACAGGGGGCCACAGGGCTGAGGGAGGCCACAGAGGTCCGTGAGGGGCTACAGGGGGCTGAGGGGAAACACAAGGGGCTGCTGGGAGGCACAGGGCCTGCAGGGGTCCTGTGGCAGGCCACAGTGGGTCATAAGATGCTTCAGGGGACCCACATGAAGTCTTTGGGGGCCATAAGGGGCCCTGGGGCCTCAGGGACCCCAGGGGGTCCACAGGGGACTCACGGGTGCCACCTGGGATTGCAGGGGGCCACAGATGGCCCACAGGAGGGCCACAGGGGGCCACCATAGGGCCACGGGAGCCAAAGGATCTCGCTGGAGCTCTGCAGGGGACTCAGGAGGTCTGAGGGGGCAACTCAGTTGCCAGGGGGCACGGTGCCTTGCACCGTTTGCATTGGCGGTAGCTCTGGTTCATAACTAGTTATTCTGATAATAATTTTATTTTCTGGAAATTATATAAACATCAACTCTTTTTCAGTACTGACCCACTTTTTTGTTTCATAGTAAAATGCAATTTAGTCTTGTTCTCATGTATTTAAATCAGTGCAGTACATATAATTATATACTTCTGACGAGGAACAGACTATAATCTGAATTTTCTGCTTAACGCTTATATTTCAGGAAATGGGACGAACGTTTTGCCGTTAAAGTTTTTTAATACACAGCACAATGTTTTAATAGAGATTCTCAAACTGTTCTCTGGATCAACATTGAAACAGGTCTACAGGGGGCTGAGGGGGAACACAGGGGGCTAAGGGAGGTTGCAGAGGTCTGCGAGGAGTCACAGGAGGCTGAGGGAAGACACAAGGTGCTGCGGGGAGGCACAGGGCATGCAGGGGTACTGTGGCGGGCCACAGTGGGTGATAAGATACTTCAGGGGACCCACATGCAGTCTTTGGGAGCCATAAGGGGCCTCAGGAAACCCAAGGGGCCACAGGGGAACCACGGGTGCCACCTGGGATTGCAGGGACCCACAGAGGGCCCACGGGAGGGCCACAGTAGCCACAGGGTCTCGCGGGAGGTCCGCAGGGGACACAGGAGGTCTGCGGGGGCAATTCAGTTGCCAGGGGCCACGGTGCCTTGCACTGTTTGCACTGGCAGTAGCTCTGGTTCATAACTAGTTATTCTGATAATAATTTTATTTTCTGTCAAAAAATGAAGGCAATGAAATTGTAAGTGAGTAAGCTGTTTGGTGTGTAATAATGAAATATATAATACATTAATAAATAAATATACTTTACCTATTTTGAAGCATTGTGTTGAAGAGCTGTCAATGTGTTTTGATTTTGCTGCAGCATTAGTGGTGTGGAGCTGCTGTGTAAGCGTGATGAATGTGTGAAGTGTAATACTGTGCGTGCGCGAGACGAAACCGTTATCGTAGTGGTGTACTTCCGCATTGGCATAAAATGGCGGGTAATGTGTGGTATGCGTCTTAGGGGATTATCCGTAGGTCTTTTGTGGTGTTTTGCGAGTTTCTTGTGGTGTTTTGCGAGTGTGTTGGGGTGTTTTCCGTGTTTAGAGTGCTGTAGCCTCGTTTTTGTTTTGTTCGTCGGCCATTTTTTCTCTCGCTTAGCGATTTTATTAGTGTCTAAACTCTTTTATTTTGATTTAAATGAAGGTGTAAGTTGCTTTTTTGAGGTCCTGGATGCTCCCTCTTGTTGTAGGTAAGCTTTTTATGTACGTGCTGTGTGTATTTATTGTGTTTTATATGTTTTTATGTTCGCGTGTTGCGTCCGATTTTTGCGAGGTCGTAATGTGTGCTAACGTGTCTCGTATGGTGTTTGCGTGTGTAGCCTCATTTTCGTTTTGTTCGTCGGCCATTTTTCTGTCGCTTAGCAAATTTGTGTAAACTCTTTTATTTTGAGTGAAATCAAGGTGTAAGTTGCTTTTTTGAGGTCCTCGATGCTCCCTCTTGCTGTAGGTAAGCTTTTTATGTATGTGCTGTGTGTATTTATTGTGAATTTTGAATTTTGTAATGTTCGCGAGTTGCGTCCGAGTGTTGCGAGGTCGTAATGTGTGTTAACGTGTGTCGTATGTTGTTTGCGTTACGAGGTAAAGTTTGCAAGGGTCGTAATTGGTGTGTCGTGTTGTTTGCGTTTCTTTTTCAGTACTGACCTACTTTTTTGTTTCATAGTAAAATGCAATTTAGTCTTGTTCTCATGGATTTAAATCAGTGCAGTACATATTAATATGCTTCTGACGAGGAACAGACTCTAATCTGAATTTACTGCTTAACGCTTATATTTCAGTAAATGGGATGAACGTTTTGCCGTTAAAGTTTTTTAATACACAGCACAATTTTTTAATAGAGATTCTCAAACTGTTCTCTGGATCAACATTCAGACAGTTAGTAGAACAACTGGGATTATTCTTGCCAAGGAGAATCCCTCCCTTATAATCCAGTCTAACTCCCCACCCTCACCCTTTATGGATGCTGTTGGGAAACTCCCTTATCCTAACCCAAGTTACCATGGACAACATTAACTTGGGTCAAATCGCCATATCATTTATTTAAACAAAAACCAGCATAGGTTAACCCTTAAAACAATAACATATAATGAGTCTTTGCCAGTATTTCAGTCTTAGAATGCCAGATAAGGAATTGCAAGCAAATCCTGTGCCACACCATATCCACAATCAGCAGAACCCTTACCACTTGACCACCTTCACACAAGAAATGCCAGTACATACGCAAAATGCAATAGAGCCACTTCATATCCTGAATTGCACCATGCTGCCACTCCTCTCACTACCCCTGGGCAATATCCACCATGAGTGGATGCCGCACATCCACCAGCTTCGGAGCTGCCGCTCTGCCCTTTAATAAACTGGCGCACACTTTTGTCAAGTCATGTAACCTGCTCACCTTAAAGCTGAACACAAATGCTATAAGCAACCTGTAAATTACCCTTGCAGAATGTCTTGTGTCCCTTTCCCAAAGGAGGAAGCTAACCAGCAGCTCTATCTGCAAATTTTCCGTTTCAGCTGCAGCAAGGTTGCGCCAGTCTGCCCATATTTTATTATAGGCCTTCTAAATTGCCTGTTCCAAGGATCTCTGAATTAATACCATCATCTCACGTTCCCAAGATCCCACAAGTGCAACAGGCGTTCCGTACTGTCCTCGTCCACTTCTGATGCCCTATGTGTCCCACCTAGGTAGCACTCATGATCTGAGGCTGCATGGGTATGTCCTCATCACTGGCAGTGGCTCACCTGCTGCTGAGATGACTCTATTCACTTTCTTGACCATCCTGTACACAATTCCAAGGAGGCAATAAGGCTTTTCCACAGGCTAGTGGCTGCTGCAGCTTGAGAGCGCAGGACATCAAGTGAGAAATGTTCTGGAGGGACAGCATGCTGGATCTGGTGCAGCTCTCAGCATTTCCCTCAGCCAGCAGCCTCCATCAACTCCTGGATGGACAGCTCTATACTCGGGTAAGTGCATCTTCAAAATGGTGGTAAAATATAGAAATTCAGCCACACAGACCAATAAATCTGCCAGGTAGACCAGACAGTCAGGAACAGGCAGAAGGGATTTTTCTCCTTGGTCTATCTTCTGTGTGTGAGGCTACCCATTACTACCATTGTTTATATAGCCCCCATTCTCTCTTGCTCCCGAGACTAGCTCTCCTCCTCCTAGGCTTCCCACTATAACTATTATAGGACCACATTTATCAATATATATTTGCAGCTGTGTAAGCCATGGGCATAAGGCATTTTTTTGTGTGGAAAATCTGGTTTTGAAAACTGTGTTTATGCACCTATTTTGTGTTTTTTACATCACTTCCACAGAGGTGAATCATGAGGATGTTTGTTTTGTGAAGAGGAGAGAGAGGGGTGAAGATAGAGGAAACAGAAAGCCTTTAAAGTATTCAAATAAATATGGGCAGGGTTGGGAAACAGGGATTTGCCCGTAAATATGGAGAAGATTCAGAAGATGGGCATTTGAAAAACTGAGAGGGACAGAGTGATTTACCCAGGAACAAGTAACCTTATCTGTGTAGCAAAGAGAAATACAGTTGTTAAATAACAGGCAAAAAACATTGTTAATTGAATGATTTTGCTTGTTGTCCTTTAAAATTATAACAATTATTCAATTATTTTCCAGAAATAAAGTATAGGAGTTTTAGTATACTTTTATTAGATATTAACTTTGTGATATATATGCACAAAGGTTAGGTGAGGACAAGTCCCGTTGCCAGCAGACACACCCTACTTTGTAGGTGAGGGGGAAGTTTGTAGCGCAAGTTTAAGTTGGCAGCTGCCTCTGCCTCTGCCTGCTGTATGTGAGAAAGAAGACTGCATTGTTTAATTGTAAGGCAGGATTGGACAGCAAGTTACACTTGAAGGGCCTAATTTCTTAAAGAGGCAAGGTTTTCCCTTTAAGGGGATATAGGAGGATTCTGGGTTTTCTTAGGTACCTAATAAACTTTAGTATATATTTGCTTTTATGTAAATTGTTTAGATCTATCACGTTGTATAATCGCCAGCAAATCGCCAGCACTGACAGCTGCAGTGCCAGCAAGTAGCCGCTAGATGGCGCCGTCCGATTACAGGTAAGGCCCTAATTATAACCTCCTCCAACGTGGCGTAACTCGGTGGAGCTGAATCCTCGGTGAGGCCTTCGCTATGTTTGGGTACGCGTCTCATAGCTCAAGGCCTCTACTGCCGGCGTGCCTCATATGCATTGTGCTGATCTAGTGGGAAAATCAGCAGCACCATCTAGCGTTTGGTGGGTGGCACTGCAGCTTTCAATTTAAGGTGAAGGTGAAGAGGGAAAGGACCCATTGTTTTATTAAAAAGCAATCAAACGCTCTATATTAGCTGGTTAAAATGTTCCCTTTATGGATCTGCCCACTGCAGTGTATGCAGATACAGACTCTATAGGGCTCTGCACCATATTGCAGCATGTTTTATGAGAAGTTTTACCTGATAGATTAGCACAGTACACTGCACTTCAAGCAATACAGAATATGTGTCTGCATACACTGCAGAGGGTAGACCCATACAGGGAATATTTGCATGAATTTAAAACAGTAAAAACAGAACTAACAAAGTAATTTCTAAGCAAAACAGGACAAATGCACACTTAAGAATGAGCCCTACTTAATAGGATGCCCTGAGGGCTAATGACAATTCTTTCAAATTGTTGCTTACCTTAGTCAAATAAAAAATCTTTAGGTATACACAAATAAATGGCTCAAAGGGACATAGAACACAATTCTATTTTTCATGCATTTAAAATACAATGCTTTAAACATTACCAACGTTGTGTTATGCCTGAAGAATATTTAGTATAACCCGCTTAAACTTCATTAAAACTAACAGGAAATGCACAGAACATATGATACATCTATAATACTCCTCACTGGCTGACAGGTTGAAGCATCCAGATGAGTTAAACATTTGAATCAGTTTGTCTTCTGCTTTGAGAGCATCATTTGAAAAAAAAAAAAAAAACAGTAGTACATTATCAAATACCCTCTGACATATGCATCAAAATAAAAAGTATGTTCAAAGTCCCTTTAATTGTGTGGCCCTTAATTTGAAATAGACTGGATATCACTGGTTTAGAGGTTAATTCTTAGTTTGCAAATATTAGTGTTTCAACCACAAAATAAATGTAAAAATACAAAAACATTCCTCTCCATCAAATCTAAGCCTCTGAAGAAAGAAGCACCGGTTGTAGAGATTTATGGGAGGAAACCTGTGTATGTGTTTAAGGCAGATATTGCTGCGTGGGAGTTACTGCAGATATTATTTTCTATATGGAGTAGTTTATTACTTGTTACTCCTATAATGAAGGACTTGGCACTCATTTTAGTATGCTTGGGTGGGGTTATTCTGGCATGAGAAGACGACGCTATTGCTGAATGGGGAGAATGGAATTTGACTATTTCACTTCCCAAGGTTTATATGCGTGATTTCAATTCTGGCATTAATTTGTGTGATAGAGACGGACTGTCCAGCATGTATATACAGTATTTGGGAGTGAAGCACTGTATGTTCTTTCAATCATTTTGGAAATCATATGTAGCAGGGAGAGTTTTTTTCTAATTGTTTTGTAAGAGGTTACTTAAGTTCTGTTTGTGTACTACTATGTGTTTATGCTTACAAAGTAATGGATGATACTATACACTCTTTAAATGTATTTGGTGAAATACTGAAAATGCCTAAAGCATACCAAACAACTGCATGTTAAATCATCAACATTAAATTCATTTACATTTACAAACAATTGCAAAATAAATGTTGAAACTTGAAAAGTGCATCATTATGCACATGTACAATGACATTCCTGAAGGGCCCCATAGACCACCCCAGGCCTCCTCACCTTCTAGAAGCCTGGATAATCAAACATTTAGGAGAAGGAGAATACACATTCTATTCCCCAGTGCATGGTTCCTTTTCTAGAATTGATACCTTGCTATTATTATACACTTCTTTATCTGATGGAATTCTCACCTCAGAAATCCGCCCCTGCCCCTGGTCCGATCATTCGGCTCTATTTTTGTCTATAGACTTTGGTATTCAAATCAAACCTCCATATTCTTGGAAACTTAATTATATGCTCCTATCTAACCCATCCTTTAAGGAACAAATAGCCCTTGAACTTAGGCAATATTTTGAGACAAATTTGACCCCAGGTGCTGATATTGGCTGGGAATGGACTGCGCACAAAGCCTTTATCAGGGGCTTTTGCATTAAACTTTCTTCTGCTTATAAGAAACAACTAAGAACAGAGGAAATCACGCTTAGAAAATCCCTATTAGGTCTCGAAAAATTGAATCAGGCAAACCCCTCAACCCAAGGCCATAAACAAATTGATGTCCTGCGGGCTGAATTAGATTTACTACTCTCAGCCCAAACTGAAAAAGCACTGAGATGTACAAACCATTCATTTTATACAAAAGCAAACAAGCCAGACTTTATGCTTGCCAGAAAACTTAGCTCAATCAAACTGGCTGGCTCAATTAAACATTTTCAAAATTAAAAACCCCTCGGGGAACATTACCTACAGCCCCAATGAGATTAAGAAATGCTGCACTACCTTTTTCCAGAAATTATATACTTCTATATGCTCATTTTTAGAATCTTGTGATCTTCCGCAAATGTCTTATCAAGAAAGAGAACTATTGAACTCCCCTATATCCATTAAAGAGGTCAAAGAAGTCATCAAAAAACTAAAACTAGGTAAAGCCTCAGGCCCTGATGGATTTTCCAATCTATATTTTAAAAGATACACAGACATTCTGGCCCCTCACCTGGTATCTTTATTTAATGCAATTCTGGAAGGCCATACAGTCCCCCAAGAACTTAACCAGACGGACATGTTTTTTTTTTTCCTAAAGAGGAAAGTGACCCATTGGAAGTTAAGAACTATAGACCTATTTCATTATTAAATAAGGACGTCAAAATTCTTGTTAAATTAATGTCCGACAGAATATCTAAATTTTTGCCTAAATTAATCCACAAAGATCAGATGGGCTTCATTCCATTTAGGCAGGCAGGGGATAATCAGGGGGACGCTGGATACCATGCACTGGGCAAATCAACATCACATTCCGCTATGCCTTCTAGCCCTTGATATGGAGAAGGCTTTCAACTTCTTAGAGTGGCCCAACCTGAAAGCCATTCTCTCAAAATTTGGTTTGACAGGATATTTTTTTAATTTGATAGTTACCTATTACAATTCTCCTTAGGCTTTCTTAAAACTTCCAGGTGATACTAAGGCCTCCTTTACTATACAAAGGGGTACTAGGCAAGGATGTTATTCCCTTTACTATTTGCTTTAGCAGTCGAACCATTAGCCCAATCTATCAGAATGGCCCCAGAAATTAAAGGCATAAATATAGGTCATCACCATTTTAAATGTACTTCATACTTCAATGTTCGCTGATGACATGCTCTGTACCTTAACGATCCCCACTATTTCGGTTCCTGCCCTATTCAAATTATTAGCATCCTTCAGGGAAATCTCATACACATATATTTACATGGTCAAGGTACCCTATTTCTTGGCTGGGGCGCATACACGCTTTTAAGATGAATTTCGTTCCCCGCCTTATGTATCTATTTCGCTTCCCTACTGATTGCTATAAATTACTTAGAGTTCAAAAAATTCCAACGTCAAGTTTTCAATTTATTTGGGCAAAATAAAACTCACTGTATCTCCAAGGTTACCATGTTCCAACATAAATCAAATGGAGGTCTCTCCTGTCCCCACCTGAAAATATATTTTAAGGCAGCTCAACTAGCCTTCTTCCCAATTGCCCACTCCCCTACCAACCAATCTCTCTGGATTTTTATTGAGAATTTGATGATGGCTTCATATTCAGGGCATTCCTTAATATGACCCCCAAACTCCTTTACATTACTTTGCAAACTAGTTAATCCGTATATAAAACACTCTGTTTCTATCTGGTCATGGGCAGTTCGAAAATGTAATTTAATTCCTAGATATTCCACCCTCACCCCATATCACCCAATCCTAGTTTCTCCATGCAGTTCTTGTCCACGGCACTTACTTGGTGGAAATCACATAACCTCCTAACAGTAATTTCTTGGTACAGAGAAAATTCTATTATGTCATACACTCAGTTAAAAGAAGATTTCAACATCCAGATCAAGGAACAATACACATACTGCAGAATTTGGTATTTTCTCACTTCCATGGAACATTCGCAAGGGAAACCCACCTCAAACTGATTTAGTAGGTTATGTGCCTCATCTCCCCTTACCAAAGGCATACTGGGTATTCTGTATAATACGTTTAACTCCCTCCTAGTTAACTCCCCCTCAAAAAATATTTGAGGATGGGAGGAGAATTTAAATTGCACTTAGGTGGTTGAGACCTGGCAAAAGTCATGGCGGAACTTGTCTAGAGTGTCCCTTTACAGCAATATATTACCTCTATTAAGGTTCTCCTCTATTAAGGTTCTCCATAGCACTTACAGCACTCCAGACAAATTATACAAATGGAAGCACTCTCCTAGTCCTAATTGCTTCAGGGCTTGCCAGGCTCCTGGAACTTTCTTCCACACTTGGTGGTCCTGCCCCCATGTCACACTCCAATGCAATGAATGAGAGTCTTACCCACCTATTGGATGACTCAATGCCCACATTTTTTCAAATTTGTAATCCCTGTATAAGTTTAATTCATAGCCCCCCTATGACATAACACTTTTCTCTTTTTGTAAATAGTCGATGCCCAAACAAAATAATAGGTGGTGGGGACGGTCGGAGGCCGGAGGAGATGGAACTGGACAGGTAATGGACTTTAGAATGATTGTTCTGCGAAAACCTAAAATAGGAATTTCAGGAACGGTTAACTCAATCTCATTCTCTAGCTTTCTTTTTTACTTTAGTCAAACTTTAAATATACATTTTGAGTTGTAACTTTTTACAGTGTTTGGAATTATTATTTGAGCTCAATAGGAGCTATGTTTTGTTTCTATAATCTTAAATAAGCTATTTTTAGCTTTAGGTGTATATGACACCGTGTACTTTAAAAATGTTCATTAATTATTGTTATTATCCTTAAAATAGTGAAAATATTTGGGTAACCTAAGTTTAATTAGACCTTTCCACAGGTGGGGATAGGTCCTGATATGCATAAATAATTAATTTTTATTTTGTCATCCAAATTACTTTGTATACGGTATTAGTCATGTAATTATCTCATACTTTTCTATCAAAACCGTATCTTGATATTGTAAAAGTTATGGTATGACATTTAAACTAATATGTTATTTGATAATGTTACCTAATAAAAAAAAAATTGGGAAAAAACATAACACTTAAAAAAACTATGGGCTTAGGACTGTGTACAAACAGACTCCTGTTCTATGATTAACAACAACTGCCGGCAACGGCTGTTGTAACCCCGTGTGAAGACAAGATTTAGAGTTTTTCACTGAAATTCAGAATTGGGAATTAAGTGGCCCTTTAATGGATGCAGTACAAAGTACTACAGCCTCTTATAGGTTATGGCCACATCAGTGGGCAGCTGATCTAAGGAGGAGGATCAGCAAATGTTGTTCTACAAGGAGAGAGTGTGTGCCAGAACAAATAGCCATTGGTGGCTAGGGGTATGTGGCCTATATAGGTGGATCTTTGTTGCGCTTTCGTATTTCAGCCTTTGTTGTCTTATCTGTTTTGGCTATGCTTTATCCCCTGCAGGTTTCATCTCTCCTTTAGTCTGTTTCTCTGGCAGGTGTTGGTTTCCCGCGGTGGTCTTGCTCGATCGTTTTGCGCTTCGGGTTTGCTTTGATTATATTATTGTGGATTTGGGTTTCTATTGTTCTTGTCTCTTTTGTTATAACAACTCTCCATTGTCATCTCCCCCACCCCCAATGGTCGTCTTCCCTATAAGAAATTATTTTCGTTCAGATAATACAGCCGTAGTGCAGACTCCCTGTTAGTTTTAGCCCTCTCAGTACTACGATGATTAAAATACTTGGGCTCAGTGCCGATATTGAAATGTATAGTGTAAGGGGAAGCAGGTACCAAGTTCCATGCTCAAGATTGCTCACTGGGCCTTTTAATGTGCGCACCTCAGGCTTCTGGCCATAGTGTAGGATGGGCAGTTCTGGTCTCTTGAAACATGTGTAGGTACCAATAGCTGAGAATTAGCATGGTTGGTGAGGCATTCCTGGGCTTCATCTACTCAGCTTCCATACAAGGTAGAGTAGACACGGATGGGGACCATGCTGAGGTTATACGGTAACCTAAGGCATGGAGAGTTACACTCCAAAGGTGGGGCATCAGGTAGCAGCCTTGGCTTTTCTAAAACTAGCTGGGTTAATTGGACCTGATGAAAGAGTGATTGGTGAACAAATGGTTCAAGTTTTAACAGAAGGTAAGGCAAAAACGGGAAAGCGGGCAAATGGTAGCCTTTTCCCAGGGGCCGGTGATACCACTGTTCTGGAAAGAGGTCTGTGATAAGTATGACGCCTTGTGGTTCTGTACAGCCATCTCTCTTGTCCAGTGATCTGCTTGCAGTGGGAGAGTTGGTTTGGTAAACAGACAAGGTGTGGGTGACTTCATGTACTTGATTTTGGGATCCGTGGTGATCACGTGACTGCAACGGTCCAAGATTGACTGGGTTGGTAAAGGGAGGAAGTTTACAGTGTCCCAGGCGTTCTGATTGCTCCCCCTTTATAGTATTAATGCTCTCTTGGACTAATCGCCTAGCTTGTTTTGCACCTTTCCTTACTCAAAATAGGACTGGTTCTTCAATCGTTATAATTATCCAAAAATTGGTGACTTGTAGGCAGCGTTTGGGCTTGTTCTTCATTGGAACTTGGCATGTGGTTTGGAGAATTGGAAGGTCAGGTACCTCGATGGTAGGTCAATGACCATTTGTATATCCGATCATACAGGCGTGGCCTTGGTTTCAGTTGGAGGTGCAATGGATTTTGTTCCAGGGAAAGGTAATGACACCAGACGGAGGAGCAGGTACTCAGTGGACCTACTCACTTTCTATCTTTGTATGGATCCAGATGGTAGTAACAATCTTGGTGTCGCATCCGTCAAGCAGCTGGTTCATGGAATGCAAAAGACATCAGGCATGGTTGCAATTTGCCACATCTGTCTGTTATCTAGTCCAAAATATAGATTGAGTTGAGAACATAAACTTTTGGGAAGTTGGTTAAAGTTTGAAGGAAAGAGTACAAATTTGAGTTTAGTCTTGCTTAGAAGTTAGTTATCTCTGCAGCAAGGCGCGCTCAAGCTCTTAGAGGCTTGTAGTTTTATTCTCATGCATGGGCCCATGTTCAAAAAGTAGATATTGAGCTCAGGGGGCTGGTGTTTAAGATGGGGTTTGCAGCTGGCCATGGTGTTTTTTGGGGGGATCGACACCACATAAGGTAGTATGCTGGTTCTCTGTGGCGGATGGTGAGGGGAGTCACTGGGACAGTGGTAAAGTGGGTGAGATCCTACCCTACAGTGGAAAGGCTGTTCCATCAAGGTAGGCCTTGGACGAGGGTTCAGGGTGTACGGTGTACTGTCTCTGGCCAGGCTCCTACCCTCACTTGGTCATTGGTTAATTTATTTATTTTATTGTTATTGATTATGGTTATTACGTCATTTGTGTTTACCAATAAACCTGTGGCCTGTTTTCCCTCCAACATGTGGTCTGTGTCTAATCATTTTCTCTGATATCTGATTTTGTATCTAATTTTTATGCTAATATACCAACTGAGCCTTGCTTCGATCATGTACATACACACACCAATCAACCCTAAACCAACAGTAGATTTGTTAGCACTTAAACCAAAAACATCAGATCATTCTCATTAGCAAGGAAAATGTTTGATGTAATTTGACTGTTGGTGCAATGGTGGTGCAACATATGCAAAGTTTGTTTCACTGGAGATGTGTAAGAGAAAGCTTTCACATTGCAATGAGGCCCGCAAGATAGAGGGGGGAGAGGCTTGCTAAAGATGCTCCGAGCGGCTTCCGAATTACGGGCTTGAAAAAAAAAATGCTGCCATTTGTTTTTCAAGCCCATAACTCGAAAGCCATTGGGAGGCTTCCAAAAGACACCAATTCTATAGAAAATTAGCTACCAACCTCACTTATGGGCTCCCTGCCTCCTCTTGAGGCAGGTAGTCCATAAGTGAGGTTGAAAGCTAATTTGTTATTCAATTGGCGTCCTTTGGCGGCCTCACAACGGCTGCCGAGTTACGGCCTTGGAAAAAATTGCAGCATTAAACCCATAATTTTTTTTTCAAGACCGCAAGGCTTGGAGCAATAGCAATTTATGATTCAAGCATGTAGGATTGAAAAAAAGTTACATGTTTAACCACTTCCAAGCCTGCAAATCTTTTCAAAGCTGTGAGTGGGGGCCAAAGAGAGACAGGGAAGGGAGAGGTTGGGAAAGAGACACAGGGGAGGGTGAGAGGGGGAAGAGACAAAGGGGAGGGAGAACAGGGAAAGAGACACAGGGGAGGGAGATAAGGGCAAAAAAAAACACAGGGTAGGGACAGGGGGCAAAAAGACACAGGAGTTGCAGGTTTGCAAGTTGCGGGTTTGCCAAGGCCTGCAATGAGCGGCCTGTAATGTAGAGGAGAGGCTTGCGATAAGCGCCGAAGGCACTCATTGAGAGGCCCGCAAGTTGCGGGTTTGCCGAGGCCTGCAATGAGGCTTCAAATTTTGAAGTGGCTTGAAACAACAACAGTACCAATCCTAACCCCTAGGTCTACGATCCAGTTTGAGATCCCCTCATTCAGAATGGCTAGAAGATGTGCAAAGTTACACAAGTACTTCTTCTCAATAAAACACCCTATGTATATGTTTTCCAAAGAGAGTATAAGGTTTATTCCCTGGTGCCTTCTTATAACCCTGAACAACATTGGTAAATTGTACATGTTTAATAAGAAAAACCTACATTGGAGAACTTGGAGATTTGCAGTTCCCTGCCTGTCAGTGGGGGAGCCAATCAAAATGCAGTGCTGTATGCAATATTATGATTGGCTACTTGGACTCCAGGTTCACCAATCAGGACCTAGCAACGGATGACCTGATTGGTGCATTATTCAAGTATAGGACTTGGGAGGGGGCTACATCATTTCCCCAGAGGTAGACAGCCGTCAGTATTTCTGCCTCTAATCATGAGTGGTCTATGTGACCCTCTGATCACTCAGTTACATATGTGGCAGGGCTAGTATGTAGGACAGAGTCTTTCCCATCTTGCAGGGAGGCTGTATAGGGCACTCTAGTCCCACCTCAAGTCAACTACCCTCTGTGCAAAAGTACATAGCCTCCTACTTAGTAACCAACACAGTTAATTACAATGAAACCACCTCAGAACAGTGAAGTGCAAGGAACAATGTCCTATTGCCTATGGCATGTGGGTGTGGCATTAAAGGGATATCTATGTTTGCTGGAATAATACATTTCTGCACTCTATAGGCAAAAAGCAGCCTATATGTATACAGCACATCTCATAAAACATTTTACTTTTATTAATATCTAAAAATTCCTCTAATGATTATGTTGACACCTCCAGGGGGTGTCTAAACAAGCATCTGATTCCCCCCAATCAGCATGCAGCATCTGGGAAGCAATATTAACCCACTATTTACCTGCTCTTGCTTGCTCAGCCAATCTCCTTGCAGCTTCCTGCCACATATCAGTGATACACTACATTTCCAAGGCTGCTTTGCTCCACAGACAGGAACCCAGAGTTAATTCAAGAGTTTCAGCTAACCTAATTGGCCAAAACAAATCATTTTAAATTTGAGGCTAATTTAGCCTGGGTTTGCATGTTGTTAACCTTGCTTTCCAACTGTCAGTAATTACTAAAATCAGAAATTTCTAATATTGCTAAACACTTACTCTGTATGCACAGGAAGGAAATGATGAAAAGGAAGTGTATGAAAACATGTGACTTCCCACAGTGAGGCAAAACTCATGTCTGCATCATTGCAAAACAAAATGGATACAATGCCTGGGATTGGTCAAACTGACATATGACTGTTATGATAATTTTAGAAGAGATTGGCTGGGAGTGTCAACTTTGAAAGCCAACTGTTTGCAAATGCAAGAAATTCAGCTTCCTTCAAGGTGAGTGTTTCAATGTATATTTTGGTATTTTTTTCCTGCAAACACTTTTTTTTCATACACTACTGATTCTCCTCTGTCAGATGCATTCATAATCCAGCAACTTTAGATATCCCTTTAAGTCATATCTGTGTAACGTGCCAGCTCTAATGAAGGAGAACTGCAAGAAGGTGAGAATCTGTTAGTCTGGGGCCTTCTTAGAAGTAAGTGAAATGTACATTTATTATCACAATTACACTGAAGAGTATAGAATTAATTATGTAACTTAAATAAAACTTTCATATGAAACAAAAGAAAAACATTCCATTTAAAGCCCTGTAAATTTTTCTGTGGTTGTGCTAGATTATAAGGATTTATATCAAGGGCTCTGAGCTGTCGAGGGAATCCATCCCCTGGAAAGGTTTGTGATTTAGTGCACCGGCTTTCCTTTCTTTGTATGTTTCTTTTGTTTAGGTTCTCTAAGTTCAAAAACCTTTTCTGAGACTGAAACAGATATAAAAAAAAAGATAGAGGTAGGGTTGTCAGGTGGTCAATGAAAACAAACTGGACACCCAAGAAATTGAAGGTATGTGCACAATGCTTGCACACTGAAGAATAGCACTTAAACATCACTACACACTGTGTAAACATATGCAAAGAGCATGCACCAATGAAACAACTACATGCAGTAAACTGAATATACATTGTGCTTCCATCTATTGCTTGTTTACACTTCCATTTATACAAACTGCACTGCTACACCTACTAATATACTGTATAAACTTTACAAACTTTCTTAAAATGTAACCATTCACACACTATGTTGGTTCTTATTTTACCTACAGTCCACTACTTATTAACTGTGTGATTTGCTATGAGCTACATTAATGCTCGCTCTCTCTTTAAGTCGGACCACAGATTTTCTATTGGATTGAGGTCTGGGCTTTGACTAGGCCATTCCAATACATTTACATGTTTCCCCTTAAACCACTCAAGTGTTGCTTTAGCAGTGTGTTTGGGGTCATTGTCCTGCTGGAAAGTGAACCTCCGTCCTAGCCTCAAATCACACAGGTTTTGCTCAAGAATATCCCTGTATTTAGCATCATCCATCTTTCCCTCACTTCTAACCAGTTTCCCAGTCCCGGCTGTTCTTTGGGTGTTGTGATGTGTTGGGTTTGCGCCAGACATAGTGTTTTCTTTGATGGCCGAAAAGTTAAATTTTAGTCTCATCAGACCAAAGCACCTTTCTCCATACATTTTGGGAGTCTCCCACATGCCTTTTCGCAAACTCAAAACGTGCTTTTCCTGAAAGTAATGGCTTTCTTCTGGCCACTCTGCCATAAAGCCCAACTCTATGGCGCGTACGGCTTTTTGTCGTCCTATGTACACATACTCCAGTCTTATCTGTGGAACTCTGCAGCTCCTCCAGAGTTACTTTAGGTCTCTGTGCTGCCTCTCTGATTAATGCCCTCCTTGCCCGGTCCATGAGTTTTGGTGGGTGGCCGTCTCTTGGCAGGTTTGCTGTTGTGCCATGTTCTTTCCATTTGGTTATGATAGATTTGATGGTGCTCCTGGGGATCATCAAAGATTTGGATATTTTTTTTATAACCTAACCCTGACTTGTACTTCTTAACAACATTGTCCCTTACTTGTTTGGAGAGTTCCTTGGTCTTCATGGCACTGTTTGGTCAGTGGTGCCTCTTGCTTAGGTGTTGCAGCCTCTAGGGCCTTTCAAAAAAGGTGTGTATATGTAATGACAGATCATGTGACACTTGGATTGCCCACAGGTGGACATCATTTCACTAATTATGTGATTTCTGAAGGTAATTGGCTGCCCCAAAGCTTTTTATGGGCTTCATAACAAAGGGGGGTAAATACATCCGCACATGCCAATGTTCTCTTATCTATTTCTAAAAAATAGTTTTAAGTGTATATTTTTCTCATTTCACTTCACCAACTTAGACCATTGTGTTCTGATCCATCACATACAATTCAGATTAACAAAACATTGAACTTAAGGCTGTAATGTAACAAAATAAAAAAAAGTGAAGGGGGGGGGGGGGTGAATACTTTTGCAAGGCACTGTATATCATACAGTATTAATAGCCATTCAGATAGAATCAAGTAAGCAACCTATTTCTAAGAATAAATACTATTGAAGATTAACTTTTCTGCAAATATTTCCTTACAAAATACATTATTATTTTTACTACTTCTGTTCAACTGGTGCAGTTTCTGCCCTTTCTGTGCACTCTGCAGGGAATGCAGGGGATGAGAAAGTGATCAGTGAGAACTCTTTACTGTACTCTAGTTCCAGGCGGGAGCCAGTCTATTAACTGCAGCATTTTGTTTTTAAGCCAAACAAAAATGTTTTATGGGTTTTTAACAGGGAGGCGACCTTAGGCAGCTGCCTAGTTTGCCTAATGGGTAATCTGGCCATGGTCCCAACACAGGGCCCTATACGAATCCCTGAAAAAACAACAGCAAGTGCCATAGTGGCCCAAAACATTCTACCTTGCTATTTTAATCACCAACACCTAAAACATTGTGAGAGAACTGCTAAGAGTCACTGCGTCAAGCTGGAGTTGGAAATTACAGATACCTTTTCCACTGACTTTTCACACTGGCTATAGATTAGGAAATACTCCTAGAGACCATTACACCCAAACCCTATGGTAACAAATATTACAGATAGGTCCCAAATATGGGCATTGCCGTAACTGCAAACAAATAAACACATTATTACAGGTACCAAACACTACTCGTGATGACTTTGGAAACCATGGCAGACTGCTGCAGCACCTCTTAAAGCAACAGGAAAACAGTATAAAAAAATACAAAAGCATCCAAAATCATCACAAATGAAGGACACACACTGCTAGTGGCACATATATGCAATAGAAAACTAATTAATACTCACATGTGACTTATCAGACATACGGAAACAGGAAATATCAGCTCAAAGCTGCATAAATCTCTTAAAGACACAGCATAATCAGAAAAAGCCTCAGAAATTATACAACACCATTACAAATAAAATATCACAGTCAAAGAGACACAAATGTGAAAATGTAAAATCACATATATACATCAAAAAGTTTCACCTACTAATGGAAATACCACACCTCCATATAACATATCACAATGTACAGGGGAACATTGGCACAGTAGGCAATAGGTTAATAACAATAACCAAACACACATGGATCATAGCAGATGCTATCAAGAACTCACCATTAAAGGGATACACACACCCTAAACAATACTCAGCAAGTGATAAGCACCGCAGCACAGTACTCACAGATCATCATTGCAAGGTATGGGGTCCCATACAACAAGGGGGATGGGGGTAGATATGTCAACATGGGCAGCAGGAGGCCTGAACAGAAGACTGTCTGACAAGATGCAGGATACATGGGAGAGGAGATCCTCACAGGTAGATCAATAGATGGCACATGCCAGGCACTGGATCCTCACATGCAGCATCTAAGGAACAGGATGTCATAGGCACAGGGATATGGCCATAAAGGGACAAATCATCACAAGGGGGGTTATCGCCTGAAGCTCAAAGGCTTAAAAAAGTCACAAAAGGAGGCTGCAGAGAGGCACATGGAGCAACACTAATCTTGCCTCAATCAACAGAAAGCATTGCTACACCTGTCCTGGCAAGTTCCACCTCATTGATGATGTGCAACTGCCAAGATGTACACCAAGACTTGTCACTTGACAATAAGTGATAGTGTCAATGTATGAATTAATTATAAATTACTAAGGTCATATGTTTAACAACCCTTCAGTGGAATGGCGAGGCCCAGCAGTGTCACAATGTATACGTATCAAAGTATTAACACACAGTAATCACTTATGTTATTCAGGCATGTTTTAGAATATAGTGATAATAACATTACAATAAGTGTTAGAACACATGTTGGACATATTAATGCATGCCAAAACTTGTAAGTCACACCTGTGTCACTATGATGATCAAGGATGCTCACAGAAAAATTCTTTACAATGGAAAAAAAAGGATATATAAGTCATCATCATGTCACATGTCATGCAGAAATCAGATATTGTGTGCACCAATATGTGAATTGATGTTAAAAATTATGATAATAACATCAAATATAACATAGAAACTGGAAACACTTGGCCAATATAAAATCAATCCATAATTTACATAGGTTTAGTGACAAGCAAACATATATTTACATTCATAAACTGCATGAAGGGATGCAAATACAGGAATGATGACCAATATACTAAAACTAAAAAGTTAAATAATTGTTATGTATGTGAATGCCACCAATCTAGTAGATTGAGAATCACACGGAAACATGGAAAATGGTATAATAATAACATCCTTTATTGAATACAAAGAGCACAGTCATAAACATATACCACTGTACATTAATATCATGGATGCGGTGTTGGTGGATCCAAAAGGACAAGAGGCTTGGAAAAAATGACAAAAGCTAAAGGGGTTATAATAATTATAATACTATATAATAATAATGATGCATAGCATCTACTAGTCATTACACCACAGTAACCACTATCAAATGAAAAATAAATCATCATGAAAATCTCCATATAATGGAAATAACTACTAATGGGCATAGCACATACATCATGAGCCCGATTCAATTGCAAGGCCGCAACCCAGTCGGAGTAGACCGTATGTCTGGTGCACTCGCAAGCTATGGTGCTAATTAATTGCTCAAGGCCGCAAGTAATGGGCTGATAGCGAAATTCGGAAACCATGCCATTGTATGTAGCATTTGCGATCAATCAAGCAAGGCCGTAACTCCGGATTAGAAACAGCCAATGGAAACAGAGATAGTCATCATCATGGCTTTGAAAAATGGAGGTTGGATTTCAAAGTCCTATGGGCTTGAATTACGAGTTACGATCAGACCCACATTCCAGATATAATGCAATATTGATAAAGCCGTAAACATGATATTCTATTACATGCGAGTTCCATTATATGTATTAACACATTGATTGACGGGATCGATATAACACAGAAATTAAACATGAAATAAAGTATTTTTTGGGGCCGATTTGTGAGCTTGAGAATGTTGTGCTATTAATTCTAAGACCTAACATCAATTTCACTTTTAGTACAGTAGTGTGTGCATATATGTATTTAAAGTTCTCCAGATATGTAATTAAGCCCTTTGTGAGTCCTCCTTGGTACCCTTAACTTGTGGACAGACTTTTGCCATTTGCGGGCTTGGTGAGGTGGTTAACGAGGGGGAATTGGAGCAATTGAATAGCGATTTGTGATGTTAGCCTTTTGAACTCTTGCGGTTATGAAAGATCAAAGGCTTGGAGGGGCATTCACTTGCGATGGGAACCATCACAATGAATAGGAGGCCAGAGCCCGTAACTCGATCGGAGCCCGCAAAAGACGCCAATTGAATAGCAAAATAACTTGCAGGCTGCATTTCCGAAGCCCGGATCTTCTGAAATCTCATTTGAATGAGGCTCCTTGTCTTCATCCGCTACATTACACAGATTCTAAAAATCAAGGATTATGTAATCCAATTCAAATACACACTTACAGCGTGTTCCAAACAAATCAAAAAGAAAAAGGTTGTCCTAAGCTTAAAAAGGCAGAGGAGGAGAAAAAAACTATCTATAAAAATTTGTATGTACGGTACGGTGGTAACTACTGTAACTGTAACAATAAACCAACTTACCTGAACTTCATACCCAAGCAATGCAATCTCTATCTGCCATGACAAATCACTTGCCATCACCATGAGTAATGACTACAATCACCACATCTATCGAAGATTTCATCGACATGGATATACAATTCATCCTGTGTACAGGTGACATCAGATTATAACTGATTGTTAGGATATTGTGATGTCTGATCATGTGCCAATTAATACTGAGTACAACAAAGGTCAGCAGCCACAATGTCTGTTGCTTACATCAGGCTAAAGTGTTCTCAGATTGATGAGGGAATTACATGGCTAACTAACGCATGTATTAATGCTGGCTTGAAATAACTGGCCGCTTTGGCACCTTGATAGTCCCATTGGGAAGAGTTAAACTGAGCTACAGAAATGTGTTATTGCTTATATAATGGCGTATTAGATCATTCTGCTTGGGGGATGTCATTGATGGAATGGCT
Organism: Discoglossus pictus; assembly: GCA_027410445.1. Classification (NCBI taxonomy): domain Eukaryota; kingdom Metazoa; phylum Chordata; class Amphibia; order Anura; family Alytidae; genus Discoglossus; species Discoglossus pictus. The sequence goes on from CM050163.1 coordinate 229,917,299, forward strand.
ATCTGATAGCTATTTTGAATATATGTCACTCACATTATTTTGTAGCACTGCTTGCAGATGAAGAGGATGCCTTCATGGACCTGAATTGTGCCTAAAGAAAGAAAAAAGAAAAAAAAATTCTAATGAGAAAAACAAAAATAGGATCTGCACCATCTCTTCACAACAGCATTCCCCAGTAACCGTCAATTGGTGAAATGCTAAACATAACCCTATGTGTCCACAGAGAAGAGGATAATGGACCAAGTAATAGGGGGTAGCCATCTGCTAACAAAATATCCCCATTACATAGGACATGATCCAATACCCTGTAGCCAAGCTAGATTATCTTAACACCTGGCCCAATAGATTGTCACTGAGGAGTGGGGATGACTCCCTGTGCCACTGCCCCTACTCCGTAGTCGAGGTGGTGGTGGGGGAGGGGGGTTTGAGGGGGAGGCATTCCCCCTGGAGGCAGCAGCACTGGTAGAGGTGGAGGCATGGAGGGATGCTAGGATGGGGCAGGCTGTGGGAGAGCAGGGGAGGACTCTGGGTTGGAGGAGGCAGTGCTGGCAACCAGAGCATGCTGGGCAATGTCCAGGCTGAGCTGATTTAGATTGCTCTGGTTCTGCACCATCTATTCCTTTGATTATGTATGTAGGACTAAAGGTATATAGTTAAAGATAGCTTAGTTAATTCAACTTCATGAGTAATTGCATTCTGTTAAATTAATTGAAGAATAAACAATAATCAACTCAATAAATAATTAGAGTAGCAATTCTTAGTATTATTTAGTAAGCATCAATAAGATTATGATGACTATAGAATATGTAGATACACTATTGAAAAATATCACATTACCATTTAAAGGTGAAATATGCATAAATATACATAACAATACATAATAGAAAAATACATATATAAATATTCTATACAAAATTCAAAATGGTGCAAAATATATTTATAAATCTATTCCACAATTGCATGAAAGTGCATATCAAGTTATTAAAGTGATATACAAAAAGTGCTTATTAGAGCATTGAAGTGCTTGTTATCATGTAAATGCACATAAAGTGCAATGTACAGATACTGTATATACTCGAGTATAAGCCGAGTTTTTCAGCCCTGTTTTTAAGGCTAAAAAGGGCCCCCTCGGCTTATACTCGAGTCACTCTCCCCCCGTGTCTCTCTAACCCCCCCGTGTCTCTCTAACTCCCCGTGTCTCTCTACCCCCCCATGTCTCTCTACCCCCCCGTGTCTCTCTAACCCCCCGTGTCTCTTTCCCTCCCCCCTCCTCATCCTCAACCCCCCCTCCTCATTCTAAACTCCCCTCCTCATTCTAAATCCTCCTCCTCATTCTAAACCCCCCTAAATACCTCCCCCTCTCCCTTTACCCTCACTTACCTGCTTCTGCTCTGGCCTCCGCTCCTTCTTGACGCGGCGCACATGTGACGTCACATGCTGGCCACATCATTAGTATCACGACCCACTCTCTGGCTGGGGTCTGCTGACTTGATTTGGGTTACTCTGGACCTTGGAGTAGCTTTGAGTACAGGAACATCATGTCTCAGCCCTTGGTTTAGACTGAGCAATATTGACAGTAAGTCTGACGAATCTTACTGCAAGCATATGTCCCTGGGTAAATAATACATCTGCACACAAAGTCTTGATGAAAATTATGAACCAAGTTTTATTTTAGAACAGCATATTTAAAACCTTGCACAACACATTATAGGGAGTGGCTACCTTTAGTCAAACCCTCATCCCCCTCTCTCTGGCCAATAGGATAACCTCTAGAGTAACCTAATTACCTCTGTCCAATGTAGTAGAGGGAGGCTATGGGAACCACCAGACCCCTCCCCTGGGCCAACCCCAGGCGTGGCAACCAAGCTCATTCTGACCCAGGCGGTCCCAGGGGAAACTTCCTGTTTGCTCCTAGGCCCCCCCATTGTTATCTAGGTGCCTGGCTGTCTGGCAAATCTCTTTGTTTAGGTTCTGGCGACACCCTGTGAGGTTTATCTTGTTTAGGATAAACCCATTTGGCTCAGCTCCTGCCTCAGTGTTTATCTACTGGGGGATGGTTGACTAATTAAAACATAGCTATCACTCCATAATACAATATACAATATAACACTAACATATTATCACCACAACCCAAACCTTTTGTTCTTCCACATGGCAACAGCATGTGTAAGATAATCCAGCCCAAAATGGCCACTTCTGCCAGTCACAAAATGCCCCCAGCATAGTTAACACCAAATCCAATATGGCCCCTGGGTGATTCATCACAACACCTCCCCAAGCGTGGCAGGAAACATCCCTGATTTTTCCAGCTACGCTGATAGTCATGAATGTGCTGGTTTGGCCCTCTGTATGCTATGCCAGTTCTTGTTTGTCCCAAGGTGCAGAGTAAAAACCTCCCCCAGCCCTTGGCCTTGCTCCCACTGTATATAGCAAATTGCTCTTCCCATTCACACCCACCCAAATAGTCCAGGGTACCTCCCCAATAATCTGGTATCCCAGAGTACAACAGGTGGGCCACAGTTTCTGTCCCATAGCAACTCTGTTCCCCCCAGCCAGTCCCCACCGATGGGCTGGGATCTCTAATACAGTCTCTGGGCCTATGGGATCGCAAAGGGACAGCTCCTCTTGGCTTCCTTCCTCTGGTCCAGCTGTTTCCGTTGCTGCTTGGGGAGCTACGCTGCTCCCACCCAAGCTGTGCTTACACTCCTCCATTGCCCGGGGTTGAGCAACTTTATCCCAGTCCTTTCTGTTGAACTGGGTCTTTGGAGTGGTGTCTGTTCCAGTGGGCCCCTGGACAATGGTTATCCAGGGTATCTCCCCACTTGGTACACCCTCTGTCATGGTGCCACTCTGCACCCATAATGCTTTTGCCAAAGCTGGCATGCTTGCTGCCCCGGCCTGGCTCTTTGTGCCCCTGGCACTCTCTTGCTGTGTGAGGTCAGGTTCCCTTTAGCCAGAAACCAATTCTTTTCCCTCCCCACAGTCTCTTAAACAACCCTCCTGGGCTGTGTTCTTCACTAGCACCTCTGGGGACAACTCCCCTGGACTGTCAGGGTACAGACAGTGGTTATCTGATGCAGGCTGGGGAATCTCATCATTCCCTTCCAGCCTGGCCTCTAAGGCTCCCTTCCCACCGTCCATCACACAATCATCCCGAGCCTCTGGCTCCATTAACAGTTCTGGCCAACACACTTTGCCTAGAACTTCTGAGGGCAGACTTAACTTATCTGGCCCTAGCTTGTGAACAGTTCCCACTTCCTCTGGGATTAAATCTCTTGGGGTACCAGGGGGCAGACATGGATTATCTGACCCCACCCAGGGAACATTCCACTGGGTCTCTGGCTCTTGAGGCTGGTGACTAGGCCCTGACACAGTTACTGCATGTTCTAGGGGCAAACATTCTCCATCCCCAGGAGTTGGCAAAGGAACAGTGTTTACCCCTTCCCACTCCTCACTTTGTTTACAGTCTAGAAATGCCTCTCCCCAGTTCCAGTGAACATACTCCCTCTGGTACATACCGTCTGAGTTGTAAAAATACTTCTTGGGTATCGCATCCCACAATTCCACATACTCAGCCTCCAGTTGCAGCTCTTGCTGAATCAGGGGTTCCAGCAAAGGAGCCTCCGGGAACCATGCTTCCAGTCCCAGACCCCGGCAGCGCTCAACAAACAAGTTATTATGCCTCCTTGCAGTTCCCATGCCACATTCCGGATCACCATTCAGAATCTCACCGACCCCATATTCTAGATCCAAACGAAAATAGAGATCCTCTCTCCGGCCACCCAAGGACTCTATCCTGGCAAGGTACTGTTCCTCCAAGTCCATCTCTTTCTCTACCAGTTCCTCCAACCAGCTTGCCAGCTCATGGCCATGCCATAATTGCATGAATGCCATCCATTGATTAAGCAGGAGTAGTCTGTAGTCCTCTGCTTCCATCTGCTCCATTTTCTGGTCCTTCTCAGAGTACCCCACCACTGTGCCACCAATTATCACGACCCACTCTCTGGCTGGGGTCTGCTGACTTGATTTGGGTTACTCTGGACCTTGGAGTAGCTTTGAGTACAGGAACATCATGTCTCAGCCCTTGGTTTAGACTGAGCAATATTGACAGTAAGTCTGACGAATCTTACTGCAAGCATATGTCCCTGGGTAAATAATACATCTGCACACAAAGTCTTGATGAAAATTATGAACCAAGTTTTATTTTAGAACAGCATATTTAAAACCTTGCACAACACATTATAGGGAGTGGCTACCTTTAGTCAAACCCTCATCCCCCTCTCTCTGGCCAATAGGATAACCTCTAGAGTAACCTAATTACCTCTGTCCAATGTAGTAGAGGGAGGCTATGGGAACCACCAGACCCCTCCCCTGGGCCAACCCCAGGCGTGGCAACCAAGCTCATTCTGACCCAGGCGGTCCCAGGGGAAACTTCCTGTTTGCTCCTAGGCCCCCCCATTGTTATCTAGGTGCCTGGCTGTCTGGCAAATCTCTTTGTTTAGGTTCTGGCGACACCCTGTGAGGTTTATCTTGTTTAGGATAAACCCATTTGGCTCAGCTCCTGCCTCAGTGTTTATCTACTGGGGGATGGTTGACTAATTAAAACATAGCTATCACTCCATAATACAATATACAATATAACACTAACATATTATCACCACAACCCAAACCTTTTGTTCTTCCACATGGCAACAGCATGTGTAAGATAATCCAGCCCAAAATGGCCACTGCTGCCAGTCACAAAATGGCCCCAGCATAGTTCACACCAAATCCAATATGGCCCCTGGGTGATTCATGACAATTAGTATATACCGGGTGCCGGCATATGCTAATGACGTGGCGCGCATGTGACGTCATGTCATTAGCCTATACCGGGTGCTGGCACCCGGTATATGCTAATGACGTGGCGCGCATGTGACGTCACATGCGCGCCGGGTCAAGATGGAGCGGAGGCCGGAGCAGAAGCAGGTAAGTGAGGGGAAAGGGTATAGGGGGAGGTATTTAGGGGGGTTTAGGATGAGGAGGGGGGTTGAGGGGGGTTGCGGTTGAGGAGGGAGGTTGAGGAGGGGGTTGAGGATGGGAGGGTTGAGGAGGGGGTTGAGGATGGGGGTTGAGGAGGGGGTTGAGGATGGGGGGGTTGAAGAGGGAGGATGAGGATGGGGGGTTGAGGAGGGAGGTTGAGGAGGAGGGTTGAGGAGGGAGGTTGAGGAGGGGGGTTGAGGAGGGAGGTTAAGGAGGGGGTTGAGGATGGGGGGGTTGAGGATGGGGGGGTTGAGGAGGGAGGATGAGGAGGGACGTTGAGGATGAGGAGGGAGGTTGAGGAGGGGGTTGAGGATGAGGAGGGAGGTTGAGGATGAGGAGGGAGGCTGAGGAGGGGGTTGAGATTGAGGAGGGGGGTTGAGGAGGGGGTTGAGGATGGGGGGGTTGAGGAGGGGGTTGAGGAGGGAGGATGAGGATGAGGAGGGAGGTTGAGGAGGGGGTTGAGGATAAGGAGGGAGGATGAGGAGGGGGGTTGAGGAGGGGGTTGAGGATGGGGGATTGAGGAGGGAGGTTGAGGAGGGAGGATGAGGATGAGGAGGGAGGTTGAGGAGGGGGTTGAGGATAAGGAGGGAGGATGAGGAGGGGGGTTGAGGAGGGGGTTGAGGATGGGGGGTTGAGGAGGGAGGATGAGGAGGGAGGTTGAGGATGAGGAGGGAGGTTGAGGAGGGGGTTGAGGATCAGGAGGGAGGTTGAGGAGGGGGTTGAGGATGAGGAGGGAGGATGAGGAGGGAGGTTGAGGTTGAGGAGGGGGGTTGAAGAGGGGTTGAGGATGGGGGGTTGAGGAGGGGGTTGAGGATGGGGGGGTTGAGGAGGGAGGATGAGGATGGGGGGGTTGAGGAGGGAGGTTGAGGAGGGGGGTTGAGGAGGGAGGTTGAGGAGGGGGGTTGAGGAGGGGGTTGAGGAGGGGGATGAGGAGGGGGATGAGGATGAGGAGGGAGGTTGAGGAGGGGGTTAAGGAGGGGTTGAGGATGGGGGGGTTGAGGAGGGGGTTGAGGATGGGGGGGTTGAGGAGGGAGGATGAGGATGGGGGGTTGAGGAGGGAGGTTGAAGAGGGAGGTTGAAGAGGAAGGTTGAGGAGGGGGTTTGAGGATGGGGGGTTGAGGAGGGAGGATGAGGAGGGAGGTTGAGGATGAGGAGGGAGGTTGAGGTTGAGGAGGGGATTGAGGAGGGGCGGGGGTTGAGGATGGGGGGATTGAGGAGGGAGTTGAGGATGAGGGGGTTGAGGAGGGAGGTTGAGGATGAGGGGGGAATGGGGAGGGAGGTTGAGGATGAGGAAGGGGGTTGAGGATGAGGAGGGGGGTTGAGGTTGAGGAGGGGTTTGAGGAGGGGGGAGTTGAGGATAGGGGGTTGAGGAGGGGGTTGAGGATGAAGGGGTTGAGGAGGGAGGTTGAGGATGAGGAGGGGGGTTGAGGAGGGTGTTAAGGGAGGGGAGAAGAGACACAGGGAAGGGAGAGGGGGAAAGAGACACAGGGAAGGGAGAGGGGAGAAGAGACACGGAAGAGAGAGAGGGGGAAAACAGAGGGCACAAGAGGGGCACAGGGGGCAGCACATTTCCCACCCTTGGCTTATACTCGAGTCACTCATTTTACCCAGTATTTTGTGGTAAAATAGGTGCCTCGGCTTGTACTCGGGTCGGCTTATACTCGAGTATATACAGTATATTGTTATCCTAATTTATGCAAATAAATTAAGAACTTCCAAAAACATGTGAGATAGTAATAGAGTAATAGCAGTGCTCCACTCATAAAAAGAAACAATATAAAAAATATTAAAATAAAAACTATAAATTGTCAACAAGTCTATACAAGCAGATACATGATGTGTGAATCAGTGTCACCTCTAATCTATATGTTACATTCCCTACCTCTGATGTAGTTGTACTGGCAGCCCATCACTCACTCCCTAAAAAAATAAGAAAACAACAGAATGCTTCTCTAAACTCACATACTCTATAGATACACAGCAAACCCTATTAATATATCCCTACAGCAACTGTTGTGGGGGCATTGGGGATCTGCCACTTACCCACCCCTATAGGCAATTAATCTACACGTGATTGTTATACAATACATAAACAGTGATCACAATACTTAGAGGCAATCCTGGCTCTGTGGCAACACTTCTCTGCCGAGCTGACGTCCTATGCAGAGAGAACAGCTTATGTCACCTTAAATGAGACCATTGACTCAAGAACCTGTTCTATTCATTGGAAGCTTTAATCAACAATGGCAGGGTTCCTTACAAATATACACATGTGTTGAAATCCTATTCATAGTTAGATACTTTTGTAGTAGAAAAAATGCATATGTGCTGACATAAATCTTACTTATGAGACCTTTTGGTGAAAAGCCACTTTTCAAAGAAGATAAGAACTCAAGTCTCTCTTCTGAATGGTACATTCCCCTGTGAGCATTACAGTTTATGCAAATTCATGACTAAGATCACTGAAGTGATTAATTATATGGGCAATACTATTACCCTGAAAGGGTTTTACAACTGCAGCAGCCAGGGCTTGGTCTACTGCTTGGAATGCACATGTAATTTACATTACATTGGTATCACCACATCACCGCTCTGATAAAGATAAAAACTTTAACCTCTGTAGCGAGACATTTTCTTTGAAAACACATGTCTAAACCACAGCTAAGAAGTTGGATTCTGCAGAGGATCAGTCTTAGTATTCGTAAAGGAAATTTGGAACAGGAGCAGCGAAACTAAATGGATCACCTTTTTGGATAGGGCTATGCCCAATAGCTTAAATGAAACAAACAATTTTGTGCCTTTCTTCTGAATGATGTTACTTTCTTTCAATTTTCAATAACATTATACTTTCGCTTGTAAGAATTATTCCAGTTGCTTTGGTGTAGGATATAGATTAGAGGTGACACTGATTCAATATACTACTGGAGTATTTTTAAGATTTCATATATATGGGTATATATCATGTATCTTCTTGTATAGATTTGAGGACTAATGTATTTATATTTAGCACCTTATGTGCTTTTTTTTATCATTGGAACACATATGTTTTTGGATGTTCTTCATTTATTTGTATACATTATAATAACAATATATCTGTACATTGCAGTTTATGTTCATTTACATGATAGCAAGCACTTCAATAATTTAATAAGCACTTTTTGTATAGCGCTTTAATAACTTTATGTGCACCTTCAGGACATTTTGTAATAGGTATATAAATATATTTTGCTCCCTTTTGAATCTTGTATAGAATATTTATATATGTATTTTTCTATTAGGCTTTGTGTATATATTTATATATATATTAGGCGCTCATCACTTGCTCTCACTTGCTATGCGAGACGAGTCATTAACTCGGAGAACTCAGGTGATTCATCATCTGCGAGCCGTTAACTTGGAGCACTTAGGCGATGAGCGAGCCTCGCGTAGGTGGAACACAAATTTAAGTCAAATTTGCAGAGTTTCAGCACTCGAAAATCGCCTAAGTGAGAAAAAAAATGTCGGGCAAAAAAAATGAAAACAAGGCTACACGACCCTGAAGTGAGCAAAACACCGCCAGGCACGTAGGTCTTTGCCAGGGACGTACGAGGCACAAAAATACACTGTTGGGAAACACGGAAAATGCTCACGAGGCACATAGAATATCACCGCCATATTACAACACTAATTTGCTAATCTACATGATTCTGAAATGGCGGCTTTCCCGCCTAAACCAACGGTTCTGTCTTGTGCACGCAGCCTATATATAAGGCACACTTGCCACAGTGCTGACACTCTCTCACCAGGTGATGACAGTCTGACGGGACATTTTCTGCTCCCGGAAAATCCAAAGAGATTGTTAGCTCTTCAGGATATTGATTGCTGGCTATTAATTATAAATAGGTAAAGTATATTAATTTATTGATTAATTACTTATTTATAAAAAAAATAGATATTATTAAAAAAATGCACATATTTTATGAATACATTAATGGTTAACGCTTTCAAATATATTTATTAATTGATTAATTCATTTTTAATGGACATTAATTTAATAATTATTAATTAGTAATCATTATTAAAAAAATGGTATATTTCTGACTGCCTTTACTTTATGAATATATTATTGCTTAACTCTTTCTAATAGATTTATTAATTGATTAATTCATTATTAATCTTAATTAATTAATTAATTAGTAATTAATTAGTCATTATAAAAAAATGTTTAAACTGGCTCAAAAAATATGTACATTTTACACTGCACTTCTATTTCTGTGTTGCTGCTCAATTATTAGTGCACTTATATTTCTGTGTTGCTGCTCAATTATTAATGTTTATTAATTATTTAATTAATAATTAATTAGTAATGATAAAAAAGAATGTTTAAACTGCTTCAAAAAATATGTACATTTTACACTGCACTTATATTTCTGTGCTGCTTCTCAATTATTAATGTTCCTTAATTACTTATTTAGTAATTAATTAGTAATAATAAAAAAAAATATTAAAATGCCCTAAAAAATATGTATATTTTACAGTGCACTTATATTTCTGTGTTGCTGCTCATTGCCTGAAAGGAATAGCAGTTAAATATTGAAATCAGTTTATTATATTATGACACCTGCTACATTTAATATTTTATAGTGCATTTACTTATGAATATATCCATGCTTACAACTTTATGTTTTGCATGTATGTCAATTAAACATCATACTCTTAATGATTAATGAATGAATTGGATTCAAACATTAAAAATGCTTTTCTTTTTATTTTACAGTTTGATCATCTGTGCAGCTGACTGAATACACAGAGTGACATTTGCAGCATTTGATCTGCAATAAGATCACCTTTAAAGTTATATCATTTAATGATGCTGTTTTTTTAGGAGAAAAGGATTAAGGATTAAATTAATTTTGTTTTCCATTGATCACCGTTATTAATTAATGTCTATTAATTAAATGATTATTAATTAGGAATCATTATAAAAAATAAATATTGTCTATTTTACAATGCATAGATTTAATATTGCATTTATATATCTGAAGTAATGATCATTAACGTACATTCATTGATTAACTATTAATTAATAATAATTACAGAAATATTTGTTTTTTTAATTTGCCCAAAAATTATGTACATTTCAAATGTATATATCTATGTTCCTGCTCATTGCCCAACAGGGATAGCACCTTATAACTACTTACATATTTAAATCAGTTTATTATATTAGGACACTTTTTAATATTTTGGAAGGCATTTACTTATGAATATATTGATGATTAAGCCTTTATATTTGCATGTATGCCAATTAAACAGAATACTTTCAACGATTCATGAATTAATTCTAACAAAACATTAAAAATGCTTTTTACATCATTTTACAGATTTCTCATCTCTGCCTGAAGACTGAGAGTGAGCTCTGCAGGATTTGATCTGCTATAACATCAACTTGACAGGTATATGATTTAATGATGACATTCTTTAGAAAAACAGGATTAAGTCTTTTTTGCCATTGATGACAGTTATTGATTAACTAATTAACGTATTTTATTTTATTTTTATTAATTAATCAATAATTTAAAAAAATACATTATGAATTCATAAATGCTTAGCCATTTATGTTTTCATAAATGACAATTACTCATAACTTGATTTATTGATTAATTAATTTAATCAAAACATTAGAAATCTTTTTCAGACCAATCTATAGTTTGCTCATAGCTCTTTGGGTTTGCCCTTCTTTAGGAACACATGATTACCTGTTTATGTTTTGCAGTCATGACATGATTATTTCATTAATGTATATTCATTTATTAATTACTTCATAATTCATTATATAAAAAAAAATATATATATATATTTTACCATTAAATTATTGATCAAATTATTTATGCTTAGCTCTTTAGCTTTTAATGTATGCAAATTAAAAATAACGCATTGATTGATTAATTAATTCATTTAGTTTGGCATTCATGACAGGTAAAAAAAATATGCACAATAAAAAAATATATATCTTACAGCTGCATTTACAATTACAGATTATAATGGCGGACAACACAGAAGACAAGAATGAACGTAAAAGAATGGCAAGGGAACGGAAGCAGAGATGGAGAGAGGCACAGACACCTGAGACTTCCCAATGCTTAAGAGAAGAAGACCGACAGAGACTTCTAAATAAAATAAAAATGACTAAGAAAGCACAAACTGAGTGTGCTGGAGCTGCAAAGAAATTGCCTTCAAAGAATATTGTCTCATGACACCAATGTTCATACACATGACACCAATCTAGATATAGAAAGTTGTAGTGTTATCTATGTTGAGGAAGCATACGATAGTGATTTATTTATAGCACTAACTGTAGACACTCATTATTGTGGATTAATGAATGTGGTTTGTCAGTTTTGTGGGGCCTATCATTTTTTGAAGGAAAGACCAACTGATGGAGAGTTTATTAGTTGCTGTCAGGGAAAGGAAATACTTCCAGAAAGACACATGTTTCCACAATATTTAGAAAGTATAATGAGTGATTATACCAATTATACACATTTCCAGAATATTTAGAAAGTATAATGAGTGATTATACCAATTATACCAATAAAAAAAAATAGGTCTTATAACAGTGCAATTTCATTCGCTTCAATGGGTGCAACATTAGCAGAAAATGTCCCAGGACATGGTCCTTACTGTTTTAAAGTACAAGGACAAATTTACCACCGGACTTCACATTTACACCCAGAAGCAGGAGAGCAAAGGAAATTTGCACAGTGATACAATGGAAGCTGTTGAACAACAAATGACACTTCATGAAAATAAACAATGCTTGCCCATAGTCTTTGAACAGCTTGATAACATTATGGCTAACAACCCATATAGTCAAGCATACAAAAAATTAACAGAGGTTGAAAAAGAACAACAGACACATGCGCAAATAAATCAATTCCCAATGCCAAGAATAAATATGGTTGTCAAAAGAGATCGCCATACTGATCAAAGACAGTATAATTTACCAACAGCAAATGAGGTTGCCATGGTCTTTAAAAATGATAAAGGGGAAACAACATTTGAGCGGGATATTAGAATATATCCACTCAATGAAGACCAACCTTTTATAAACATAAATATTTTAAGTAGTAATTTGGATCCAATGACATATCCCATTTTCTTTCCTAATGGTGAGCCAGGATGGCAACCAAAATTACAATTGCAAAATTATCCCAATAGTAAAGTTTGTGTTAAAAACAATATTTCTATGCTGGAATATAAAGTGGCACAAACTGCTGTTTGGGATCATTTTAATTATATTTTATGTGGGGGGAAACTCACACAACAATGGATTATTGATTCCTATCTACAAGTGGAAGAAAAGAATCAAAATTTTGTAAAATTTCAACAAAACAAGCTTTGAGTAGAACAATATTGTGGATTGATGAATTATGTCACTGAATTGGCGGCAAACAGAGACATTCCTGCTGAAAGAACAATGATTTTGCCATCCTCTTTCCAAGGATCTCCTCGCAGTATGCGAGAAAGATACAATGATGCCATGGCTATTGTGACTAAATTTGGCAAACCAGATTTATTTATTACATTCACATGTAGTCCACAATGGCAAGAGATCAAAGAAAATATAAAACTTGGCCAAAATACTTCTGACCGACCAGATTTGGTGGCTAGAGTATTCAAAATAAAACTAAATTCATTAATTCATGATATAACTAAAGCACACTTATTTGGGAAATGTGTGGCTTTTGTTTATACCATTGAATTAAAAAAAAAGTGGCCTGCCACATGCACATATACTTTTAATACAGCAAGAAAAAAATTAATTGAATCCGGCAGACAGAGTGGATTCAGTAATTACTGCTGAACTGCCACATCCATAAAAACATTCAAAACTTTATGAGATTGTAACACACAGAATGATTCATGGCCCATGTGGCGATATCAATCCAAATTCACCATGTATGGAAAAAAAAATGCACAAAAGAGTTCCCAAAACAATTTCAAATGCAGACTTATGCTAATTGTTATCGATACCCTTTGTATAAAAGAAGAGAAGGACAAACAGCTATTATCCGTGGCCAAAAGGTTGATAATAGATATGTGGTTCCATACAATCCACATTTGCTGATGAAGTACAATTAACACATCAATGTGGAAGCTTGCACTTCTTTCAAATCCATCAAATATATTAATAAATATATATACAAAGGATATGATGCAGCAACTGTTGTTGTGTAAGGTGCACAAAATGAAGAAGACAATCCAGTTTTACATGACAAACTTTCATCTTATTTAGATGCTTACTATGCAAGTGCTCCAGAAGCAATGTGGCGTCTTCTCAAATTTGAGATGCATGATCGGTCACAAACTGTGTATCGATTAGCTGTCCATTTGCCACAAAGTCAATTTGTTTGCTTCACTGCAGGGAATGAAAGAAATGCTTTAGCACAAAGTGAAGATAGAGCAACAACACTTACTGCTTGGTTTCAATTAAATTGTCAGGACACTAAGGCCAGACAATTTTTATACATTGACATTCCATATCTCTATGTATTCTTAAATGGCCAATGGCGACAACGAAAAAAGATAATCATAAAATTATCCCACAAATGTATACTGTTAGTCCACGAGACATTGAATGTTTCAGTTTAAGATGACTTCTTTTACATATTCCCGGTGCACAAAGTTATGAACATTTACACACAGTCAATGACATAGTTTATGATGCTTTACAATTAGCTGCAAGACGTCAAAACATCCTGGCAGATGATATAGAATGGGAGAGATGTCTAGAAGAGGCAGCACTATGTCAAATGCCAAAGCAAATGAGAGAACAATTTGCTTTCATTTGCATCTTTTGCAATGCACCTGATGCATTAGCGCAGCGAGGGCTGCGGGCGAGGGCCTCAGTTGCTGGCATGGAGCACTGAAGGCAATCCTTGCCAGCAACTGCGAACCTCGCAAACTTCACGTCGCAACGCAAACAACACAACACACCAACTACGACCCTCGCAAACTTTACCTCGCAACGCAAACAACATATGAGACACGTAAACACACATTACGACCTCGCAACACTCGGACGCAACTCGCGAACATTACAAAATTCAAAACACAATAAATACACACAGCACATACATAAAAATCTTACCTACAGCAAGAGGGAGCATCCAGGACCTCAAAAAAACAACTTACACCTTCATTTCACTCAAAATAAAAGAGTTTAGACACTAAAAAATTAGCTAAGCGAGAGAATAAATGTCCGCCGAACAAAACAAAAACGAGGCTACAAACGCAAACAACATACGAGACACGTTAGCACACATTATGACCTCGCAAAAATCGTCCGCAACCCGCGAACATAAAAACATTTAAAACACAATAAATACACGCAACACATACAAAAAAAAACTTACCTACAGCAAGAGGGAGCATCCAGGACCTCAAAAAAGCAACTTACACCTTCCATTTAACTCAAAATAAAAGAGTTTAGACACTAAAACATTCTCTAAGCGAGAGAAAAAATGGGCGCCAAACAAAACAAAAACGAGGCTACAGCACTCTAAACACGCAAAACACCACAAGAAACTCGCAAAACACCACAAAAGACCTACGGATATTCCGCTAAGATGCATACCACACATTACCCGCCATTTGACACCAATGCGGAAGTACACTGCGCTAACGGTTTGGTCTCGCGCACGCACAGTATTACAATGCACACATTCAGCACGCTTACACAGCAGCTCCACACCACTAATGCTGCAGCAACATCAAAACAGATTGCAGCTCTTCAACACAATGCTTCAAAATAGGTAAAGTATATTCATTTATTAATGTATTACATATTTCATTATTACACACCAAACAGCATTAGCTACCTTACAATTTCATTGCCGTCATTTTTTGACGGGCAATTCGCTAGTATAATATATTGATGAGTTGCATTCGAGCACATGGTCAAATAGCACTGCCATTTGCAACAACTGGAATTGCCGCACTTTTGTTAGGTGGTAGAACTGTGCATAGTGGATTTAACCTGCCAGTTCCCATTCTAGAAACATCAGTGTCTGATATTGAATGAATTCATTACAAGCCAAAAACTTTCACAAAGGTAAATTAATTATAATAGATGAGGCAACAATGATGTCATGTAATGCTCTGCAATGTATTGATCGATTTTTTAAAAGAAGTTATGGGTAACGATTTGCCATTTGGTGGAAAGGTGATGTTGTTAGGAGGAGATTTTAGGCAAACATTACCTGTGGTGCCATATGGAAATAGGACTGACATCATCAAAACGTGTATAAAGAGAAGTAAACTGTGGAAAATATTTACACACCTTAAAGTAAAAATAAATGTGAGATCTGAAGGCCAAAATCAATTCAATGATTAGCTAATTCAGCTTGTAGGAGGAAAATATCAAAAAATAAATAATTTACCTGATGAAATCAGAAATGATTTGCAAAGAATCACTAATATTGACAATCTTTCTCTATGCCATCAAAAATGAGGATTACTCAGACATTGCAAGCAAAGTCATATTGACATTAAAAAATATAGATGCATTGAATCTAAATAACGAAATTTTAAAATGAATCAATGCACCCCCAAAAAACTATTACAGTGCAGATTCCGTTCTGGCTGATGACAAAGACAGTGAAACTTTACTATGGAATGTATTAATTCCTTAACTTCCTCTGGAATGCCACCACATATTTTGCAACTTAAAAAAGAGGCAATTGTCATGCTACTGAGAAAAATCCCAAAAAAGGATTTTGTAACGGGACCAGATTAATTGTGAAGGATTTAAAGGATCATTTTATACATGCAGGAATTATGAATGGTACCCATTAAAGGTGAACCAATTCTTATACCAAAAATTGATTTGGCTCGAAGTGAGAGTTGATGGCCTTTGTCCTTTAAAGGAGACAATTTCCCATTATCATGGCATTTGCAATGACCATTAATAAATCCCAAGGACAAACTTTTAAGTCTATGGGTATTTTTTTGAAGGAACCTGTCTTTGCACATTTTCAAGATGCAACAATCCAGAGGAAATTAAAGTTCATATTGAAGAAAATACAAGTCAAGGTGATTTATTGGAGGACGGATGCATTTTTAGCAAAAACGTTGTGTTCTGTAAACATTTATTTCGAGAACAACATTTTATGTCACTCGGACTCATTTTAGAGGACCACTATTTCACTAAGAAGCTCTATAAAATGGCCAAAAAAATAAATAGAGAACAGTGGTTTTACTTCCAGGACGAATTTTTATGTCACTGGTACTCTTTTTAGAGGACCACTATGTCACATAGGAAACTCTATGTGCCATTTGCACAAACTATAAGAATAACATAAAAAAGTTCAAAACAAAAACAACAACAATGAACAGTGGTTATATCCCATAGTCAAAATTACAAGTCTGGTGGGCTCTTTTTTAAGGGAACCACTTGGACATACAAAAAAAGAAAATGCAATGCTTTATATATAACAACATTAAAAAAGGAACACTTCCCTTATATCAAAGAAGATATACCACAACAAATATAGAGAACAGTGGTTTTATTTTGAGGAGAAACTCTATAAAATGGTAAAAAAACATAGAGAACAGTGGTTATACCCCACAGATGAACTTTTATGTCTGGCGGTCTCTTTTTAGAGGACCACAATTTCAAATAGGAAACTCTATGTGCCATTTTGTAGAACTACAAAAATAACAACAACAAAAAAAAAAGTCAAAGACAAAGTAACATATTGGAATGTGTTAGAAGTTACATTTTTACATGATTGGCCCCACAAAACAATTAGGTACAATTCAAGGTTAAATGTTAGTATTTTAAGTTACTATTTGAGATGTTAACATTATATTTTAAAAGGTGTACAAAGTTGTTTCATTGTTTATAATTAAGGATTTATGTTAGTTGGAGGATAACCCCTTGTTAATAAATTGAAAATGTATAATTAAATACAGAGTATTGATTCAGGGAGTAATCTGATCGCCAGTTAATGGGGTCAGGAAGGAATAAATGTGTTCCCCTCTTTGATACAAGTGCCTAAGTTTCAATGGGGTTTTTTACTATTTGCCTTCCTCTGGATTCAATACCTATGTGGTTGAAAAGTACTTGAAATAGATGTTGCATGTTACAAAGCATTATGTAATGGTTGCAAATACTTATTCAAATAAAGTTGACCTATTCTTATGTTACTCATGCATACCCATGGATTAAAAATGTTAGTATTGTTAAAAAAAAGTTTCAACATAGTTTCAAAGTTGCATGTTACAAAGTGTTATGTAATGGTTTACAATACGTATTCATAAAAAATTCAGCCATTGTTATATTATTCTTGCATACATGAGAATTAAAATAGTTCATATTGTTAAAAAATTATGGTTTACCTGCTGGTAAAGTACAAGTTGAAGGTTAAAAAAATAAAAAATATTTATTATAAATGTTGTACTTTTTTGTAGATAGCAAATATATTAAGAGTGTCAGAGACTCACATTTTGTGGCAAACAGCTTTAACAGAATTAAAATGTTATTGCCCCGTCGTTTGACAGGCAAGTTGCTAGTACTTATAATATTATATATTATTATATAAATAGGGCCTTTTACAATTGAAAGCCCGCAGATTAAGTTATACAGGCCGTATATCTGCGGGCTTGAGATTTGCTACAATTACAGAGCGATTCAATTTAACAAGCCCACAACTTACAAGCTGAAAGCCGAAACCGTAAACCATGCAATCGTATGTAGCATTTCAGAGCGTGGACATAATCAATTAATCAAGGCCGTAACTCCCAATTTAGAAACAGCCAATAGAAAATGAGACCGTCATCATTATGTCAGTAAAACGTGGAGGTTACTTGTCTATCAATTAGCTTTTAGGGGGCCGATATGCGATCAGACTCGCAATCCTGCAATGTACAAAATAATAAAAATAAATGAAGGAAATGTTCTAGACTATGGGGGTGTCCTGATATATATATTAGCTTGTTGATTCACGCAATTGATAACAAAAAATTTGATTGCAGATTTATGAGCTTGAGACAATGAATTGTTGTGCAATTAATTCTAATGTCTTTCATCGCTTTCCCCTATATTTTAAAGTGCAGTATTTATTGTTTATTTGCATCTACAGTAATAAAACAGGTGTTTTATCCCTGTTGCGAGTCATATCTGGTACCCTTAGGATTTTCTTCTACATTTGACATTTACGGGTGTGAAAATATTTGTGGGCTTGAGGAATTGCAGCAATTGAATAGCGATTTGCGATTGTAACTCTTGCGGGCTTGAAAAATCAAAGACTTACCGTATTTTTCGCCCTATAAGACGCACCGGCAGATAAGACGCACCTAGTTTTTAGAGGAGGAAAACAAGAAAAAAAAAATCTGAATCAAACACAAATACACTCAAACACAAATACACTTTACACACAGATACACACCTACATTACACACAAATATATATATATATATATACATATATATATATATATATATATATAGATACACATACATACATATACATACACACATAAATATACATACACATACATACATATATACACACATACATACACACACACACACACATACATATCCATATACTGCAGCATTTGGGAGCCATTGACCCTCCCTGACCCTCCTGATCCTCCCTGACCGTCCTGATCCTCCCTGACCCCCCTGATCCTCACCTTTATAGAGACACATACATACATATATATACACACATAAATATACATACACATACATACATATATACACACACATACACACACACACACATACATACACACATACATACATACACACATACATACACACACACATACATACATACATACACACATACATACATACACACACACACACATCCATATACTGCAGCATTTGGGAGCCCTTGACCCTCCCTGACCCTCCTGATCCTCCCTGATCCCCCTGATCCTCACCTTCCTTCTGATCTCTGCCATCTTGATCTCACCCCAGCGCTTTCTACCAGCACTCCACGTGTACTGCAGCGTTGCGTGTGTGACGTCACTAGGACGCACCGGCCGACGCGATGCTGGTAGGAAGCGCTGGGGTGAAATCAAGAGGACAGAGGCAGTTTCAAAAGGCATATTCGCCGTATAAGACGCACCAACTTTCCTCCCCCAGTTTTGGGGAAGAAAAAGTGCGTCTTATACGGCGAAAAATACGGTAGATTGGTTGTAATTTATGGTTTTGACAACCGCAGGGATTTTCAGCCTGTAACCCATAGATTGCTTGCGGCTTGCAAAAAGCCGCCAATTAAATAGCAAATTATTTTACGGGCACCATTACGGGCTCCCTTAAACAACAATAGCTCAATTAAATTGAGGCCATAGTCTGTGATCTTTCTATTATTTAGGTTCCTGTTGGGGAGTTTCCCAATAGCTTCATTGAGTGTCCTTTTTTCTTCTTTTTTCTTTAATGCATAAGTCTCTGTATTAGACAGAAGAGAAAAATAACTGTTCTGATATCTGTGCATTAAGATGAAAGAAGAGGCACTTTTTATGAGATATGTGTGTTAGAAAAGAGGAAAGTACATAAAAGAGGTAGGGAGAGGACCCAGGATAGGAAAAATGAGTGAACAAAAAAGAAGAGGATAAAGAACAGTAGGACAGAACAAAGGGTAGAACGGAGGAGAGGACAGAACAAAGGGTAGAACAGAAGAGAGCAACACAAAAGTAGGATACAAATAGAGGGAGAACAGAGAAATAAAAAAAGAAGAAAGAAGAAAGAAGAGCAAAGACACAGGAGGACACAGGAACAGTGGAGAGAAAAACAGAAGATAGAGAAGAGGAGAGAAAAGAGGATGGGGAGAAATGGAGATGACACTGAAGGGAAGAGAGAGGGAAATGACAGATAACAGAGGAGATGAGTGGCAAAGAAAGGGGATGAAGTGATGGAGAAAATAGATAAATGGAGAGAGTAGGGTAGGCAGGAAAGAGAAGGGTGGGGAGAGACAAAGAGGGATAATGGAAAGATAGAGAAATATGGGGAAGACACAAGGGAGTTAAGAGCAAAAAGGAAGTGAGAGATGTGGAAGGGGGAGAGAGATAGGAGAGAGAAAAGTAGAAGGAAGTGAGAGAAATGGGGTGGGGGAGATATGCATGGAGAGAAAGAGAGTGATAGTGAGAAAGAGTGGGGTTGGGAGAGAGAGGAATAGAGGGATAATGAAGTGAAAAAAAAGGGGTGGAGAGGAAAGGTAGAAAGGTAAAGGAAGTGTAAAGAGAGAGGGTAAATGGAGAGATAATAGGGAAAGAGGAGAGGAGATGGAAGGGGAGTGGAGGATGGGGACAGATAGATTGGTGAGGAAATATAGAGTAAAGTCAAATGACCGAAATATGGAGAGGGTTGAGTGGAGGAAAGAGAGTGAAGGCAGAGAGGAATACAGAAAAGAGAGAGAGAATGGAAAAAGAGAAGAGTAAAAGGAGAATGGGGAGAGAGTGTGAATCGAGAAAGAGGGAGAGATGGGAGAAAAGTGATAAAGAAGGTGGAAGGGAAATGACTATCAAACTATGCCAACCAACTCTTAGATAGCTAATTCCCATTTTTTTGCATCGTCATTGGCACATTAACTTGCCACTGTCCCTTTGGTCACCTGAACACTAGGAAATCCCACCATGTTTTGTACTGTTCTAATGCAGACCAGATTATGTCTTTTTTATTCATCTCTCTTATGGAGGAAAGGGTGTCTTAAGTTCAGGGACTTGGTTTTTCATTACCAACACTGGGGCTTCAGCCCACAACTATCAACATTGATTAATGGATCCAGCAAAAATCTCCACTTTAATACAAGAATTATTGCAAACAGCTGATGTACATGGAGTCCTCTAAACCTTTCACCCTTTGAATGTTTACAGGGTTTATGTCAATATCATTTTTGTGGCTTTACATAAAGTTGTTTTTTTGTCCAACAGACACAGATATCAAGAAGGCAGGTAAACATAATTTATTGCATCTTCATCAGAAATGTACAGCAGGTCGCGGAGATGGTAGTGAGGTCCTCTACATTGCTACTTCTTTGCCCATTCCAGGCCAATCTTGGGCCCACATTGTCATGGACATTGTAGTGAAACTTCTTCATTATAAAGGCATGCTATGTATATATGAACTCATTCTCCAATAAAATTCATCAAATGAAATTGGCTCAACTCTGAAACTTGCAAATATCTTCTATATTCACAGATTTCCCTCTGAAATTTCCATATATTCTATAGGGCCTTCTCCTAACAGCTGGCGACTGAGCTTAGCTTCTCTTCTTACCATCACCCAAAAAATAGAATCATGAATAAAACCAATTAGTTACAGTATAGCAAACATTCTGTGTGAATCCTGACGGTTGGTTGCGTTGACCGCCTTCCTCTGAGTTCACCTAAAATAACATATGCCTCTTGCTTTAATACCATCCAGCTGTGCTTCCAAAATCATTCTTTCTTCTGAAGTCTGAAGAAAAATAAATGTATGAAACTCTGTTCATGGTAACCTATACCAGACAAGACTAGGACAGCAGAAGCAGGGTTGGTAAGCCACAGTTACCTAATCCTTCCTTTGAATGGGAGACTAATATTCATTATCAATCAACATATTGTTGAAGCAACAATTTTTAGTTTTGGTTCCATTTTCATTGTTTTGTACAAGACTATCAACTAGCAAGATCCTATGTTGTTTGAAATCTAGCTTCATACCTTTCCTTACAGACATTCACATGTATCTACTGATTCCATTGATCCAGCGCTTGTTTTAATCACAAACTCCTCCTCTCTATTCCATTTCATTATGAACTTAATGTTGATATTTAAAAAGAAGAATTATGAAGTTAATGAAGCACTGATGAGGTTGTGTGTGGATTCACAAAATATAAATTTTACAGTTCAGGTTATTTTACGAATGGAGCAAAGGCTGTGTTCCTCATCTTAAAATTGTGGCATATCATGCCTTGGAGTGACTAGAGGACCACTGTACAATGGAAAAAATATGTTTGGGAACTTTGAGCCTGGCATTGAAAGAAAAAAAAAGAGTTAGAAAACTTTTCAACTTTTAAGATTTTGTGTGAGAGGGGTGTTGTGAGAGGGGTGTTTACCGTTCTGTCTGCTTGTAAGCATCTGCAGAAGAAGTGAATAGGTGTCAAATGCTCAAGGCTAATGTTTGTTAATCTGATATATACTTCACAAAAGTGCAGTTTGTCTTGAACTACAGTGATCCTTTGATGTGGTAACGTTACACATTCTATAACTTACAGTTGCCTGAACATAAAATAATCTTATTGGTGCATTGTTTGATAATAAATCCTTTAAAAAAGATGAACTTCATCAGGTACACACACACAGAGGCAAAAAACATGGAGAGGTCAGAAGGCTTTGATAAATAACTGGTTCTGACTGAAATTGAAACCAAAACCCCATCATCAAGAATTACTCTCCAGAAATGTAAATGTCTATCTGACACAAACCACTTTTACCAATGAATTTTGGATGCCTCCATCATTCAATTTATATTTTTCTAATTAAAATCTAGCTTAATAATCTTGGCCTAAGCAAGGCCCAGTTGGTATATGCACATAATAATTTATACCCAATCACTTATTAAATATAAAGATTAGGCACAGACCACTTCTTGGGAGATAACTGGCGTTTATTGGTAAACACAAGATGACGTAATAACCATAACAACAAATAAATTAACATAACCACACAAGCTAGAGACAGTACACGCTAAACCGAGAACCTGCGTCCAGAGCCTACTGTGTTGGAAAATCCGTACCACTGTATTAAAGGATCTCACCCATTTTACCATTGACTCGGAGACTGCCCTCACCACAATAATACATCCACAACAACGAGTGCTTAAGACAATAAACAACATAATCCCCAACTTGCCCGTATTCATAATTATTATTATTATTATTTTTTATTTTATAAAACAAAATTCAACATACAGATCACTTTAACAACAATACTTGGGTGGGCATCTACTCACATGGCTAGCTGGGGTCATAATGGTGGAAAATGGCACCAAACACCTATAAATGGCTCCACCTCCCCCAGCTAGCCACCTCCTCCACATACCTAGTCCTGCCAGGTCAAGTGGTCCCTCCTTCCAACCACAGGCAAGCCTGTGGTGGCCTACGGGCCCTTCATTCCTTGCCTAATTATGCTCTTCAGAGATATATGTTTTTTTTTCATTGTATAATGATCATTTTTTATATAACTTCTGTAGATTTCACAAGTTTTCTTTTTTTTAAGAATTCATAAAATACAATCAATGATCTTATACCAATCTTTTTACTTTAAAATATTATCAGTCTGCAAAACCTGTAAAAATAATTATCATCATAGTTGCATATATAAGTATAGTACTTTAAATTTGTTTAAACAAATGTTTCAGAAAATTGCAATAAGCACTAAAAGCAATGTAGAGCTATGCATTTAATTGTTTGCTTAAATATTTGTTTTGAGGCACATATAAGAATATATTTTAATACCACCAGGTGTCGCTGCTGTGCTTTTCTAAATGTGACTTTGTAATTTTCTAGGCAGACTGCATGTTCAAATTGCATATAATCATTTGTTATTCAATTGCAAGCCTGCAGTTTACGTCTGCTCGCAATTTACAGGCCGACAGCCGAAACTGTAAACCATGCACCATGTAGCATTTCAGGGCATGATAATGACCAATTAAGCAAGGCCAAAACTACTGATTTAGAAACAGCCAATAGTAAATGAGACCGTCATCATGACATCATTAAAACATGGAGGTTAAACATCAATCAAATAGCTTTTAGAGGTCCGATACGCGATCAGACTCGCAATCTGGCAATGTACAAAATAATAAAAATTAATGAAGGAAATGTTCTAGTCCATGTGGGTGGCCTGATATGTATTAACAAATTGATTCCCAAGATTGATATGACACAGAAATTAGATTCGCGAGATTGAGGCTGTTTATTTTAATGTCTTTCATCGCTTTCCCCATATTTTATAGTGCAGTATTGATTTTTTATTTGCATTTACAGTGCTAAGATCAGGCGTTTAACTACCTTGCGGGTCCTGTCTGGTACCCGTAGGATTTTCTTCTACATTTGCAATTTACGGGTGGGAAAACATTGGCGGACTTGAGGAATTGTAGCAATTGAATAGCGATTTGCGATTGTTACATTTACGGGCTTGCAAGATCAAAGGCTTCGCTGGGTTGGAGTTACGGTTTTAACAATCACAGGGATTTTGAGCTTCTAACCCTCAAATTGTTTGTGGGTAGCGAAAAGACGCCAATTGAATGGCAAATTAGTTTATGGGCTCCATTACAGACTCCAGTAAGTTACAATTGCTCAATTGACTCCCCCTAGTCACCAGCATATATTCAATTATATGTATATATCAAACGGTATATATCAAACACAAACATTTTCATATCCACTAGTTCTAGATGATTATAGATGACTCATTTTAGATGTTAAAAAGTAAGGATAATGGTATAGCTTAAAGTACTATTAAAGTGACATATTTATAGAATGCTCTTGTGAAGAAGTTGACCTCATAATGTGCAAAAGGTTTTTAGAAAGTTTAAAATAAAACAACTACCGTATTTTTCGCCGTATAAGACGCACTTTTTCTTCCCCAAAACTGGGGGAGGAAAGTTGGTGCGTCTTATACGGCGAATATACCTTTTCAAACTGCCTCTGTCCTCTTGATCTCACCCCAGCGCTTCCTACCAGCATTGCGTCGGCCGGTGCGTCCTAGTGACGTCACACACGCAACGCTGCAGTACACGAGGAGTGCTGGTAGGAAGCGCTGGGGTGAGATCAAGATGGCAGAGATCAGAAGAAAGGTGAGGATCAGGGGGGTCAGGGAGGATCAGGACGGTCAGGGAGGGTCAGGGAGGATCAGGAGGGTCAGGGAGGATCAGGAGGGTCAGGGAGGGTCAAGGGCTCCCAAATGCTCCCAAATGCTGCAGTATATGGATATGTATGTGTGTGTGTGTGTGTATGTGTGCATGTATGTGTGTGTATATATGTATGTATGTGTATGTATATTTATGTGTGTATGTATATGTATGTATGTGTATCTATATATATATATATATATATATATATATATATATATTTGTGTGTAATGTAGGTGTGTATCTGTGTGTAAAGTGTATTTGTGTTTGATTCAGATTTTTGTATTTTCTTGTTTTCCTCCTCTAAAAACTAGGTGCGTCTTATCTGCCGGTGCGTCTTATAGGGCGAAAAATACGGTATATTTTTTAAGTGTTGTGTTCAACTTTATTTTAACGGCAGCAGACATTTGTTTATTTTGGAAAGAAGGGGCGTAACCATATTATAAGGAAAGTTCTATAGTGAGTTAAGATGAATGACTGCCACTATAAATAGCAACTTGACAATTAACTTTTCATTGTAGGACAACCCTCCTCCAGAGGCTATCGGCAATGCAAAACATAGGCCACGGGTCACAAGTTAGGAGTCAGTTACATTTCATATTATCTTTAGCAATATTTTGTTTCATGGCTTACATAGCTGCTGGTTGTTTACTTCAGAAACATGTAGTCTTTTACCAAGCTACAAAAAAATAAAATAAATAAGGCCTATGTATATATATATATATATATATATATATATATACTAGCGACTTGCCCGTCAAAAAAAATAATTGTAGGGCAGGTAATGCTGTTTGCCAGAGAGAGTAAGTGTTTTGGTGGTCTGAGATCCTTTGGCGCTCATTGCGAGCCTCTGGGTTGGTGTATTTTTTTTTATCATAGGCGCTTTTGCGCTCATTGTAAGGTCCGCGATGATCTCCTTTTTGCGCTTATTGCAAGGCTCTCCCCTGGTGTACTTTGTGTCCTATGAGCACCTTTGGCGCTCCTTGTGAGGCGCGCGTTGAAGGTTTTTGTGTTTTTTTGCGATACTGTGTTTTTTTGTTTTTTACTTTGTGTATATATATATTTTTTAATGGTAATTAATTAATTAATGAAATCATAAATTAATATACTTTACCTATTTGTAATTAATATATGCAGCAAGGAATGTGCTGAAGAGCTAACAATTATTTTTGATGTTCCTGAAGCATCCAATGTAGATTTGCGCTCTTGGAGAGCTGAGGTGTAAGTGTCAGCAATGTGTGCAGTGTGTAGTGTAAATAGGCTGCGTGTGCGAAGGGGAAACCATTAGTGTAGCTGTGTACTTCCGCACTCTGTAAGTTAGGGTTGTAAATTGGCGGCGATTGTGTATGTGGTACGCAGCTGTGGATGATTTAGCATCCTTGCTAATGGTGTATGTTGTAGGTCGTACAGGTTTTTGTAAAAGTCGTATGTGCTTGGCGGTGTTTTGCGGCTTTAGGGATCGTATACTTCGTTTTCGTTTTTTCTAGCGCCCATTTTTTATCTTGCTTCAGGGATTTTCGATCGTTTAAACTTAGTAAATTGGACTGAAATCGAGGTGTAACCGGTCTTCCACATGTCCTGGTTGCCCCCTCTTGCTGTGGGTAAGGTTTTTATTTTATTTGTGTGTGTATTTTGTGTTTTTTTTATGTTTTCCACTGGGCGCGGTTCGGCCGTCAAGGTTGTATTTTTACAAGTCCGTAATGGATAAGTTCCCCGGCTCGTAATTTTTTTTGTGTAAGTCCACAATTTTTTTTTCTCTGTCCTGTGGCTTGTATCTTTTTGTGTAAGTCCGTATTTAGTCATTGCGTGTTTTGTGTTTTTTTTAAAGTCCATCTTCTGTGGGCGTTTGAAACCGCTTGTGAGGCGCCGTAGAGCCTCCACTGCTGCCCCTTCGGCTCATTGCAGCCAACTTGGGAGCCTCCACCTCTGCAAATGCGGCCCCTCGCATGCAATGGGGCTCCTGCTGTGGTTCTCGTCTCCAAGGTCCACCAGTGTTGTCTTGCTCCTTCCTTTCAGCCTGTTTGCGTTTCGCCATTGTCGCTCTTCAACCAAGGCACCATCGGTCTATCATCTAAACAATAAAGCCACTCAGTCACTCACTCTTCACATACAAGCACCCAGTCACTCGTCCAGGGCCCCTATTAAATTCCAGGACTTAAATTTGCAGGACTTACAAGCTGGGCTGGAATAGATGAGGTTCACAGTTACAATCCAATCCTGTTATTACGGAGTGTGACACAGGCCACAGAGCCAATGAAATGCGGACTCCCGGAAAATGATTGACGGGGTGATAATAAAGCTGTGTGCCACACCCCACACACTCATGCGTTGACTGTGTTGTAGCACGCAGGTCCCAGAGTTGGAGATTGGATATCAAGAGAGAGAGTAGGTGAAATTGGCATGCAGGTTCTTACACTTCTATTCATTTATATTATCAACATACGGTAACTAGTTTTCACATACATTTTGATCACACATATACTGTATATTGATTACACATAATACAAATACACATAGAGTAAATAATGCACATAGATACACATAGAGCCAGGTCACCACATACCCACATGTCCACCATATACCCCAACAGTCAGCCAGTACGCATAAAACATAAAAAACATTTTACATCACAAATATATACAACCATACTTTTTTTTATTTATCCTTATTTTATTTTTGAGTGTTGCAGAGCAGGAGATGGTGGGTGGAGAAGAGGAGGTGATGGTGGGTGCAGGAGAGGAGGAGTTGGTGGGTGGGGGAGAGGAGGAGAAGGTGGAGGAGGTGAGTGGAGGAGAGGAGGAGGAGGTGAGTGGAGGAGGAGAGGAGGAGGAGGTGGAACGTGTTGGAGAGGAGGAGGTGGTGGGCGGAGGAGAGGAGGAGGTGGAGAGTGTTGTAAAGGAGGAAGGTGAGAGTGTAGGAGAGGAGGAGATGGGAAGTAGTGTAGAGGGGGAGGTGAGTGGGCAGGTGCCCATATTGATAGGCACATTATCTTCAGGGTCAGAGGAGGAGGGTCAAGCCTGATCCCAGGGGGGGTGGCAGCAGGGTTTAGGGACTGGCCCCAGGGACAGCTGAGGGAGAACAGTATCCCCCCCCCACCCACAGTCAGGACGACAAGAGGCTGGGGGCAGGCGCAGGGTCTCACATTACTCCCCCAGAAGTACTCCTGTGTGCCATACGTAGGCGGCCCGCTATCCTTTCAGTGGGTAGGGAAGTTAGGTCCGGGCCTAGGGCTCAGGCATGGAAGGAGGTAGCTGTCACAACCTACAATGATGATGGAGTATAGAGGATCCTAGTCCTCTTATCTCCTGTAGGTTTTAGACCTAAGATTTGGGTGACTCAGACCAATGGACCTTCTTTGCGGATGCAAGAGCATAAGTCCCAGCTTTTGGTAGTGTGCCTGGGAGAACCTGGCAGGGAGTCAGAACGATCTCCTCTACCAGCATATGCCCCTGGGTCAATAATACACCTGCACGCAAAGTCTTGATGAAAATTATTAACCACTTTATTTGGAAGACAACATCTTTTAACCAGGCATACATAATTACCAGGAAGGGGCTACCTTTAGTCAGCCCCTAACTGCCTCTGGCCAATCAGGCAGGGTCCCTACATGGGAACCATGAGACTCCTCCCCAGGTCCACCCACTAGGCGGGGCCAACTAATCCATTTGGGGTCTGAATCTCCAGGGCAAAGCATACCTTTACTCTCCTGTGCCCATGCTATGAAGGCTGAGAAGCCTTCAGGCCATCCCATTGTTTCTGGGTGCCTGCCTGTCTGCTCTCCAGCTGTGAGCTTCCCATTGTTAGTTCCCTGCTGGACACTTAGCTAATGGGATTAACAGGCCTTTGGGAACAAAGGAGGTTTGGCTGTATTCAACGGCTTCCCCTCTACAATATAATGACATACTAATATAATAACATACATTCATATTTACAAATACAACACACAATGTTTCACACACATACAACCAACACATCCCACCAGCTCCCTCACATGACACCCATTGCAATGAGCCTAAACATGGAAGGGATGGGGATATGCTAAGGGATAAACTTATAATACTTTATCCCCTAGACCACAACATAACAATATATCCATAACAAGTGGGCCCCAAACCTTTTCTTCCACAGCAAGAGCCATGCACTTTGTCCAACCCTTATGGCCACTGGCTGATTCATGACAGTAGTGGTCGCAGTAACAGCAGTGGACACAGCGGAAAGGGATGTAAGGTCTTTGAAGCACAGTTACTCTTCTAATCCTTCACACAAAGCCTCAGAATTTTTTTTTGCGGCTTATTCATCTTATATCAGTAAAACAAAGCACACATTTGTAAAGAAGGTGATTTTGCTGCGTTGCTTGTATCCTATTAGGTCAGATTTTCAGACATTAAGTTGTCTAGAATTTGCCAATGAAATACTCAATTGTCCATACATTTACAGTGTTTTTAAAGTGAATTTGTCATCAACAACAAGTTGAGTTCTTTTTAAAGAACATTAGAAAGTCTATACATTATACTAGCCAATTTCTGTCTAAACTTAATATTTATTGATATATACATACTTTACGTTATAAGCTAATTAGAGACAATGAGCCTCATTCAATTGAGGCTTTCGGGAGATCCGGGCTCGGAAATGGAGTTACTTTGGTATTCAATTGGTGACTTTTTGCGGGCTTCTATTGAGTTACGTCCTGCAATTCACTGCGATTGTTCAAATCACAAGTTAATGTCTCTCAGAGCCTTTGATCTTTCACGGCCGCAAGAGTTACGAACGCTAAAATCGCGAATGGCTTTTCAATTGCTCCGATTCCCCCTCGCTAACTACTCTGTCAAACCCGCAATTGGCAAAAGTCGAACCACAAATTACTGGTACCAAGGAGGATTTGCAAGGGGCTTAATGACATGTACGGAGCACTGTAAATGCATATATAAACACTCTACTGTACTTTTATTAAAAGGGAAAGTGATGTTAGGTCTTAGAATTAATTGCACATTCTCAAGCCTGTAAATCTGCAATATAAAATACAATTTTAAATGAGTAATTTTCAGGGTTATATCAATCTCGGGAATCAATGAGTTAATACATATCAGGCCACCCACATGGACTATTACATTGGCTTCATTCATATTTCATATTTATTGATTTGCTATTTGATTGACATGTCACCTCCATCAGCCTGATTAAATTCAAAGTGCAAAGTGAGACTTGCAAAGTGAGACTTGCAACGTCTACGGGCTTGAAATTAAAATTGCGCTGGGCGCGAGTTATGTGCTTGAGACTCAAGTAAAACCTTAGCTGCGCTCGCAAGCTGTAAAGGGGACGGACTAGCTGCGATCAGCCTGAAACAATTGGGGAATAACGCAGTGCGACACAGGCCTCTCAGCCAATCACATGCGAGCTAGACAATATGATTGACAGTGGGAGCTTATAGATTTGATTGACACATGCCCATTTGTTGACTAAGTTGTAAATTTCATTGGAAGTAGCATGCAGAGAGAGCAGGAGTTAGAGAGAGGTAGATAAGAGTTTTTGATTGATCTATATTCTATATCATATGGATTTACACTTAAGACTTACACATATTTACAGATTACACAAATTTGCAATATACATAGGTTAAAGAACACACATAAATATAGACATATAGAGTTAGGACACACACACACCCATCCCACCAGGAGGATAGAGTTGGAGAGGAGGAGAGTGGAGGAGGAGAGAGGCAGCAGGAGGTCATTGGGAGTAGAGGTGGGAAGGAGGAGGTGAGGAATGAGGAGGGAGAGGAGGTGGAGGGAGAGGAGGGCGAGGAGGGGGGAGAGGAGGGCGAGGAGTGTGGAGAGGAGGGCGAGGAGGCAGGAGAGGAGGGAAGAGAGGAGGGTGAGGGGGGCTGAGAGAAGGGAGGAAAGGAGGGCGAGGGCGAGGAGGAGAGTGCAGTCGTGGGTGGTGGAATTGGGCCCCAAGTCTCAGGCATATCTAGAGGAGGGACAGAGGGGAAGGTGCCTGATCCCAGGGCGGTGGTAGTTCGGGGAAGGGACAGGCCTCAGGGACAGGTCAGGGAGGCTAGGGTCCCCGTACAAAGTCGAGAGGACAAGAGGCTAAGTGCAGGCACAGGGCCCACAATTATATGCACCGGGAGAATGGGGTCCTCCTAGGTGCCATCCGTGGGCGCCCCGTCATTCTCGCAGGGGAGAGGGAAGTGAGGCCTGGGCCTAGGGCACAGTGCCAAGGGATGAGAGGTTTGGGAAGCACCGCTTTGATGACATCAGGGCCAAGGTGAGGAGGATGATGTCTAAGGAGGAGCAAGGCTGCAGCGTGATCTATAATGAGTGGTAGCGGGTCGCAAGGGACCTTGTGAGACAAAAGCCCGCCACTGGAGCTTCAGGACCGATAGCCCAGCAGGACCCAGCCTCCATGTCAGATGAATATGACATACACCAACATGCCACCACATGTGCATCACACACACTACACATGTACATGATGACCAACAAGGAAACTGACATGTCAGCTCCATGGAATTAACAAGGGATAGATGGATGCGTCATTAAATCAATAAAGCTGACAAATACTGTCATTCCTGGCCACCACAACAGTAATCAAGCAATAGAGAGTCCATGTATTGATGTGCCCACTGCAGCATATGCAGTTACAGAACGCAGCCGGAATCAAGATAGCGTTAGGAGACAAGAACCATAAATTAAAGAATAGATCAAATCTAGTATATGATAGCTAATCTGAGTTGCAATGAGGAGAATCATCCATGTTCAAGCGCAGATTTCAGATAGTTAGGAATGAACACATAACAATGTATTATTCATCATACTAATGACATGTACCTTTCTTTTCTTTCTCTCAACATCCAGGAGGAGGTCTGGGTCCAGTGGCAAGCCAGAGGCGTCACCCAGCAGGAACCAGCGCAGGGGGAGGGGGAAGGAAGAGGATCAGAGGGAGGTTCTGAGGAAGGGGAGATCATTGTGGTGGGGGAGTCACCCCCTGACTAACACCAACACCACCTGGATTTGACACCAATATCCCCCTCCTCGAAAGGCTATGGATTTAGCCGGGGCCCTCTAACTTGCCAGACAGCTAACAACTCCTTCCGCACACAGCAGTTCGCTGGCCTGGCTGCCACCTCCACCAGCATCACCCCTGGCTCCAGCCGGACCCCCGACCCTCCCCACTCTATCCCCGCCATCTCCCCACTCGGCCCTGCAACGAGGACCTCCATCTACACCACCGACAAGCCTAGGCTGTGCAGGTGAAGATGCTGGCGATCAGGAGTGATCTGGGCAGGTGCTCTAGGGAGGAGAGGAGGCATCACCTGATGACTGAAACTTACCTGGCCGGACTGCTTAAGGTTGGGTCTGGTCCCCAGCCCCCCTCCTCTACCCCGGAGGCATCCCCCAACCACCAGCAGCCCGGCCCCTCCTCTCCTCCCACCATGCCTCCACCCCTACCACTCGTGGTGCCACTGCCCAATTGAGGGTCTCTGAGGAATGCTGTTGAGAAGAGATGCTGCAGTCCTTATGGATTTTTCAGGCCTTATGTTTTAGGTTTATTTTGTTTTTCATTTATTTTGTCTTCGGTACAATTCAGGTCCATGAAGGCATCTTCTGCATCTGCAAGCATTGTGGAGGAAATGTATGAGGTGTAAGGTTTTCCCAGTGTCTCTCACGTAGACATTCCTTCAATGATAGCCCCCCTTAACATGTAGCTTCCACAATCTTAAAGCTATCATATAGCCAGATAACTCAGACATGACTGTTGTTAGCTTTAATGTAATGACTAATACTGCTATGGCGGTGGACTTGCAAAGTCTCACAATGATATGTTAATGACAGCCAGCATTGATATATGCACTAGTGAAGCATTTGATCCTGACCTCAATCTCGGTCTGAGAACAGATCCTTGGGTCTGATGTAAGTAACATTGAATCTGGCTGCTGACCTTTGTGTTCTCTCCGTATTAATGGGTATTTTCCCATATTAGATAAAGAAACAGCAAGATTAGGTGACTCAAGGTGTCTCATTCTATTTTGTTTCCAGGCACTATCACACTATATTACATATACTTTTTGGATCTATAGGATCTAATATTACAAGGATTTATAATTATATGGTAGCTTTGAAGTCTTTTCCACTTCCCAATACTCTTTTTATGATGTCAGAGTTCCAGGATTTTAAACCAGTTATTTTAAATTTCATTCTAAATGTTAAGTTTTAATATTTGTTTTGACTCTATATTGTTTATCAGGCAGAGGATGAGCACTATCATATAAAATGATACACTTTTTTTCTCTTTGATTCATACATATATTCCGATATTACTGATTTCCCAGAGACCTAGCTAATAGTTAGTAATGCTTGCAGATGGGAATCAGGTGAGTTGGTACATTGGTACAGTATTTAGCACTGTACTGTACATGCATTGTGATTAGTTGATTTTTTATCCTCCTCTGCCTTTTTTTAGCTGATTACTTTTTATTTATTTTTATTTTTATTTTGCCACACTGTATGAGTGAAACTGGATTGGATTACACAGTCCAGAGGTTGAATCATCTGTTTCATTGAGCAGATCTAGACAAGTTGCAAGTGATATGCACATTAATGGTTTCTTCAATTAAATGGAGTAATTTCTGATGATCCTTTTTTTCATCAGATTCCGGTTGCAGTGGTGTAGTGACCACATGTGGCCCTGGTAGGTGCTATGCATCATGCTTATTCTAGACTATCACATTACCCCCTGTAGGCATCCCCTTTTTCCCACAAGCCTCTTACTCTCTCGGGACCGCCCACACCACACCCATGATATTAATGCACAGTCTTGACCACTGCTGATTGTGGTCTGTGTATAAAATAAAGCTTTGTTTTAAAGTTATAGTCGTATCAGTGTGTTTTCAATGGTTGGGGTTATGGGACATACACATACATCACATTAGTGTCACATTCCTATAGATGTAAACTAATGAGCCCTAGTTAACATGCAATAGAATGATACATGTCAAAAGGAATAATAGTCATAATAGCATTATATATCATATAATATAAAATATCAAATCTAATAATAATAAAGGGTTAATACACAGGCCAAGTCCAATTAGTGATACTGTGGAGTATGAACATTCGTCTGAGGGCCTAAAATGAATATGACAGATGATACTGCAGTGAGTTGCCAGTTCCTTCTCTAGTGGACTGGGATTTGTCTGACCTCTCTACTATGATGTTCCCACCTACACTGGCCCTACATGGTATAGCTCAGAGCTTAATTGAAGTACACAAGCTCCTTCACCACCACCACATAGAATATGTTGCATGCAATTACTTGCACAAAAATCCCCCAATAATAAAAAGGCATTTACAAAATATATTTTTGTTATCATATGTTGTAATGGTCATGCACATGCCAATATGAAAAACCATGTAGGGCCAGTGTAGGTGGGCAGGGGATAGCAGAGAGGTCAGACAAATCCCAATCCACTAGAGAAGGAACTGGCAACCCCCTCCAGTATCTTTG
This sequence comes from Discoglossus pictus, assembly GCA_027410445.1. NCBI lineage: Eukaryota > Metazoa > Chordata > Amphibia > Anura > Alytidae > Discoglossus > Discoglossus pictus. The sequence goes on from CM050163.1 coordinate 229,951,718, forward strand.
GTGTGCAAACCTGGTAGAAAAGGACAGGCAGAGACCTAGCTTAATGTGCTGCAGTCCATAGGGCCACAGAGAGTCGAACACGACTGCAGGACTGAAAAACAAATATTAATATGTTCCCCAGGTACTTCATCTATGTGACGTGGCGGTGAAATATGGCCACTATTTGTTTTCCCATATCTAGATGTGATGAGCGACATGTATATGCAATTATATTTATATTTTAGGGGCCACAATAGAACCTCTGTGAGCGGGAAAAGATTAATATGGTATGAGTTTCATGTTTTGGTGTTGCTATTTAATCAGGTAGTGTGTCTTTAATTTATTTGTGCATGTTGCAGCATATTGGCATGTGTATGACCATTACAACATATGAACAAATTAAATATTTTTGAATTGCCTATTTTTTATTTGGGGATTATTGTGCAAGCAATTGTAATGCCTCTCCATGCTTTCCCTATATTTTAATGTGCACTGGTGTGTTTATATTGCCCTTTACAGTGTTTACAAGTGGTCTGTGAACCCTTTGCAGGTCCTATTTGGAGGCCGTAATGTTTTGGCCTCCATTTTTGGGTTACAGGCTTAAACGCCATGGCAATTTGTTGCAAAATTGAAACCTAGCAGTTACGGGCTTGACAGAAAAAAGGATTTAAGGCCACAAAGTTCCACAGTTTGGCCTTAAGCTGCAAGTTATACGCGGCTTGCTTTACGGGTCTGACTTAATAGCTCTAAGTCTTGCGGGCTACATTACGGGCTAGGGATTGACAACTGACGTAATGTTGATGGGCAGCGTTTCTATTAGCTGTATCTAAATTGGGAGTTACGGCCTTGGGTCATCGATCATGTTCAAGTTCGCAAATGCTACTTTCGATAGCATGGTTTGCGATGTGCGCTATCGGGCCGGGAATAGCACCATAAGATGCGGCTGATGCGCGCTCACAGCAGGCCCGCAGATATACGGCCTACTCCAATCGAGTTGCGTCCTCCGAATTGAATGATGCTTTATGTGTGTTTACTAATTCTAGGGAGGGGACTTAAATGCATGAACTGATCTTGAAGTTGACAGACTGAATGCTCCTATTGGCTATTTTTAGTTGTCAAATTTATATTTCAATAAAATATAACATCCAGATAGATAATGCTGGACAACCACAGAAACAAAATAACACATTATGCCATAAATTAGTAAAGAATGGTACTGATTGGCATACTTCTTCTACAGGGAAAAGGATGGACATAGAGATCCACGTTGTAAAGATCCACTCTGTAAAGTTTAGAAGAATAGTACAGTCTAGTCTTAAGGTAAACTGAAGTCACATATTTGTGGTCCCATTTTTTCATTATTGTGTCTTCTCCATTTCTACCACCTTTACTCAATTACTCACTCATATTTTCAACCTCTCTCCACTGATACATTTCCATCCTCCTTCTAGCAGCACCTCATCACACCTATTCTAAAGAAGCCCTTCTTGAGCCTCCATCCCTTTTTATCTTTCACTGCATCTCTCTACTCCCCCTTGCTTACAAACTAATGGAATGGCTAGATGACACCCACGTTATTAACTTCTTAACAAGCAATTCAAATTTGACCCAAATTTGTTTCCATCAGTATTGTTTTCTATCTGTTTATCTGTCTAACCATTCCTTCAGACTTTAGTAATATGACATTTATTTTTTCAATCTGCACCACCTCTTTTTGCATGTATTATGGATTTTATTATTATTTTTATGCTGACAACACCAATATTTATATCTCCTTTTCAGAACTACCCCCAAACCTAATAACTTGTGTCTTTCAAACTCCTGGATGACCTCCCAGTATTTAACCACCCAGTATTTAAAAAGAAACATCCCCAAGACAGAGCTGTTACTTATTCACCCTTCCCCCTCCACCTCTACATCTCAAATCTATGTCACTGTATACAACACAAAAATCACCCCCATATTGCAAGTTAGTCTTTGTGTCACACTCAGGATCACCATTAGAAATGTTGTTTAAATCCAATAAAGTAATAGCCAAGTCAAACCCAACCCGACATATACACTTTTTCCCATCTGCCAAAGCCAACTAGTACATTAACTACACATATACTGGTGAAATATCTTAATTTTATTCCCTTATTAAAGGACCACTGCACTACAGGAAAAATATATTTTAAAAATGTAAGTCCGACTAAAAGCATAATTAAGCAGTAAAAGGGTCAAACAGCTAGTTTTTATTTAGAAAAAAATAAATGTTGATGCCTCCACAGAATGATCCATGTTACACTGCTGGAAGTTGTGTTTGTGAAAGATACATTTACATTCATTTCTGAAGAGCTATGGTTGCATTCTTTGATGCAAGTCCTGCTATAGGGCCAGCGAGGAAGAAGAGGTGTGGTGTCAATTCTAGTTTAGCCACCTATCAAACAAAAGCTCTGGATTTTTGCCTGTTCCCTCCTTCTCCATTATTATTATTATTATTACTTTTATTTGTAACCATCATACCCTCCACTAATAACTACAAACCCCCCATCACACAGCTCTCAGGATGTAATGAAAGAAACACAAACTGGATTGCTGTACTCATAACCAGAGTCTTCAACATTCAGATTTTCACAAAAATATTTTATGACCATGGCTTACCCAGCTACTAAATTGTTAATTTGGTAAAAAACAAGTGTATTTTTTCTTGAACTGCAGTAGTCCGTTAAATGAAAGTTATGTGAAAGAATAAATTAAGTATTTAGTGATGGACAACGTTATCTCGCAATAGGAGGGATGGAGATTGTTTCTAGGAGCTGTTTTATGCCTTGATGATAGGCACTTAAGCACATAATATAAATGCCTGCAAACCCCTCCCAGGGCTTACCCCTCACAAAAGTATTCCCTTTTCCCTTGCCAACAGCCCTGATCACACATGATATCACTTTCATGCCCTACATTTTATCACTCACCAAATCCTGCACATTCCAACTCCAGAACATCTCCAAAATGCATCTCTTCCTCACTCAAAACACTATCCACACTCTCATCCTATCACGGATTAACTACTGCAACGCCATCATAATTGGCCTTCCACTAAATCAGCACTCCAGTGTAAACGGAATGCCTTTGCCAGACTCAACCCTCTGCTAGTCCCTACAAAAGCCCCACATTCCTTCAAAGAAAATATTCAAAATCCTAAGTCTCACTTCCAAAGCCCTCCACAATATCGCACCTTCATACATCTCAACTCATGTCTCCAAATACACCATAACTTCCTCCCATGCCTGCTTATCAAGATCTTTGGAATTGTCTACATTGCTCTATAAGTCTCTTCCATAGTCTTCAAATATTCAAGCATTTTCTGAATCCCCACCTATTTCCTTAACTTTATTGTCCACATATTTGTAAGGTAATAATTTCTGGCTTCCATACTTCTCCCGCCATCACACTAGAACATCAATCCAAACAGCAGTCCCCTTACTTCACATTTCTATCCCCTAAGCTCTCCTGAAAGTAATGCCTTCATGTCATCATTCATCACTGTGTATTTGCAAAAGTGCTGTTTTGTCTTATTTCCCTTATATTGTATGTACTTTCTATCCATATGTTTATCGTACTGTAGCGTTATGGAATCTGCTGGTACTCTAAAAATAAAATATTAATAAAAATGCATTTAAAAGAATAGATTTTAAATTTTGCAACAATTTTTGTTTGTATGTAAATGAGTGCTACAGGGCTTTAAAGACTACGCCGAAACTGTATTTGCATCAGCTACATTTATTTGGTATTTGAACAAAGCTGATCCAAAAGTTCACGTTCCTCTTAAGTAGATGAATGCACCTGTTACAGTTTTACAGTCAATGTAAATGTTGCTGGTCTTTATATCAGGTTCAGATGGATGGGTTATGAAGATTTGGGTGTAATTTGAATCAGGGTCAACTATGATATAGAAACATAGGGCCTGATTCAATTGCTGAAGGCCACAAGTTACTGGCCCAAACCTGACTCAGTAAACCTTGCACTGGTTCGTAGCAGTACAGGCAGGAACATGATCAATTAAGCAAGTCCGTAACCTCCCATTTCGAATCAGCCAATAGAAAATGAAACTGTCATTATTACGGCAGTAAAACATGGAGGTTTCATGTCAATCAATTAGGTTCGGGGGTCCGATATGCGATGAGACTTGCAAAACGGCAAAATAAAGAATTGTAAAAATGAATGCCAATACTGTTCTAGTCCATATGAGTTGCCTGTTGTGCAATTAATTCTAATGTCTATCATAGCTTTCCCCATTATTTACAGTGCAGTATTGATTTTTTATTTGCATTTACAGTGTTACGAATAGATGTTTTATCCTCTTGTGAGTCCTCTCTAGCACTCGTAGGATATTCTCCTTCTTTTTGCCATTTACAGGTGTGAAAACATTTGCGGTCTTAAGGGAAATTGAGCAATTGAATATCGATTTGCGATTTTAGCCATCGTAACTCTTGCAAAAGTGAAAGATCAAAGGCCTTGGGAGGCTGTAAGTTACAGGTTTAACCATTGAAATTTTTTAAAGGCCTTAACTCGTAACTTGTTTGGAGTTTGCAAAAAGACACCAATTTCCTAGCAAATTAACTTGCAACCTCGCTTACGGTTTACAGTAACATGCGAAAGCTCAATTGAATCGGCTCATAGTAACATATGTACAAATAATTCACATACTGCAAGGATCAAAGGAGATCTAAAAACATTAAACTTTTTTTCAAAATCAATTACTATGTTACTATGTCAAAAACATGGGACCCGCAGACAAAGGGGGCAAAGTAAAAATAAATCAATCATAATTTTATTAATGTAGACAATGAAATGCAACATATACATTTGCATAGAAATAATATTATGCAAGAAAGATACACACATCAACACCTACATACATGATATATACAAAAACATACACAAATGTAAAATGAGAAAAGGGACCTATGGGTTATTACATTTTTATAAAGATTTATTCCCTTGCTAGGAAGAAGTAGGACCTGTCACTAGACCTGTGCACAGAGGAGAGATTGATTTTATAATTTATCCCAAGAGAGGAAACATTTGGAAAAACTATTCCCTGAAGAGGCTTATGATGAAGAGATGGCATCTGTGGAAGAGATTTATGACTGAACAGTATCCAGTGCACAGCAGCTGTATTCCGCCTAACCCATATAAAACTGTAAAAACAAAAGTATGTCAATAACTATTTGCACTTAATGGAATAGCTAATTACAGGTAACTTGGAAGCAATGTCTGTGATAATATATGAACATTCTGTTGACAAAGGCATATCTGGAACTTGTCCATGGCTTGAGATATTGCAGCAGAGCACATTTGTAACCGTTCATAGTTAGTTCATATAATCAATTAGCAATTAAAGGGAATCTGACACTTCAGCAAGTTGCTATAATCTTTAAAAAAAAAGACATTCACAACTTGCTCTTTACTGTACCAGTACTACATTACATAACTAATACAGTCTGTTTGTGTGACTCCTGTGCGGCTCTGTAAGTTATTTTGTAACTCAATGTGCTTGAAAAAGTGTAAAGGAGGGGACAAATGAAATTCTAGCCATAGATATAACCTTGCAATAACAAGCTAAATACTATTCATACATTATTACTTATTACAATGCTGAATTATCCAGAAATAAAATGAATAGAACAGCCAGTTTTCTCTACACTTTAAGAATATTTTAGCCCTTTAATATTGTTCATTAATATTGGATCCAGAATAATTCTGTCCTCTGTTCATTATCACAACAATATAATGTCATGTGCTAGTACCTGTCCTCGCTCATCGTGAGGCCCAGAGAGTAGAGGGGGCAGAGAGGCTCGCAATGAGTGCCAAAGGCACTCAGTGCAGGGCTCGCGATGAGCACCGAAGGCGCTCATTGGGGGGGCACAAAAGTTGTGGGTTGGCCGAGGCCAGCAATGAGCGTTGAAGGCGCTCATCACGAGGCCTGCAAGCTAGAGGGGGGAGAGCCTCACATTGTGTGGCAAACAGCGTTGCCAGGCTTCAAATTTTATTGCCGTAATTTTTGACGGGCAAGTCGCTAGTAACAATATATTGATTATGTGATTGTGGGACTGGGCTCAGTAGTTTTGCTTTATAGTTATTTAATATGTTGTTATGCTATGTATGTTTACCTCATCATGTTAGATGCTGTTTCCAGTCTCTGTGACAGTTTGTATTCAAAATTAAAGTTCCATTTCTAGTCAGTTTTGCTCCAGACTTAATAATGTGAGGTTGTAGATATCTTTGAATAAATATTCTTTTATTAGAAGGTATGCAAAATCCAAACATAAATAAAACATTCTTAACAGTCATAAATGTCAGTTTTATCAAGTCCTCTAAACATAAAATTATCATTTTGCAGCATTTAACTGACTAAACCTTCTTGTTTTTTTTAATTTTTAGTGAGAAAACATTCTAATGTCTAGGCTGGTTTTTCCAACCATATAAAAAATACAAGGCAAAATGAGCCAATTAACTTCTAGAGTACACAATCGATAGGAGTATACAATATAAAATGTATTACCTATCTATATTAACTAAACTATCATATACCATACCCCAGATAAGAGAGAGAGAGAAAAAAAAAAAAAAAAATATATATATATATAAACTAAATAGAAGAATCATTGGCCCCTCATGGCGGCCACAAAGCAGTCCCGGCTTATTTCTCCCTCTTACCTCAGATCCTTCCCGCCATCCAGCCCCTCTGAAAGGTCTCCAAAGCTCCCCCACTCCAGTCCACTCCTCAGAATCGCTTCAAGCAAATACAGGCATTATACTAGGGAAACGCTAAAGGAGGATGTTATCCAAGGGTCCCAAACTATCTGAAATTGGGGCATCCTATCTAAAACAATATGAGTTAGCCTCTCATTAATAAGCAAATAGTTGATCTTCTTAATTACCTCTTGAAAGTTTAGATTCATGTCCTTCCATCTACTAGCTATGTGAATCTTTGAAGCCAATGCCATTATTTGAAGCAACTTGTTCTGGGATTGCGACAAGTTTTTAATATGGACCCCCAGTAAACAGGATTCAATTGAAGGAACTACTTCTTTATGAAAAAGTGTGGAGGCTAAACGGGTCAATCGTTCCCAGAGATTCTGGGCACGTGGACAGGCCCACCAAACATGAATATGATCCCCCACATCCTGGCATCCCCTAAAGCATTTGTTACTCTCCTGTGGCCTAAACTTCTGCATTTTATCGGGAGTACAGTAGGCCCTATGTAAAACTTTGATTGATGTTTCTAATAAAGCCGAATTAAGTGATCCTTTTGAAAGATTGGAGCAAGATTCAGTCCATTTGTCCCAGTCCCACTCCACCCCCAGATCCTTTTCCCAATGCAGCATAAACTTGGGTTTCTGGCCCCCCGAAGTGCCCAGAAAGGTGTTATACAAAGAACTCAGATTACCCTTGGCAAGTGGGAGATTTTTACAGATAACTGATAGCCAGGAGGCTCTGGGGGGCCCGGAATCCTTAACCATCTTGGTAACCCAACTTCTAATTTTTAAGTAATTGTAGAGTTCTGTAGTTGGCAAGTCGTGAGTCGTGCAAAATTGGTCATAGGTCAGTAGTTTGTCATTGGCGAACCAGTTCCCTATGCGATCTAGGCGTCTGGAGGTCCACCAAAATCTAGACATAGAGCTTGAATCTGCTAGAATTTGAGGGAAAGACATAACTGATAGAAGGGGTGATAATTCCGTGCTAAGTCGATGCCTAGATCTAGCCCATCTCCAGGCCTGGAGCGTCAAGGAGATCATGGGGTTTTGATGAGTTATGAAAGGGGCAGAGTCCTCAGGCATCCAAACCAACTTATCCCAACTATGTGGGAACATTTGATAATTTTCCATAAAGACCCAAGATGGATGGTGTTTCGTAGAGTGGGCTCTAGGCAAAGGAGCCAGGTGTGCAGCTTTAAGATAAAGTCTTAAATTCGGAGTCGCGAGGCCCCCTCTATTCTTGGAGCGAAACATCACCTGCCTGGGAATGCGAGGGCGTTTATCGTCCCAAATGAACCGGGAAATGCTATTCTGGAATTTGTCTAGGTCTTTAAGGGAGAGAGGGATAGGAAGGGATCTAAATAAGTATAGTAATTTAGGTAAGATATTCATTTTCACAGCCGCAATGCGGCCTGTCCATGAAATCTTAAAGCTCCTCCATTTCTGCATATCCAATGTCAGAGATCTATACAAGGGAGGAAAATTTGCCCCGTACATATCCCCAAACTTGGAGGTAAGTCTAACACCTAAGTATTTTATAGACTGTGCGGGCCAAATAAACTGGTGATTAGCTTTGAGGATGTCAATCTCCCCCTGCGGCAATCTGATCCCCATCGCCTCAGTCTTCTCAACATTCAGCTTGAGACCCGAGATTTTGCCAAAGTCCTGGACAGTGGACATGAGTGCAGGTATGGATGAAAGGGGATTGGTCAGGGTGCAAAGCATGTCATCCGCAAATAAAGAGCATTTGAAATGCTGGAGGCCTACCTGTACCCCCTGGATGACTGGGTTGGCTCTAATTGCTTGCGCAAGGGGTTCTATGGCAAGAGCGAATAACAGTGGGGAAAGCGGACACCCTTGCCTGGTCCCTCTTTGAATGTGGATGTCGACTTTGAGCTCCCCTGGGAGTTTTAGATTGGCTGCTGGGGAGTCATAATATCTCTTAAGTAAATTAATAAAGCGTCCCTTGAATCCAAATTTGTCCAGAATCTTATATAAATATGGCCATTCTACTGTGCTTTCTCTATATCTAAAGCTAAGAGACAGACTGGTAGATTAGACTTCTGAGCCATGAACTGTGCGTTCATGACCCTCCTAACATTGTCCCCGGCCTCTCTAAAGGGAACAAACCCAGTCTGGTCCTTATGGATCAAATCGGGTAGAAATTTAGAGATGCGGGTGGCCATAATTTTCGCCAAGATTTTTACATCCCCATTGATTAGGGATATAGGGCGATAATTTTTCACCTCTAAAGGGTCCCTGCCATCTTTTGGGAAAATCACCAAATCAGCCCGGTTTAGCTCCGGGGGCATAGACTCTCCGTTTAATATGGCATTAAAAAGAGATGTCAAGTGGGGGGTAAGAAGAGGTTCAAATTTTTTATAATACAAGTTAGTAAAGCCATCCGGTCCTGGGGATTTGCCCAACTTAAGATTCTGGATGGTAAATTTAACCTCCTCCTGTGTTATTTCTAAATTCAAATCATCCAGTTGATAATCCGGTATTTTAGGGAGGTCGCATGAATTTAGAAAGGAGTCTATATCTGATCCACTGCAGTGGGGTTGCGAGGAGTATATTTTTTGGTAATAATTTTGAAACGTTTTTTGGATATCATTGGGGCTGTAGGAGATTTGACCGCCAGGTATCCTAATTTGGGTGGTTCTGGGTTGGGAGAATTTATTGTTTAGTCTTTTAGCCAAAAGGGAGTCAGGTTTGTTTGCCGTCCAGTAATAGAGGTGCTTCATTTTTCTCATAGCCCGTTCAGTTTGATGGGACAAAATAGCGTCCAGCTCAAGCCTAGTCTGGTCAATTAATTTACGCCCCTGAAGAGAGGGACACTGTTGGTTTTTCTCCTCTAACCTCTTTAATGAGGTAGAAAGCTCTGTCTCCTTCTGCCTAAGAAGTTTCTTATGTATAGAGGACAGCTTAATGCAAGTTCCTCTAACAAAAGCCTTATGGGCGGCCCAAAGCCATCCAGCCCCAGTTTCGGGGGTGTCATTAGTCTCAAAAAACATCTGTATGTCCTTGGATATGGAATCCACACTACTCGGATTAGACAGAAGGAATTCGTTCAGAACCCATTTATAGGGGAGTCGAGGATTAGGACCCAGATCCAGCTCAACTAGTACCAGAGCATGGTCTGACCAGGGGCAAGGGACTATCTCAGAGTTTATGGTAGAGTCGTACAATGAGGAAGTGATAAGTAGAGCGTCAATTCTAGAGTATGTCAGGTGAGTCTGGGAGTAGAAAGTGTACTCTCTCTTGTCCGGATGCTTACCCCGCCAGGCATCAACTAACCCCAAACCGTTCAGTAAGGACTTAATCTGATTAGTCTTGTTGGGAAATCTGTTGGACGGTTTTCCAGATCTGTCAAGTGTCGGGTCTAAGGTCAGGTTAAGGTCCCCCCCAATAATCAATTTCCCCAAATCCTGAGCCTCTAGTTTTTTCAACAGGTCTATGAGAACAGAGTAGGGGGAGTTCGTAGGAGAATACAGAGATAGCAGCGTCATTCTTTCCCCTCTTATAGTCCCAGTTGCCATAACGTAATTGCCATCCCCGTCTACCCGAGTGGATTCTACCTGGAAGGGGAAGGTCCTATGCAGCAAAATTGCACAGCCAGCTCTCTTAGTGGGGAGAGAGGCTAGATAATAGGTAGGGTAATCCTTATGTAGGAATTTAGGTTTGTTGCCAAGGGAAAAATGGGTCTCCTGCATGAAAATGACCGAGGGAGTAAATTTTTTGTAGAATGCAAAGGCCTTCCTCCTTTTAAAGGGGGAATTGAAGCCCTTCACATTGTGGGTCACTATGGTGTATTTAGAAGTAGCCATTAAAAAATCGGGAGTGTAGGTGTATGCAACCTTACCTAATAGCTGAGCAAGTGAATGGCGAGGAGTGGAGGAGCCCGGAGAGCAGACAGAAGTCCCAGCGGGTATGCTGTTGGCGGCGGAGAAATCTCACTTTTATCAAGAGGGCTGAGAGCAATGGAAAGGGAGAAAGGCAGGTTAATATAGGATAGGTAGATAAATCCGGGATAAAGCAAACAAGCCAATAATAGAACAGAAACAAGAAACACAAAAATAAGAAAAAGAAAATAAATAAATAAATAAATAAAAAAAACAGAGCAGGAAAACAACAAGTTTACAGTACAACTAAACTTCAAACTGTAATTTCAAGAATATAGCAGAATAAGTATAAAACATTTGACTACACAAGCCCTTCTATCTCTATTTATAGTAAATAAAGTAAAAGACAAATCCACGTAATGTGGGAAACTAGTCTGGCAAACTATATTAATTCTAAATGGCAATAGTGCGAACTATGCTATCAACATTCTATCTGGATTATAAACAAAGAAAAGTGAACATCAAATACTCAGCAAAATATTATCAAAGTCCAGCTAGGTAGGAGGCCTCTCAGGTCGCGGTCCCAACTTTGAAGAGGCCGAGAGTCCAGAGTCCGCTGAGGATACCAAGCGCTTGTCTTGCAGATCGCCTATATAGTCCCGAAAGCCACTGGGCCCCTCCAAGATAGGGGCTTGTTTGCCATGAACTTGTGATGGCTTTGAGGTCTGCTGCCTCTTAGGGATAGGCGAAACAAGGTGCTCTTGATTTGCAGCTGTCGTGGGCTCCGGGCATAGCTGTAATCTCTGCAATACATCTAGACAGTCTTCCAAAAAGCGGGTGGTATAAGTCTTGCCATGATAGGTGAAAGTCAGAGCAAACGGAAAGTTCCACCGGTACTGGATCCTGTGCTGAATAAGAATGGTAACAGCCGGTTTCATAAGTCTCCGCTTATGCAGGGTATCCGGGCAGAGGTCCGCATAAAACTGCAGGATTGAGTCATCCGGCCCCTTGATGGTATGCAGCTTTCTGGTGGCCGATAGCAAAAGATCTCTGGTCTGCTGCCTTAAAAATCTGACAATAACATCCTTGGGGGCCTCCAAGCTCCTCATGCCACCCAAGGCTCTATGGGCCCGCTCAATCTCCCACACACTTTCGGGCTGATTAGGGAGGATTATGGGGATTGTATCCCTCAGGTAGCCAGACAGGTCCTGAATCGCTCTCGGTATACCACGGATGCGGACATTGTGTCGGCGGGACCGGTTCTCCAGATCCTCTATCTTATCCGTGAGGTCAGAGATGTGAATGGAGTTTTGAGCAATAGAGGATCGGTCTCTTTCTTGCGCCTCGGCCATCCGATCCGACGAGTCCTCCAATATTTGAGTGCGTTGTCCCAGGTCCTTCAAATCTTGTCTTAGAGGATCAATAGCTTTTGCCAGGAGCCGTTCAATAGTAGCCACTGACCTGGCCGAAAGGTCCATATATCGGCTAGGGGTGTCAGGAGTACCTTCCCTGTCTGAGCCATCCGAATGCTCTGAGGCGGACTCCGCAGGGGGGGAGCATCTGGGAGTTTTAGGTGTAAAGTGCTCCCTTATGCCCTTCACAGAAGCAGTTCTTTTGGGTTTCGGCATGTTGGAGTACGGGCCGCAAAAGTCAGCAAAGAGTCCGTTATGAAAACAGCTCGGTATAGGATAAGGGGAAGCTATGCCCCAAGTGGTCTGAGTGAGAGACCGCTGGCCAAAATTGTAGAGTTTGTCCAGATTATAAAGCTGAGTTGAGGTAGGTGATAGCTGTGCTGCCAGGCCAATTCCCCATTCGTCTCTTTATTCCATAATTAGAGTGCAGTCCCCAGCCGGAGCTCTGGGGAGGCCTTTGGAAATCTGGCCAAACAAAGAGTGATCCTTTGGTAGACGAGTGGCACAAACAATTGTACCCTCTTCAGATAATCTGTCTGCTTTCGTTGACAGGAGCCCCGTTAAGTAGAACTTAGCCGTAGAATAGATCAGTACAGACAGTAAGCAGCAATGAATGGCAGGGAGACTTCCACTCTTACATTATTCGCATAAGGCCAATGATGATCTGCAGTATTGTAAACGTCCACAGGGTGGCAGCATGTGTGCTGATGTTGTAAGAAATTGACACAGACCATGCAACTGACCGTGAAAGCACAGGTTTCAAGTCTAGGTAGGCACAGTATCTTTGTTAGATGCAGAAATGATCCAAAAAAGTGCCTTTAAGAGAGTGTCAGTTTCTGAAGCCAGGTACCCCCACAAGGCTCCAAAATAATATGCAATTCAGTCTCTGGCAATGCTGCGAGGTAAGTCTCTATATCAAAATCTCAGTCCTGCATGGGTAGCTTAAAGAGTTGACTCACACCACCTTAACTCCAGATCCCAGGATTGCGCAGGGATATAACAGTAAGTAGATCCTTGTGTGCCTTGCAAACTGGGAGAGATGCAGGCAACTTCCTCCTCCTGCCCCACTATGCCTCTGATATTAAATGCAGCCACAGTTCTTTGTGGTGAAAGCTAAACACCCACTACTAGCTGTGGGGGCACTGCTCCCTCATTTGGGGATGGTAGTAATGCTCCTGGGGCCCCCCTGGGGAGTCACAACCCTCCGGGGAATGTCCCCCCTACCTGCAACGTTCTAAGATGGCGGCCCCGCAAGATGGCGGCCGCATTTCGCGGGCTTTTCTGCCCCGTCTTCGGCGGCCTCACTCTGGCCAGAGAGGTCACTCTGGGATCCCGGCCGGATCCAGCCGCCACCGGGATCCACTCCAGCACCAGCCCAGGAGCTGAAAAGGAGAGCCCCGATGTCTTCTGGGGCCTCAGACGGCGCCCCGCGAACGGAGGTCTCTTGTGCTGCTGGGCCACCCAGATAGCTCCCAGTCTCCCCCCGGGGGATGGGGGCAACCCCCAGTAGTGCCCTTGGAGGTGAGAAGGGCCCAAGAAGCCGCTCCAGGGCAAAATAACAGGCCCTAAACGGAGCTCAGCACGGAGCTCAGGAAAACACGTCTGGCTTCCTCAGACGTCAGCTCCGCCCCCCGTTGTAGATATCTTTGACTGCATAAATATACATATGGAACAAGATATCCAGTAGATATATATGGCAAAATCCTTATGGACGATAAGAGCTGCCCTAGTTCTATTCAGCTAGTGAAGTGGATGTTAGGATGTTATTATGCCTTGCCGGAGAAATATTTTCAATTGTAGTATTAGCAATGTATACAAAATCCAGAAGACCTACTAATTGTTAGCAGTTCAAATTTAAATAATCACCCATTGAACCTGTTATGAATTTCAACAGCAATAAAATCAAGCACAGCTTGTCTAGATGTAGTATTCTGATTGCTGACCCTGTTTCCTGATTTGTGTGCTTTTTTTTAAATGCTACTTTCAAGGAAGAGGATTTTAGGGGCACCGGCTGCCTTGGTGAAGGGACCAAAAAGAACCTGATCTGCTGGGTAGGTTTGGCTATAACAGACTTATGAAGCCCAACTGAAGAAAGCAGATCTCCACAGATTACAATTCCACCTTTCGTGTTAATGATCTTTATTTAATTGTGTTCTAACTTTTTAAACCTTTGTTAATATTATGAAAATAAAAAATATTTTTTTTAAACATACACATTATTTACAATTTACCCATCTATTTACTTACATGAAACTAACTTTCCCTATCTCTTTCATTCAATATGTGAACCTAACACATGATGTCTCAACTTTTCCCCCCTAATTACTTAAGATTTATAGTATAACAGAAAAAAACAAATATATATATATATATATATATATATATATATATATATATATATATATATATATTCATTGTACACTTTTTATATTGCAAAACGTAAGCTCTGAAATAGTTAATTATGCTTTTCTCTAATTCAGCAGTTTCCACTATGAGACTATAATAACATCTATAACCACAACAATAGTCACGGCAAGGCTAACACTCAAGGCTAGAACAAATAGTTTACTGCGCATGAATTATAACAATGAGTTGATCTGCGCAACAAGTACATGCTTCTGATGCATGCTATGTACATGTTTGCTTTGAATTGGCTTAAAAATTTAAATAATCGTTTACTGGCTTAGAAGGGTGGTGAGGGAAGATATAGTTTCCTATATATAGGATTACTATAAAAAAGATATGATGTTTATCTAATTGTTGCCAGCAGCAGACATTGTGTATGCTATTCTGTTGCTGCCCCACACGTGCCTAAAATAAAACGAAAATAAGAAAATAATAAGAGAAATCTGTGTTTTCGTATCATGACTGGGTTTTGGAGTAGAATGGCGGTTTGTGGATATGTTTTTCTTCGACAGCAGTTATTTTAAATACTGTGCTCAGTTTTTTTCATTTTATTATATCTAATATTATTCATTAGCTTTTTTTGTTTCTGCATAGTATATTTTTCTATCTATTACAGTTCACATAAAATTGCTTTTTTTTCAGGAATTTAAAGATAAAGAAACATATTATATTATTTTCCTTTACTTATTACTCAATTTCTGGTATTATTTAACACATCATATGATGCGTAGACAAGCAGATGACTAAGAAAGCTCATTTGTACTGCCCCTTTACCGCTCTTGTGTAATGTCAGTATTAATTATTATTATAATCAAGTGGCCTTAGGATCAGATTGGATCTAGGAAGTTCTTTTTCCTTTATTTTCTGTGAACACTTATATGAAGGCATTTTACCTATATCTTTATTTTATTCGTACCCTTATGATCTGCATACATTCCATTCAATCTTGTTAATTATAAATAACTAGCGAGTTGCAGGTCAAAAATGACGGGGCAATAAAATTGTAAGTCTGGCAATACTGTTTGCCACAGAATGGGAGTCTATGGCCCTTTAAGCACCGTGCTGAGCACCTGCTGTCTCTCTCCAACATCATTAAAAATGTTACAGTACTAAAACCACATGATAACAGCATAAATTCCAGTTTTCCAACGAATTCCAACTAATTAAAGCCAAACATTTTTTTTTCAATGACTGTATCACTAGTTTACAGGTCTAGATGGTTATGGCTAATATAAGAAATGCATGTCCATCTTTTTTACAGAACACTTGGCAGTGGAGGACAGCCTTGGTTTCATAGATGGAAGCATCTATTTGGACTATGACGCTCCTGGTATACTCTGGATCGAGAGGATGGGTTAAGTGCTGAGCCTTTTTGAGATGGTTAAATACAGCATCACAGACAGGAGTCCAGGTGGCCAGACAGAATAAGGGTCTTCTTCCATCAGTTCAGTTAGTGATTTGACTTGGGAACTGTAGGAAGGTACACGTTAATGATAATACTTTGCAGTGCCAAGAAAAGACAATACAAAACCTGGCAGTTCTTTTCTTTTAGGAACTACCAGGATCTAGTGGTCTATTTTCCTGTGACCACATCTGGTTCCTAGAGGACGCCGACATTAGTTTAAGCATGCACAGACAGGAAGGTGCTGTAGGGAAATAGTAATGCTGATGCAATATAATCTGTTGTTTGGCAGCAAATATTACAAAACATAACTGGTAACAGTATGCAAAAAAGAAAGCAGTATGGGTGTAACAATTCTAACTATTAGCTACTGGGATGCCTCTGAACCACAAGCATTTCTAAAAGCACTAGAGATTTGTCTCAGCGAATAGGTGATTTAAAACAATACTTCATGTAGGGGTGCATCTCCAAATCTAATTCCCTGTTGTAAAGAGCCTAATATCTGTTTAAATCTGTTAAATGAATAATCTTTATCAATTATCTGTGCATCCCTCTACATTTCATGCTGCCATTAGATTATTTCTCCCTTTCCTCACAGAACTATATGTATTATTTTTCTGTTGGCTTTTAATGTAACTTTTAAAAGTATTTTGTTTTAATAATATTACAAATAAAAGTTAAATATTAGCAATAATTTGTTGGCTTTAATGCCAGCACTTGCTGACTGGAGAAAAAGTTCCTATTCCATTTGTTATGCTATGGGCCATATTCTACTGGCCAATTCTCAAAGTTACACACACTTAAAACCACTCTGAAAATTACCACATTTTCTATTAGATACTAGCAATCCGATTACAAGTTCCCCGCCCACAAATACTATGAGCCAGCCAAAGACGCTAAACCGGCCTTAGAATTCCATTGGATTTAACAAAGCTCAAATATTTCGAGCTCTAAATAATTAAAGTTCAAAATCAATATTCTATTACACCACAGCTCTAGATAACAAATAAAGTCTAACACGCAAAGAATCACGAAAGAAAAAAAGAATCACGTTTCTGTCAAAAAATATTATGAGTACTAAATAGGACTTGCAAGGGCATTTTTAATCAATTCTTAAAGCCATTAAAGCAATTAAATGAGCAATACTGTACTTTAAAAATATGGGAAAGCATAGAAATACATCATAATTAATTGAAGAACAGTCTCAACCTAACAAATATGCAATTAAAAAATAATAATATTTTTAACTGTTTTTTATGTGAAATGGATCCTGGGAGTTAAGGGTTTAATACATACCATGGAACCCGCATGGACTAGAACAGTTGCTTTAATTATTTTTCTTAATTTCTACACTGCTGAATTGTGAGTTCGATCGCAAAATTTACTTAATTTGTAGTCTCTGAGTGAAGTTTAAGTATAAACTCCATGTTTTACTGATGTCATGATGATGGTCTCATTTACTATTGGCTGTGCCTAAGAAATGTTGATAGTGTTTAAGAAGTAAATTACAGACTTGCTTAAATATTGTCAGATCATATGATCATGTCCCCTGAAATCAGAAAAAAGGCAGGGTTTAGGAGTTCAGCCTTGTGGTCGGAATTTGCGAGCTGGAGTCAATAGAATACATCTAAACATCTATAAAAATAAAAAAAAACACCCGCAGCCAAATTTGTTAGTTTGACATATTTGCAAGCAGCTAATAGAATATGGCCCTATGTTTTAAATTAATTTCTTTGCAGCATGTAAATATTCCTTAGCTAACCCCTTGAGGACCTCTATTGTTCCTCTGAACTTGAACACATAGGGCCTCATTAAATTCCAAGCCCGCAGTTGCCTTCATACAGTGTGAGTGACTGTAAGTCTGCGGTGGCCCTGGGGAGTGGTGGAGAGGAGGAGGTGAGCAGTGGAGGAGAGGAGTGGATGAGATGAGGTGGGGAGTGGATGAGAGGGAAAGGTATGGAGTGGAGGAGAGCAGGAGGTGTGGAGTGAAGGAGAGGAGTGGAGGAGGTGGGGGAGAGGAAGTGAGGAGTGGAGGGGAGGAGGGAGTGGAGGAGGGGGCGGGGAGTGGAGGAGAAGAGGTGGGGATTGGAGGAGGAGGTGGGGAGTGGAGGAGGAGGTGGGGAGTGGAGGAGAGGAGGCAGAGGAGAGGAGTGGATGAGATGAGGTGAGGAGTGGAGGAGAGGGAAAGGTGGGGAGTGGAGGAGAAAAGGTGGGGAGTGTAGGAGAGCAGGAGGTGTGGAGTGGAGGAGTGGAGTGGAGGAGAGGAGGTGGGGGAGAGAAGGTGGGCAGTGGAGGGGAGGAGGAGGTGGGGAGTGGAGTGGAGGAGAAGAGGTGGAGGAGGAGATGGGGAGTGGAGGAGAGGAGGTGGGGAGTAAAGGAGAGGAGGAGGGGAATGTAGGAGAGGAGGTGGGGGTGGCCAGATGCCCATAGTCATAGGCACATCGACTTCAGGGTCAGAGGGAGAATGGCCTGATCCTAAGGGGGGTGCTAGTGCAGTGGAGGGACAGGCATATGGGTCTGCTCACTGCAACGTATGCAGTTTCAGAATGCAGCCGGAGTCAAGATAGCACTAGGAGCCAAGAACAATCAAGATCAAGAAACAAAGAATAGATTACATCTAGCAAATTATAGCTACTCATAGTTGCTGGATGATGCTGTTGTATGAAAATGTCCTGGCCTTCTTCGTCAAACACTCTCACCTCCAGTGGAACCTTCTCCCTGTTCCACTGTGGTCGGTTTTGTCCTCCTGAGTACTGAAATGGAAGAAAAAATATATTTGAGCTGCTTTCCCTACACAATTGACAGCTATGTGTTTCCATATTGTTGACATCATGGTCACCTTTGGTTGACTGTGGTGCTTGCCATCTGCATGTGCATCAGACACATGCTCTGCTGGATCTGCTGTGCAGTGTTTGAGACTGACCAATCTGTGACATGTTCCCAGCAATGGTTGTTAACATGCAGCTGAGACATAGTCCAGGTTAGGACAGTATATGACACACACATGCAGTCCTACAGAGTATGTATCCACATATATTGCAGTATGCACACCTAGACATATACTCTCTTTTAAATGTCAAATCAATCAACTATAATAGTTGTCGTAATTGCGAGTTGTAGTCACCCATTGTTAAAAGTTTTGGGCCTTGAGATGAGTGCTAAAGGTGCTTATTGCAAGGCCTGAAAGTTACGGGTTTGACGGGGGCTGCAATGAATGCCAAAGAGTGCCTCATTGCTGGTCTTGCGATGAGCACCGAAGTGACTGGTTTGACGGGGCTGCAATGAGCGCCAAAGGCGCTCATTGCGAGGCATGTATGTGACTGGCTTGAGGGGGGGAGAGGCTCAAAATGGCTGATGAGTTACAGGCTTCAAAAACTTTTTTCAAGCCCGTAAATCAGAAACACATTTTGGGCTTGGGGAAAATGAACAATTTCCCAAGCCCACAAATGGTGTCACACCTGTACATACAAACAGGAGTACAGAGGAGGGAGAGGGGGAAGAAAGACACAGTGGAGGGAGAGGTGGGGGAGGTGGAATGAGACACAGGGGAGAGAGTGGGGTGGAAAGAGACACAGGGGAGGGAGTAGGGGGGAAGAGACACAGGGGTGAGAGAGGGGGGGAATGAGACACGGGAGGGAGAGAGTGGGGAGAGGTTCACAGTGAGAGCCTGAAGGTGTTCATCTCAAGACCCAAAAGTTGTGGTTTGGCTGACGCAATGAGAGCCGAAGGCGCTCATCGCAAGGCCCGTAACGTAGAGGGGGAGAGGCTTGCAATGAGCACTGAAGGTGTTCATCGCAAGGCCCACAAGTTAGAGAGTGGGGAGAACATCATCGTAAGGCCCGTAAAGTAGAGGGGGTGCATGAAAGTTGTGGGTTGGCTGAGGCCTGCAATGAGCGGCGAAGCTGCTCATTTCGGGCTTGCAATGAGAGTCAAAGGCGCTTATCTTGAGGCCTGTAAAGTAGAGGGGGGAGGCTTGCAATGAGCACCAAAGGCGCTCATCGTGAGGCCCGCAAGTTATAGGGGGGAGAGCCTCGCATTGTGTGGCAAACAGCATTGCCAAGCTTCAAATTTTAATGCTGTCATTTTTGAAGGGCAAGTCGCTAGTCTTGATATAAAAGCAAATTGTACTCAGAATCAGTTTGAAATGCAGGTATTGGCTAGACATTTTATTGATACAAATTATTAAAATAATATGTTTGCTACCAGGATTTACATGGTTATTGATGCCCCATATATCTTCAGTCATAACCATAGGGGTTACAGTGCTATTGTATGTCAGTTATCTATGCGTGAGGGCAGGGGTGTAGGAGCCACAATAATTCTAGGGGGATACAGCTTATTGTATACACCAGCCAGGGAAAAAGCTTAATTATACATACATACAAACATCAAGATATCTGTGTGCAATGTTATATGATGCTCATTCTTCATGCTTCTTGGCACACTCGTGTCCACCTGTCCTGGTAGGCCCACCACTGCCGCTGGCTCAATTCACTCCCTCAGGATCTACACCCATCTACAATAAGTGATGTTGGCTGGCGGGCCACCCCCGGATGCACGTGCAGCTCTTGCCTCCTCTGCCATCTTCACCTTCAGCCGGCTGTCGTCATATCAGTGACAGACTTTACGTCCCTATTTGCAACCCCTAATGCAGCAACAGCTGAAGCAATCTGACTCCAGGCTTCTGCCTTCTGGCTAGCCCTCACATCTCTCCCCCCAATGATCCAATAGCGGGCACGGATTTCCCTTAAAAGGACGTCCATCTCCTCTGGGCTATAATTGGGGCCCTGTACTTTGCCAGAGCCTCTTGTCCTCCCAACTGTGCATGGGGTTTCTGGCCTCCCTGTCCTCTCCCTGGGGCCGGTCCCTCATCCCCACTACCTCCCTTCCTGGGATCAGGCCTCGGACCCTCTGCCCCTACACCTTCTTTGCCTACATCTGGGGGCACATCCCTCCCAGCCGCTGTTCCCCTCCACCTGACCTCCCTGACCTGTTTCTCCCTGTCTCCATAACTAGAGCTCTCCTCACTCTCCTCACTCTCCTCCTCTTATCACTCTACTCCTCTCCTCACACTCTTCACTCTCTTCACTCCCCTCCTCTCCTCACTCTCCTCCTCTCCTCACTGTCCTCACTCCC
Organism: Discoglossus pictus; assembly: GCA_027410445.1. Classification (NCBI taxonomy): domain Eukaryota; kingdom Metazoa; phylum Chordata; class Amphibia; order Anura; family Alytidae; genus Discoglossus; species Discoglossus pictus. The sequence continues at coordinate 229,972,638 of CM050163.1, forward strand.
CCCCTCCAGAGTTCCCTTCTCTCTCCTCTCTCTCTTCACATCCTCCTCCCCTCATCTACCCTCCTATGCTTTCTGAAGTTAAAATAAGGATAAATAAATTACGGTAATATAATATATACATGTATGTGTATGTGGTAAAACAAGAATGTGAGTATTATGTGTAGTAGTAATTGTATGATGTGCTGTGGACTACTGCTACAACCTTATACATTCAATTGAGCTTTAAAGTTAGAAAATGTATCCTACATCCCAACAAATACCATTATGTAAGATGACCAATTATCTCTCACAGTGGAGGTAATAAGCAGGAAGATCATACCTAGTTGGGTAAATAAACTTAATCACAGATTACCAATTGAGCATGCTCTGCCTGCTTCTAACTCTTACCTTTGCTGTATCCTTTTAAGAGTGACACTCTAGAACCTTTGTCTCTAATCTCCATGGTTACTGGTCAGCTTAGAATGTCATCATTCAAGCTTCATTTTCAGTTATCTGTCCATGTGAATCACCAGGTTAATATAACTGCTCTGAATACAATAAGGTGACCTTATTATCAGAAGATCCTGAACCACACAAGGAAAACAACATGGAAACAGCATGGAAACAACACATGGTCAGAAGTTATTGTCTGTATGTTGTCTCTTAAAAGAAAAGAAACCCAGTGAGTACTGATATTGTACGGATTGTTACAAAAGGACCAAAACCAGTCAAGTTCTCAGGAAATGTCAGTGAAACTAGAGTTATAGCATTTGCGGCGTGTTGCTACAAGTCTGTATATAAGGTGCTGTGAGATGCTGAAGAACATGGATGTTAATGTAACAGTTTAGGTCTCAGCTTGAATCCTGAGCTTGCTCATGAACGTTTGACCCAATCAGCTCAGTACTCTTAGTGACAATTGTCATGGCTCAATCGGCGCCCATCTCAGTCTTGGACTGATGTCTGCCACAGGCTGTTTCCAGTGGAGATGATAACTGGGGGTTTGAGCTCACAGAGCCACTGGTATAATGTTATAATGGTATATTGTTATGATTGTTGTCTAGGGAAAGGAGCAGGGTTCCCATCACCATCAATAAAAGTTATTAATGCATGAGAGGGATTGATGTGGAAACCCTACCCCACTCCCATACCCTATGAGGGCAGTAGGCGGTTTTATGTTGGGTGCGCTTTTACGCTTTTAAGTGACCAGACCGACAGTATGTGGAATACTAAATATAACAATGTCTTACAGTAGGGAGTAATTCTAATGCACACATTGCCACATACATCTTGTCAGGGAAATCTGGCCCCAAAGGCTAATCCCTTGTGTACACACACTTAAGGGATAAGAGTCATAAACAATAAGATCCCCACAGCCACAGAGGCACCATCTCCCCAGGGGACTTCTCAGTTCCTAGCAGAAGACCCAGGAGAGAGTCAAGCCATGCTTCCCCTCTGGTGGTCAGAAGCCAAATGACTCTGTTAGCCACACCTAGTGTTCGGACCTGGGAGGGGACTCATGATTCCCAGGACATGACCCTATGTGATTGGCCAGAGGCCATTAGGGGCTGACCTCAGGTAGCCCCTCCCTCTACTATGTTGAAAAGTTCTTAAATACTGTGTGTTTCCAAAATAAAGTTGTTCTTAATTGTCATACTTTGACTAAGCATGTATTATTGACCCAGAGGGATATGCTTGTGGAGGAGCTCGTTCTGACTCCCTACCAAGGTGCTCCCAGGTACACTACCAAAGCAGCTGGGACTTATGCCTTTGTATCAACAAAGACTGTCCATAGGTCTAGAGTCACCCAAACTTAGGTCTAAACCTACTGGGAATAAGAGTCCTAGGATACTCTAGATCCCATCATCCTAGTCGGTTGTGACAACAGTGACAAAAATAGAGTTCAAAATGCCAGTTTGGACATTTCACCATAATGAAATGGTAACTGGTAAACTAGGAATATTCCATAACTTTTACATAGATAGTTAATCTTCTTTAATAGTGATATTTAATATAAAAGAAACTTAAGCTTAAGTGTTACTTACCCTTTAAGCACCAGACATTACATACTGTATTGGCCCGAATATAAGCCGCACCCGTATATAAGCCACACCTGTGAAATTCAAGGGGAAAAAAGTAAAAAGACAATACCCGAATATAAAAGGATTTGTGGCTTACAGGCTGAAAATCGCTGAGGTTGGTAAAAATCATAGCTCTGATCATTTGTAAGCCTTTGATCAGACAAACCCGCAAAATGTACAATTGCTAAAATCACAAATCGCTACTCAATTGCTACAATTCCACAGGCACTCACACCCGTAAACAGCAAATGTAGAAGAAAATCCTAAGTAAGTCCTGCTTTCCTCAACTGCTTTCAGCCTAAGTTCTGCGTGCCTCAACTGTTCGCCTCGCTTTGCGAGTCTCGCAGGAGCTCCTTCGGCACTCATTTCAACCATAGTTCCTGCTTGCTTCAATGCCTCAACTGCTCGCCTTGCTTCGTGAGGCCAGCAGGAGTGCCTTCGGTGCTCATTTCAGCCTACTTCCCGCGTGCTTCAATGCTTCAACTGCTTGCCTCGCTTAGTGAGGGTCACAAGGCAATTAGCGCCTTTGGCGCTCATTGCCTAATTCCTGTGAGCTCGAAAGGCTTCAATGCCTCCGCAGCTCGCCTCACTATGCGAAGCTTGCAGTTGCGGCCCTCTGGGCTGCAAACGGCTCCCTTAACATCGCAAGGCTCACAAGTGTGACAACAAATCGCAGTTTGACAACTATTATATGTGATACCAACTGTTCATGCTTTATCTGCATATAACCCTCATCATGATGTGAACTTTTTTGCATGCCTTTAAGAATGACATTCTAGAATCTATGTCACTCTCCATGGTTACTCGTCAGTTTAGAATGTTGTTATTCAAGCTGCATTTTCAGCTATATGTCCATGGGAATGCTATAACTGCTCTGAATAAAGTCAGGTGACCTTATCATCAGTAGATCCTAAAATACAGACAAGGAAACCAAGATGAAAAGGACATGGCATTGAAGTTACTATCTACAAGAGGAAAATAACCCCAGTGAGTACTGATTGCTACAAGAAGACCAGAACCAGTCCAGTTCACAGGAAATGTGAGTGAAACTAGAGGGGGTAGGAACATAGACTCACTTAGCTTTACAAGGACTGTATACTAAATTATACCCTGTGTCAAGTTAGTCTGTCCTGTACATCACCATTGTCCTGTAAAGGTACACACCCTTAAAAATACATAATTACCCAATATGTTTCATAATCACTTGCGTAAAAAAACATTTTTATACAATCTCATCTCCTCCATTGCTCATCTTGTCTATCACCCCTTATGTCCCCTCACCCTTTATCTCCCCTACCCACATTTATTCCTCACCCCTCATATCACCCATTATCCTTAGATCCAGTTACCTCTCATCTTCTACCATCCCTCAAATCCCATACCTCTCCCAACCCCTCATCTTTCCTGTCTACCCCCACTAATCAAATTTCCCAGTGCTCCCATCCCTCATCCACCACCTCCTCCATTACCACACAATCCCCCTCAACCATTATCTCACTCTTTATCTCCCCACACCTCTAATATGCCCTTAACCCTCATCTTTCTACACAACTAATTTTCCCATAACCCCAGTTTTGTCCTCATCACCCCATCCCTCATCTTGCCTAGGCCTTCCTATGTACCCTCTCCCATCATCTTCTCCTCAATTCTACTCGTATCTACTCCTCAACCCTTATATCCCCCACTCTAATTTTTTCTATCACGCCTTATGTTCCCATCATCCCTCATATCCAAATTAATTACTATTTGTTTCCCAATGCTCCGTCCCTAATTTTCCCTCCATCGCTACCCAACTCCTAATCCCCCAACCCTTTATCTAACTTTTCAGCCCTTGTCACTCTCTTTCACTTCCCCTTCACCCCACATAAACCCTTAAACCTCATCACCCCTCATCTGCTTCCTTCTCAAATCATGTCCAGCTCACCTCTCATCCCACAACTCCCTCTCACATCTCACCCCCCCTCAATAATGTCCACTGCACCACCCTTCGCTCCAAATCATCTCTCCTTACTCTACAACTCCCACCATCCTCACCTCTCCACATCCATGATCCCCCACTACATTTTCCCCTTTCACATTTCACTTCCCCCACCCTCATATCCCCCTCTCCCAATTCTTCTCTAATATCCCTCTCACCTCTCATCTCCCCCATCCCTCATTTTGTCCATCACTCCTTATGTCCTCTCACCCTTCACCTTCTCCTCAAATCCACCACCTCTTTTCTACTCCCCATCCCTTATATCCACCACCCCCATTTTCCCATCACACCTTATGTCCCCATCATGACTCATATCCCACCTCATCCCGATTTTTTTTTAACAATGCCCCCACCCTCATCTTCTCTTTATCTTCACCTGACTCGCAATCCCAAAACCCTTTTTCAAACCTTTCACCCCTCATCACCCTCTTTCACCTCTACTTCATATCCCCCATCACAGCTCATCTCCCCTTCACCCCACATCAACCCTTAAAACTCATCACCCCTCATCTGCCCCAAATTCCTTATCTTATCTCACCATCATGTCCACATTGTTCCTCATCTCCCCCACCTCTCATCACCACATGCTCTTCTCACCTCTTATATCGATTTAGCTGCTGCTATTGCTGGCTCAGTTTTATGCACACATTTACGCTTACTACGAGAGCCTGGCAAGCTTATTGAGCACAGGTAGAAAAAATCCTAAGTAGAGCAGAGAGCATGCTACATGTTAGGGTTTGTTCAAGCAACAAGTAATATCAACATTAGGTTACTGTACTGTACATGTAAACAATTATAATTTGTCTGTCATGCCTCCAGGCCCTTTAAGCCCCGGATCTCTTCACTCTCGGATTGAAGCATTGTATCTGCAGTGGAGCCTCCCAGTTGAATGTACTAAATTGAAGATCTATTAGTGAGTGGGCAAGGGCACTGGCGTTTTGTATGTTGCCATGGGAGACAATGGTGAAACCTGAATTGTTAGCTATGTACGCATACAATTTAGCTCAACTCCAGCCACAATACTTTCTCTGAGTGGAGAGATTGTAGTTTATAGGGGCCATGATTGAAACATTTTAATTAATTGTTTTAATGTGCAGTAAAAGTTTAATACATTTTATCAAGCCCTACTTAACCGATTTTAAAGAGACAGTTAAAGTGTTTCTTTAAAGAACAATGCAAAATCAGCTATTATCAGTGCACGTTTTCTATTAAAAGAACAGTGTTCTTGATTAATTTAAATTAAGCGGTTTGTAATTTTTGTACTGATTTTGCCAATATTAAAAAATCAAGACAAAATAAAGTAAGAGACGTTTATTATATGGCACTCAATTAACTCTTTATGCAGTTGGCTCAAAACTAACGTCTCCACTGCCATAAACCTTCCTTCTCACTAAATAAGTTATTGTGTGCTACGTATTCAGCAGAGGATTATGTTATTCAGTCTAAAACCTGAGTTCTTTAGGGTGAAATATTCAATCCTCATCTCACTCAAATGAATATATCTTGTTGCTGTCAGAGCCTCTACCTTGAAACTAAAATAATTTGTATTTGTACTACACACATAGACCAAGCAAAGAAATAAACAACATATGGATGGATATAAGTAAATAAAAAAAATGATCAGGGAAACAAATTAGTGAAATGCAAAAAGAAAAGCAAAGGAAATGATTACAGCCATGTGTAATAAAACTATTGTTGTTGTTGTTTAGTCATTCAATAGTGTCCGACTCTCTCTAACCTTATGAACAGCTGCACACCAGGCAAATCTGTCAGCTACTGCCACTCTGAGCTCAATCAAGCTCATGATCATTGCTTTAATGCTCTCATCTAAAGGCATCAATTATATGGCACTCACCCTTGTTTATAGTCCAACTCTCACATCCATATGTTATTAATGGAAATATCATACTTTTATCTATGCAGACCTTTGTTGATAATGTAATATCTTTACTTTTTACTAGCTTGTCAAAGCTTGCCATAGCTTCCCTCCAAAGAAGCAAACTTTTAATGTCATGGCTTCAGTCACCATCAGAAAAGATTTTGGCGCCCAAGATCACTGCCTCCACTTCTTCCCCATCTACAGAAGAGTCTCCTTTTTCCGGCGCCCATGGGGATTGGTAGATGCCGGATAAATGTAGTTTCTGGTAGCTTGAGAGTTATAAATATAAAATAGGCCTAGATTAGCTGCACATAGACTACTCTGCTAAGTATATTTGTCAGTCAGGGCTGTTCTAGCAGTAGCAGCTTTCACTCCTCACTTACACACAGGTACGTCCGGCTGGAGGGTGTGGTGCTGAACCCTGAGAATGTAAACACCAACACTGCACTGGCTCAGTCACTCACGCCTGTCTGCTTCCAGGTAAAACTGAATTGCAAAGACATACAATGGATGACAACTAGGTGCCTGTAAGCATTTTGTGTCTGAAAACCTGGCTCCTGGCCTTTGTTGAACCCTGTAATATTTAAGTTTTATTTAAAGTACAGTATTTTTTTTTTTCTGGTTTTCTGGTTTTCTGTATTTGCCAGGAACTGAGATTGCCGTTTGCCATGATCTTCGTCTTTCTAATGTTGAGTAGCAGACAAGCTTTTGCACTCTCTTCTTTTCCCTCCTCACTTTCAGCCATCAGAGTAGTATCATCAGCGTATCTGAGCTTGTTGATATTCCTTCCAGCAATATGGTTTCCGGCTTTGGATTCATCCAGTCCAGCCTTACACATGATGTAATCTGCATATAAGTTGAATAAATAAGGTGACAATATACAACCTTGACACACTCCTTTTCCATTCATGAACCATTCTGTTGTCCCATGTTCGGTTCTGACCGTGGCTTCTTGGTCCACATACAGATTCTTCAGGAGGTGGATGAGATGATCTGGTACTCTCATCTCTTTAAGAACTTGCCACATTTCGTTGTGATCCACAAAGTCAAAGGCTTTAGAATAGTCTATGAAGCAGAAGTAAATGATTATCCATCGGGCATGGTCAATTTGAACTCTTGTGACTTTTTGTCTGTGGAATCCGACAAGCATATCTGGTAGTTCCCGATCCATATATTATTGGAGCCAAGCTTGTAGGATCGTAAGCATTACCTTGCTGTCAAGGATTGGCAGTAATCAGACTCCATTGTTAAAGGACCACTGCACAATGAAAAAAGTTTGACATTTTTGAGTTTGCCTAAGAGCATAAATAAAAATCATACAACTAGTTTTAAATTAGAAAAAAACAAACAAAAATATTTTTGCCTCTGAGGGACCCTGGAGAGATCCGTGATACATTAGTAAAAAGATCAGAGTGAGAGAGGTGTTTACATTTCTGGAGTGCTGTGGTTACATTGAATGATGCAAGGTGTCTGCTTCTGGGCCAATGAGGGGGAAGGGGTATCTTATCCTGTTATCAAACCTAGCCTCTAAAATCTGCCTGTTCCCTCCTGCTCCAAGCCTCCCTCCACAGATAACTACAAGCACACATTCCCGTTATCCAGCTCTCAGGATGTGATGTAACAAGCACAAAATGGATTATTGTACTCATAACTTCAGATTTCCCCCAAAATGTTTATGTATGCGGCTTAAATAGCTGTTAATATTGAGCCCTATTCTATTAGAAGCATGCAAAAGCCTCGAACCAGTCATTTTGACTGGTGCTATTTCTCTCTAAATGTCTAGATGTATTCTATTGACTCATGGTCGTAATTTACTCATAAACCTTGCCTTTTTAAGTAGGATTTCAGGGGGTGTGATCATATGATCTGACAATATTTAAGCAAGCTCGTAATTTACTTCTTAGATACAGCCAATAGTAAATTAGTCCGTCATCTTGACGTCAGTAAAACATGGAAGTTACACACAAGTAATCTGCAATCAGAGGCTACAAATTAATTAATGCCAATAAGTAATATTTCATGATTACAATCAAGCAATCTAGCACTTTATAAAATTCATTAGATAATCTGTATTAGTCCATGTGTGTTTCATGCTATTTATTAACTCCATAAGTCGCCGGATTCCATATTACTCAGAAATAACATTTAAAAATTATATTTTTAAATTGCATATTTGTGGGCTTGAGACTACTGTGCAATTGATTATAATATATTTACCTGCCTTCCCATGCTTCTAAAGTACAGAATTGTGTGTTTAATTGCAGCTGCGGCTCTAATAAGTGATTGAAAAATCCCTCTCGAGTACTATTTAGTACAAGTAATATTTTTGACAGAAACTTAATATTTTTTTCTGTTGTGGGTTAGACTTTATTTGCAAGCTAGCTATACTTGTCTAATAAAATATCAATTTTGTTTACATTTAATTATAAAGAGCTCGTAACATTCGAGCTGTGCTAACACTAAGGCAGAATTGACATCTTTGCCTGACCAGTAGTGATTGTGGGTGGGTAACCCATATTCGGATTGCGAGTAGCTAATAGAATATGTGACATGACCCAAGCATGATCCATTTAGGCTTGTGTGAAATGATTGACACCATGACTGATTTTTTGAGAGAAACACGGGCCACAGCTTTATTCATAAATAACAATTTTAACATAAACATAAAAAACCTGTATATAATTTACATATTAACTTCCAGCGGGAGGAGCCCGGCCAATGCTTATATTTAGCACGCCCTATGAGGTAGGGCCATGCCCACTTAGGCCAGTGGGCCGGGCAACTCACCTCCCGCCTAGCCAATCATAGCAACTATACAACAATAAATGCCACTTCTCCACTAACATTCTTTTATATATCTTTTTTCTCTTATATGATATTTATTATATATCTATAAATATATACCGTATTTATCGGCATATAACACACACCAGCGTATAACACGCACCTCATTTTAAGAAAATTTCAAATAAAGAACTTTGAAGCAAAATCCTCAACCTCAACCTCCCTCCTCATCCTCCCTCCTCAAACCCCCCATCCTCAACCCCCTCCTCCACCCCCATCCTCATTCTCCAACCTCAACCCCCCTCCTCAACCTCAAACCCCTCCTCAACCTCCCTCCTCATCCTAAACCCCCCTCCTCATCCTCAACCCCCCTCCTCATCCTCAACCCCCCTCCTCATCCTCAACCCTCCTCCCCCTCCTCAACCCCCCATCCTCAAACCCCCTCAACCTCCCTCCTCATCCTCCTTCCTCAACCCCCTATCCTCAACCCCCTCCTCAACCTCAACCCCCCTCCCCAACCCCCTCCTCGTCCTCAACCCCCTCCTCATCCTCCCTCCTCAACCCCACATCCTCAACCCCCTCCTCAACTTCCCTCCTCAACCTCCCTCCTCAACCCCCCATCCTCAAACCCCCTCAACCCCTCTCCTCAACTCCCTCATCCTGCTTCCTCAACCCCCCATCCTCAACCCCCTCCTCAACCTCCCTCCACAAACCCCCTCCTCAACCCCCCCCACCCTCAAACCCCCTCAACCCCCCTCCTCATCCCCCCCATCCTCATCCTCCCTCCTCAACCCCCCATCCTCAAGCCCCTCCTCAACCCCCCATCTCAACCCCCCATCCTCAAACCCCCTCAACCCCCCTCCTCAACTCCCTCATCCTCCTTCCTCAACCCCCCTATCCTCAACCCTTTCCTCAACCTCCCTCCTCCCTCCTCAGTAGAAGCAGGTATGTGAGGGGGAGGTATTTAGGGGGGTTTAGATTGAGGAGGGGGGTTTAGGTTGAGGGGGGGTTTAGAATGAGGAGGGGGGTTAGAATGCAGAGGGTGGTTTAGAATGAGGAGGGAGGTTGAGGATGAGGAGGGGGGGGATATCGGGGTATAACATGCACCTTCATTTGCCCCCATTTTTCACGGAGAATATATATATATTATATGCCGATAAAAACGGTATATATTTTTCTTTATATATATATATATATATATATATATATTTTTTTTTTTTTTAAAATAATAACAAATTTTCTTTTTTACACTCAACCAAAATGAGGGTGGGAGGGTGGGATTTCACTTGGAGTCCGCACTGTACTGAAGGAAACACGCGAATACGGCGGAAGTCCCGCCCCCGACGCTTCTGATTGGCTGTTCAGCTTTGCAGGCTCCGCTGGGTCACGCAATGCTGCAGGCTGACCCAGGGAGCCTGTGCAGCCTCCGCGTCATCAATATAAAGAGTGATTTTAAGTGTGTATACATTTATGAATTGGCCAATAGAATAGGGCCCATTGTTACTTTGGTACATACTTAACAAACAAATATTTATTCTTAAACTGTAGTGGACTTTAGGATAGGTAAGCCTAGATATATACGTGGAGTAAAAAATACAGTGATGTTGATTCTTTCTCTGAAACTGTATAGTGTCCTTATGTTATGTTTGTGCTGCACTTGGTCAGAGTCCCATTCACACAACAAGGAATCTAGTTGTCTTCACAAACCAAATGCTGTTGCTCAAACATATTTTTTAGGAACTTTTTAGTCATGCTTTAACCAAAAGCTGATATAAAAACCTACGATATCAATAAACACATTTTACACTTTTCAATAAACAGAGCTTATTACTCTAAATATGTTTAGTTGTGATATATATATCAGTACAAAGTATTTTATTCTCTCAGCCTCATATAGTTTCACTCACCTACACTGACTTTAGATATATTTCTTGTGTGAGAACATGTCATGTATAAAAATACCAGAATATAAGGTTTATGGAGGATATATTATTCGTCTTAAAACGTGCAAGCACCCAGTATCCTTTACTTTGCAAAAATATGTATCCTGTGTAGACAACATTTCTATCAGGTATAATAGTTTGTTACAGCGGCACCTTAGATAAATCGCTCTTTAAAGCATAGTTCATACACTTTGCTTAAACATAAACTTGATTAGAAATGTTCATGGAACGAGTTTTATGCATATTAATGACCCCAGCCTCGTCTGATTGGAAATCAACTATATACACTACTCTTTAGTGCAGGATGGCACAGATTAGAGTATAATCATATTACACTTTTGCAGAGCACCACAGTCCCTTGACTAGAGCCAATATCTTCACATTCTTAAAGGTACTGTGTAGACAAAGAACATAAAGCACAATACATCCCTAAACCCAATTAACCAAAGCACTGTCATGCCAAAATCTGCAGAGCCACAGTTAAAGCACTAAAAACAAACAGTTCATTCTATACACTAACATTCAAGCTTCCTACAAGCAGTGCATCATATGTGTTACGACCCAGATTTGAGGAAGTCACAATCACCTCAATTTTCCCCTTCCAGGTCGTGCATTTGTGTTCAATCTCAGCATCAAGTAATTAATCCAGATCAGTTACAGACACAATCAGATCCCATTTCTTAGGACATAATGTCATGCAATTGATATGACATAAATATTACACTGTATAGATAAATATAGTTTCTTAAACTATTACAATGTATATATTAATTGAGTTTGGATTAATTTATCGACAAGTATACGCTGTGTGCAGAAAAAGCATTTATTGGTATAGCAGTAAATATCAAGGATAAACACTTATAAGTGTTTACACCTGTAAGCTTTAATATTTAGTTAGATCACAATATACAATATACCCAATGTATATTACAATCTCTTTTGGATGATTGGATAACAATTAGTCTTAACACACTTTATATTTGGTTAGATCAATACAGAAATCAATAAGCAGTGTATACAAACTTATCAAATATGGATTAACAATTTATGTTAATACAATCTATATTTGGTTAGTTCAATATAGGAGTTTATAAACAGTAAATATAATCTTATAAAGCTTGGTTAGAACAGTCTATATATGTTTCGTAAGTGCAATACAGAAATGATACGCAGAGTGTATAAACGATCAGCTGTTTATTTGATATAGTATATATGGTATAAATACTAAGGCCCTCATTCAAATGCGATTTTGCAAATTGAATAGGGCTCTAAATAAGCACATAACATATTTTTTTAAAGAAGTTTTAGTGAAAACCTTGCTTTTGGATAGATGTTTACTAACTAAAAACTTCTTTAAAAAAAATATGTTATGTGCTTATTTAGAGCCCTATTCAATTGGCCAAATTACAATTGAATGAGGCCCTAAGTGATTTAATGTGTTACTCTATGAAGGCAGTAAATAGCAAAATATGGTATAACAATTTATATGGCAGTTAGAATATAGAATTATATATTGAAGCAATATGTATCAAAGTTGGTTATATTGTATGTGAGGTTGCAAGCTAATTAACCTTTGTATTTAGGTATTGGCAAGCAAATTTAGCAAACCGGTTAATCCAATCAATAATGATGTAAAACAGTTTTCTTGATTGTTTTATACAAGACTATATATGTTGAGTATTGCTAAGTATGGTTTGCTGTACAGGTGTTTTTATAATTGCTTTTGTAACAGAGTTAAATAGTTATATTATTGAATATAAACAATCAGACTGTTGGGTGCAGATTGAAATATATTGCAGATTGAAATATATTGATTAACACGTACAGTCCGGAATGAAGGTGCTAATTAGTTTTGGTTCTGTGACCACTCCCAAAAAAGTAACAGAAGGATCGTGGTACATTGGACTATTTTAACCCCATTACAAATAATGAAGTGAAACAAGTTTATACATAACATTTATAGAATTCCAGGATAACACCTGTCTCATTTTAGGATCATTTCTCAAGATAGTTCAAAGTATGATTGGTGTGTTATTGGTTTGTTAGAAAGAGTTGTAGAGATAGAATATAATTTGGATAGACAGATATAGTAAGATATCCTAGAGAAGATACGAAGGGGGCAAAAGTTTATGCAAAGAATTACAGTCAGAAATGAGTACATGAAGGTGACATTCAGAAAACCAAGGAAAGACCCAGAACTCTCTATCTGCCTATTAGATAAACTATTTCTTCCTCCTCGTCACAAGGTTGGTTTCCACCAATTACAATAGGTTACTCCCTGTTCGCATGTATAGGCATAACTAGAATGTATTGATAAATATGTTGTGTATATCTGTCTCTGCCCTCTTGAGGGCACTGTGGTACAAGTATTAAAATTAATGATTATGAAATCTATGTGACCTGTGTTCCATATTGTCTGCCAACAATTTTTGGTTAGAGACTAGGCCATTATGCGCTTAATCTTAACACCTGCTTGATAATGTTTTTTGGGACAATGGAGTATTGAAGTGAAATGCGTATGTCTCAGGACACACTATCTTGAGACCTTCACAATGTTTTATCTTGAAGGTCTTTATCACCCATGTAAAAATATCTAAGACTTGGCCTGGCCAAGTCTTGGTTTGATAAGACATATTTACCAACTGAGAGATTTATTTCATTTTAACAGAAAAATGTTATAATTCTACATATGTTAACAAGGGATACTATAAGTGCATTAAGCGGCCATTTTTTCTCTCGCTTAGGGGATTTTCGGTTGTGTAAACTCTTTTATTTTGAGTTAAATTGAGGTGTAACTTCCGTTTTTGAGGACCTGGGTGCCGCCCCTTGCTGTAGGTAAGCTTTTTATGTATTTGTTGTGTGTATTTATTGTGTTTTTCATGTTTTCATGTGCGTGGGTTTCGGGCGGTAAGGTTGTATTTTTGCGAGGTCTTAATGGGTCGTAACGCGTCGTAAGTCAGTAAATTTTGCGAGGTCCGCATTTGCTGGCATGGAGCGCCTTTGGCGCTCCATGCCAGCAACTGCGGCCCTAGCTTCGGCCCTCGCTTAGCGTTAGCAACAACCCGTATGCTCACAACTATATATGTGATATATATATATATATATATATATATATATATATATATCAGAATCCATAGTGAAGTGAGGATTAATATATATATATATATATATATATATATATATATATATATATATATATAAAATATGATATCTGGAGGATATATATGTGTCATAGTAAAGAAAATGGCTGTCCTGATCCCGTACAATAATGAACTGTGTTTATGCTCCTAATAAAAGGGGAGGACACTGAAGTGTGTGTATACTCCTAATGGAAGGGGAGGAGACCTGTCTAGAAGATGTATGTATATGTCATCATTCATAAAGAAGATGTTAATGAATTGGATGTTTTGATGCCTGGCATATGAAACATTCATTAATGACTGTATTAGCCAGTTAAAAAATCAGAAGACCCAGTTTAAGTATTACACAATGTTATCAGTTCAAGTTTAAACATTCACCCATTAAATTTGTTAGGAAGTTTCTACAGCAATAAAAGCAGTTTGTGATTTTTATAAAGCTGAGCTTGTGTTTATATTTTTAAATACTGCATCTGAGTAAACACATTTTAGAAACATCAGCTGTCTTGGTGATGGGATCAAAAGAACCTGAAATATCTCCTGGGTAGGTTTGGCCACAACAGACTTATAAATCCAGACTGAAGAAGCAGATCATAAAAACTACCACATGGCTTTTCCCCGCACCCTGTAACTGCGGTTACCAACCTCCCAACATGTCCTTCCCCTGATATATCTGATCTGATATATTTTACAACCCCTAGAGGTGCCCACTATGACAGAACCAACATTCCAATATTCCTGTAGAGTTAACTCTTTGTTGTAACACTAACCACAACCTGAACACTACACATTATAACAAATTCATATTAGGACTGAATACTCACAGGCCATGCTCTGTGGGGATTCGAGGTACCAGATCAAAGCCTGAGGCCTAACATTAGACAGGTTATTATGGCCATAACAATATAGTCCTTGAGTTTGAGGCAGTGACAGTTTGATCTTGGGCCATACAGGCCCTTGCTGGTGGGGTTCAGAAGTCCACCATCCTGACCCCTATAAGTCAGTCATAACAATATGTATACCATCCCAACTATAAGTGGGTATAGGGGTAAAACAGTGTTAACTCAGAAGACAGCAGTGTTAAAAACAAATTAAGAAAACTTTGACACAAAATGGTCAAGCCAGCAGTTAAGCCTTACACAATTAGTAAATAATTTGGCTCACTACCCAGTCCCCTAATTATATATACAAAATCTTACATATATCAAGAAATTACTTGTCTGATGTTGTCTTGAGTGATATGTATATGTTAGTTTGTTGAATGGTAATGGTTAAACCTATGGCTAATAAATTTGAACCAGTAATGAAGAAGCAGTGGCATTTAATTATTATAATTCTATCATTAAAGCTTGATATGAGATTACTGTGTATCAGCCAATTCCCCTTCCTCGCTGACTGCAGATTATGTTCTGATAATGGTACCTAGCATCAGCAGGAAATGGGTGAAATAAACATGATTAGAAGGGAATTCAAGATCTTTCTATCTTGCTCACTCCCTACTCATGAAGGTGGGCATGGAAATAAATGAAATGCAGGTCCCCACAACACTTTCAGAAATAGAGGAGCCATAAGTGGTGTTGTCATGTCTGACTTTTGGGGCCAGTGTGGGACTCCCCTGAACTCCACATGCAAGGGCCCTGTGTGACTCAAGGCTGTAGTGGACAGCCCCCTGAACTTATGGACCATACCCACTTTTGGGACCATACCCATTTGATTGTTAACATCAAAGGCTGATAAAATAAATATGAGATGTTCTTTAAGGAGTGTGACAGGGTTTTTTCTTTTATTTACAATATGATGTTAGGACTTCAGTATCTGGTTATGTACCTGAAACCCCAAGCGCATTGTCTGAGTATTCTGGCCTACTAAGAATTGTTTGTAATGTTTAGTTGAGGTTGGGGTCAGCACATCCTGGGACATGATACTGTTATGCCAAGCCCCATTGAAAACATACAGTCTCTGCCCCCGCCTCAGTGGATACTTTGGATGTCCTTGGTGCTGAAATGAGATAACAATAATATATTAGATAATAACATTGAATGATCATATGCTCTGTGTGTGTTACTGACCTCATGATGTTCTTTTCCTGCATGGTTCCATCAATTAATTGCCATTTTGATGAATATGTATTGCCTATGATTTATCATTGATGTCATTGATGTGTATTATGAGCTTTGTTTCTACTGGCTCAAATCAAGCCAATAAGCCCTGCTGGGTTCTGCGCTCTGAAGTTCATGAAGACAAAGACTCTGTTGAACTTGACAGTCTCAGCAACACATTAGCAACATGCTGCTGAGACATGGTCCCTGATAGGCTAGGACAATACACTGCACATCCAGCCCTACAGAGTCTGTGTCTACCTACTCAACATTTGGCTTACCCATACAGGGACCATTAATTGGATGAATATTCACTTTAATTTTATGTTTTCATATGAATCTCATTGCAAAGTTGAATCTCTAAGTATGTAGACACAAAGGTCTATTATATCCCTAGTCAAATTCGGGAAGCTTACATATCCTTTTAAGTGATGGGCAGCATTTACATTGGATGTGTGTTATCATGGATTTGTGTTATTATGTGTGGAGAGTAAATGTTTGAGTATGTGAGGGGATGTTAGTGTATATGGTATTCACCTGGTATAGTCCCGGGCTGTTGAGTGTCCACCAGGCAATCAAGTCTGACCACCATTGCTGGAGTGATCCAAACCCTCAGCATCCTCTCCTACTCATTGAAGTGGACAGTCACTGGAGGGCCACTACCTGTTGCTCTTGCGGTTTTGGCCTCCTCAGACATCATGCACCTCACCTTGTATTGGCAGTCGTCATATTGATGCTTAACAGATCTTACATTCCTCAAAAAACTGACCTCCTGAGCTACCTCCTTCTATATCTTTGGCCCTCTGACCTGGCGCCACATCCCTGTCCCCATATAGAATGTTGGAGTGGGCACTAATACCCCAGAGTAGGACCATAAACTCCTTGTGTGTATAATCGGAGGCCCTGTGCTTGGGGAAAGGGTTTTGTCCTCCTGACTGTCTCAGGGGATCCTGGCCTTCCTGATCTGTCCCTGAGGCATTCCCCCTCGCCAGAACTCTCCCTACCACTGGGATCAGGGCCCTCCCCTCTGTCCCTGAATCTATTGTGCCTATCTGGCTATAATGCTTCCACTTTTCCTGATCTCCCCCCCTCAATGCTCCTCTCTCTTCACTACTCCTCCTCTCCCTCTATTCAAACCTCCCCCTCTCTCCACTCCTCTCCCTCTCTCCACACATCTCCCTCTCTCCACTCCTCTCCCTCTCTCCACACCTCTCCCTCTCCTGATGGCACCCTCTCTTCACTTCTCTTCTCCTCCCAACTTCACTCCTCCTTTTATACTCAATCACAAAAAAATGTAAGGTTAAATCAAAAATATATATATATTTATATATACAGTATATGTAGAAAATGAAAAAAAATATGTATGTTTTATGTGTGATATTTAATGTAAGAGTGTAGAGCGGGGTATGGGGTCTATGTGTAATGTTGCCTACCTTTATATATATACCGGTATATATATATATATATATATATATATATATATATATATATATATATATATATATATATAGTGTGGCAGTATATAGTGATACCTTTTTTAATGGACAAACGTATTCATAATTATAGCGACAAGCTTTCGAAAGATGTACTAGGCAGAGATTAGAGGGACACAGAAAAGAATGGTAAATGTGGTCCTGATAGATTATATCACCCATATTCCAAATGGGACATTCTACATGCTGGCAAAGATCCACAAACCAGGCAACCAAGGGAGACCAATTGTTATAGGTATGAACAGTTATCTGGGCTTGTATAAAACATCCTTAAGTCACTAGGTAAAATCACTAGCAGCTATATGCAAGACACAACTTACTTTCTTAATAATCTCAGTCAGATTGAGGACCTACCCGCTAACACACTACTTGTAACAATAGATGTGGAATTCCTTTACAACAACATCCCACACAAAAATGGCACTGAGGCATGCATGAAGTTTCTCTCAACACACCCTCATAACTAGAAATATAACCCTGATACCATCACCAAACTACAAGAATATTTTCTGACCCACAACCACTTTCAACCAACATGTTTACCTACAAATTACGGGGACCGCAATTGGTACCAAAATGGCACAACAATATGCTAATCTATTTATGGTCGACCCGGAACAAAGATTGCCAGTACACAAACCTTACCGTAAGATACATGATTTGTTCATCATATAGACAGAAGGAGAAAAAACCTCAAAGACTTCCACAATTCTTTCAATACCTTCCACCCATCTATTAAACTTAAAATGAATTACTCTGCAGAACAGGTGAACTTTTGGGGCACCACATTTTCCATAGCAAATGGCAAACTTAATTCATCTGTGTACAGGAAACCTACAAACAGATGCAGTTACCTCAACAGCTCCAGTTTCCATCCCTCCCATACTAAACAAGAGATAATTCATAGTCAAGCCATCAGATACCACTGAGTTCAAACACTGAGGACCGGGATAAACACTTAAAAACACTGTCTGACTCCTTCAGGCAGGAGGGTTACAAAGCAACCTCTGCCATTAAAACACCCCAGGAACACCTGGTGCAATACAAAACTAAAGAAACTACTTCATGTACACCACTGTTTCCGACATACCACCCAGCTCAAGAAAAAATCAGCAAAATATTTAAGGATTTACGGTCACTACAGAGGATGCAGTATTAAAACATATTTTACCCAAATTTCCCATTCTTGCATTTAGACAGCCACCAAACCTAAGACAAACATTGGTGAACAGAGAAAATGGAACCAAACCATGCAATAAGATTCACTGCAAACTATATCAACATAGAGAGGACACAGGCACTCATAACCACAAGAGCTACAACATCAGAGGGTCAAATTCATGTACATCCTCCAATGTAGTGTACATAATAAAATGTACTGTATGTGAAAGAGACTATTACATTGGGGAAACCAGTCAAAAATTACACCTGAGGATGGCTCTGCATAGACTTTCTATCAAAAAGCACAATGAAGACAGGACCTGTACCCCAGTTGGGCACCATTTCACCGAAAAGAATCACTCCATCCAAAACCTGAAAATCAAAATACTCAGAGGGAGGTTTAAAACTATCCAAGAGTGGAAAACTTTTGAGCTGGAAATTAATATGTTTTTTAATACTAAAGATACTGGGATAATATTGATTTAGGATTTCACTATCAAAATGTTTAATGATTCAGACACATTCCACATGCCTCATCTGTTCAATAATTGTTTTTCTAATCCTCAAATTGTGGGGACATTCATGGCTCTAAATTATAGCTGTGCTGTGTTCTCATCTAAAACCTGATCTACAGACTCACATACTGACCTATCAGGACATTATTTACCATGCTTGTCTGTGTCCCTCTAATCTCTGTCTAGTGAATTTTTTTCTCTCTACTTTTTTTTACTTACTCTGTATATTTCTAATCAGTATTGCTTCTGACTTGATAAAGACAGGTTCATATCTTGAAAGCTTGTCAATAAAGTATGAATACGTTTATCCAATAAAAAGGTATCACTATATACCACAATACTCTGATTATTCACCTAGATCACTGGACACTCACGGCTACTTCAATCTATATATATATATATATATATATAATTGAAGAGTGAAGCATCTGTGATTGTCCAGTAATCTAGTAATTAGTAATTATTAATCCATATATATATATATATATATATATATATATATATATATATATATATATTAATAATGAGTATTGCAGCATACTGTGATACCTTTTGTATTGGACAAATGCCTTATATATATTGAAGAGCTTTCAAGAGGTTTAACCTCTCTTTATTAAGTCTGAAGCAATACTGACATGAGATGACAACCTCAGTTTAAATCAGTTAAATACATATAGGAGGAATCAATAAAACATAGTATAGGAAATATATACACATACTATATAAACATATACATCAATATATACATGAAAAAAACACTGTAGTCCACAGTGATATCCTTCCTGTTGGACAAACACCTCACTAAGAGTGCTAAGTCTGTTATAGTAAAATAAGAAAAATTCACAAGAAATTGTAATAACGTGTTAGAAAAGTCCATAATGAGTCCTGTATTTTTAGTGTTGAAGAGTGTGATCATCTTTATTTCAAATGCTTTTCTCTCTTGGATATAATTGCCTCTGAGTGTTTTAATTTTTAGCTTTGGGTGGAGTGATCATTCTGACTAAAATTGTGTGCAATTGGGGTACAATATTTGTCTTCATTGGGCTTTTTTTATTGAGTGTCTGTGTAAATTCATCCTTAAGTGCAGTTTTTGGCTGGTTTCCCAATGTAGCAGCCTGTTTCACTTAAAGTACATTATATTATATAGACCTCATTGGAGGATGTGCATGTATACAATCCTTTGATGTTATAAGTCTTGTTGTTATATATGGCTGTATCATCATTACAGATGTGTTTGACATAACTTACAGGCCCTTTTGTTACAAAGTTTAGTTCTAATTTATCTTGTTACTTAACCAATCATCTGCTGACAAGTTTTTGTTTTAGGTTTGGTGGTTGTTTAAATGCAAGGAGAGAAGTTTGGGAATATATCTTTTAATTGTGCATCTTCGATTAGTAATGGTTGTAAATCTTTGATTATTTTCTGTATTTTCTCTAAAACGGAATGGTATGTGCCACTAGAGGTATACATGAAGTATTTTCTTTTGTTTTTGTATTTTAATAGGTGTTCACATGGTATTTTGATGGCAGTGTTTATTTTCTGGATAATAATACAGGGTTTGTAACCCTTCTGTTTGAAATGGATACTGGGAGGGATGGAAACTGGAGCTGTGTAGCTAACTACATCTGTCTGTGGGTTTCCTATATACAGATGAGTAGAGAGTGCCATTGCTGATGGATATGGTAGTGTCTAGAAAGTTTAACTGTTCTGTAGAGAATTCCATTTTAAGTTTTATAGATGGATGAAAAGTGTTGAATGAACTGTGAAAGTCGCTAAGTTTGCTTTCTCCTACTGTCCATATGTTGAACAGATCATCTATGTTACGGTAGTATCTGTATGGTTTGTAAATTCATATACATCTGAATGTTTCTAGATGTTTTTAGCTACTTCCTCTACTTCACTAGAAACTAGAAACTTCTATGGTTCAAACTTCAGTGGAAGAGAACAGCTCAATAAATAAATCACAGAGTGAAGAGGAAAGAGGGGAGAAAAAATTAACTCTTGCAAATGTTAAACTTTTATTTAAAGAATTCCAAGTAGCAATTAAAGGTGAATAATTACAGGGAATCACCAAAAACACTGTAGTAATAACTTCTCATACGGAAGCCATTAAAGATTTAGAGAGTAGTCAAGATACAATTACACTTGAACATCATAAGTTAATTAAGGAAATGAATGAAATGAGAGATCAAATGGCATTGCTAAAATTAAGATGTAATAGACATGATGATCTAAGCAGGAAAAATAATATTAGAATTAGAGGAATTGCAGAGACAATTGGTCCAAGAGAACTAGAAGGTTATGTTTCCACCTCCCTGACAGTAATTGCGCAACAAAATCTGGTAAAAGAAGAAATAATTGACACAATTTACTGCATACATCTCCCCAGGAATATGAATGCAAACGTCCCAAGAGATGTTATTGTTAAAATTCATCATTTAGCATTTAAAGAACATTTAATGAAAACTGTCTTTATAAAAAAAAGCTTTTCAAACTCCATACGATAATCTTCAAATCTTTTCGTGTATTTCAGGGGAGACGTTGAGTAAATGGAGAAAGTTAAGGGAGATTACCAAGGTTTTGCGGGAAACGTCAATCCTATATAGATGGGGTTTTCCCGCCAGACTCATAATCACTCATGATAATCAAAAGTTTTTTGTATCCTCAATTGAAGAAGGTGAACATTTTCTTTTACACTGGAAACTGGTCCCCAAAGAAAGAACAATTGGTATCCCTGCTAAAGAAAGACCTTATGTACTAAAATGGCAAACGGCCAAATAAGTGTAAAATGTTTAGAAGCTAAATTGTATCAGATATGCTTGATATAAGGACTTTTTAAGAGTTTTTGTGGATATGGTTTATTGAGGTGGGCACAGACACTTGGAAAAGAAAGGAAGGGAAAAGGGGGAAAAAGGGAAAAAAAGGGGAAAAGTGATTTGTTGTTTTATCCTTTTGTAGCCACGTTTTACAGGAAAATAATAAGCTTAAGAAATTAGCTCTTAAGGGGGTTAAGCACGAGTAACACTTTTTTTGAATTAAAAGAGTGTAGATTACAAAAAAGATTTAGAAAAAAAAAAAACATATGCACTTTTTTGTATTAGATATGGAGGAAATGAATTAATAGAGATTGGAAGTAATAAGGGGGGTAGAGTAGTATTTTAGCACTTTTTGTATTGATAAAAATGAATAGAAGGGGTTGAAGATAAATACCTTACATTTATATACTCGTCATATTTTCTAGAACATTTTAGATTGAAGAAGTTAATAAAGAGTGAGGTAAAAAAAGAAGGGAAAAAAAAGAATGTCATTAGAAAATGCGCAGAAGGCACTTACTATGTGGTGTGGGAATTATAGGGAAGTGGTTGCATCATAAATAGATTTTGCACGCACTATTGCACTTTGGTGACTAATTAGAGTAAAAAATGCCAACCTCAAGAATTAATGATTGACCATCTAACTCTTCTTATGATTTAAGAACAGATTTTGACCTTTTCTTATTGTTGATATGACTTATTTTAAAAAAGATAAAGAAAAGAGAAGAGGAGAAGAGGAAGGAGGAAGGAATGTAAAATAAAAGGCAAAGGGGGGAAAAAGAGAGAGGATAAAAAGGGAAGAAAGTCCTGTAATTTTGTTTAAGATATAAAAGATTGAGTTGGATACGAAAACATTGATTCTCCTAAATGGCTATAGACCGCCTAGACATCCAAACTTTATACATTTGTTTATCTCCACCTTCCAGGTTTTAGACTCTGCATGTGGCGGGCATTACCATGGAGGAGTATGGAGATAGGATTTCCTCAATGTTTAAGAATATTGAAATATGGAGAAAAAGATATGTTTTTTTTCTTTATTTTTTTTTTTTCTTTCTCCCCCCTCACTCTCTGGATCTGTTGAATATTTTGAGTTGCTGTGCAAAGGTGGAGAGAGTTGGGGGAAAAATAGAGGCTGAGATCTATTTGTTTAAAATGTAACTTACGAAGTGTAAATGACCTTAAACATTATTAGCTTTAATGACCAAGGTTTAAATCTTCCAGTAAAACATAACTATATATTAAATATTGCTAAAAGAGAGAAAATTGATATTTTTTGCACACAGGAAACCCACTGGCAAAATAATAGAGTACCTAAATTTGCAGAGAATGTTTTTGAAATAATGCATAATACATCTTATAAAAAAAAGGCAAGGGAGTTTCTATCTTTTTTACACTACAAGTTTCTGCTACGTTCCTACTCCTCTGCCCCCAACCTGGCCAAACAGCACTACTTTACATCACTAATATCAAATCTGTCCTCCAACCCCAAAGTCTGTTTGCCACTTTCAATACTCTCCTCCGCTCCCCGCATCCTCCCATCCCTCTCCTCCGCCCACCACCTCCTCCCATCTCACGGCTGAATACTTTGCAAACCATTTTACACATAAAATGCAAACTATCTGCAATTAACTCTCCTCTCATCATGGTTTACACACTCCATCCTCTCAACTAACCAACAATACCCAGTCTTCTCCCCTCCTGATTCCCATAGCCACTTTGAACTACTTTACACCTGCAACAGAGAATGAAGTCGCCATCCCAATATCATCTTCTCACCTCACTACCTGTCCTCTGGATCCAATTCCATCTCAGCTCATCCCTCCCCTTTCTACTACACTAATCCCAGCTCTCACACACATCTTCAACCTTTCCCTAAACACTGGCATGTTTTCATCTTCTCTAAAACATGACCTAATTACACCCACTCCTAAGAAACCCTCATCCGATTCTGATGTTGCATCTAACTATCGCCCTATCTCTCTACTTCCCCTGGCTT
The DNA here is from genome assembly GCA_027410445.1 of Discoglossus pictus. Taxonomy (NCBI): domain Eukaryota; kingdom Metazoa; phylum Chordata; class Amphibia; order Anura; family Alytidae; genus Discoglossus; species Discoglossus pictus. The sequence continues at coordinate 229,996,494 of CM050163.1, forward strand.
CCAAACTGCTGGAGCGGCTTGTCTGTAACCGCATTACCAGTTTCATCTCTAACTCTCTTCTAGACACCTTCCAATCCTGCTTTCGGCCCCAACACTCCACTGAGACAGCCCTCACAAAAGTCACCAATGACATGCTCACCTCCAAATATAAAGGACACTTTTCCATTTTACTTCTTCTCTGCCACCTTTGACACAGTTGACCATCTGCTTTTACTCCACATTCTCATCTCCCTCAGCATTCGAGACACTGCTCTCTCGTGGTTCTCATCATACCTCCAAGAATGATCATTTAGAGTCTCCTTCTCCGGCACCTCTTTTTCTTCTCACCCCCTGTCTGTTGGCATACCCCAAGGATCAGTCCTAGGCCCCCTCCTCTTCTCCATCTATGCATCCTCACTTGGTACCCTACTAAACTCTTTTGGGTTTCAGTACCATCTCTATGCAGATGACACTCAAATCTACCTCTCAGCACCAGATCTATCTCTCTCTCTACTAGCACACGTCTCCAATTGCCTCTCTAGTAGTGATGTCCCGAACAGTTCGCCAGGGAACTATTCGGGGCGATTTTCGCATGTTCGCGTTCGCAACGAACGGCGAACATATGCGCTTTTCGGTCCGCCCCCTATTCTTTATCATTGAGGAAACTTTGACCCTGCACCTTACAGTCAGCAGACACCTTCCAGCCAATCAGCAGCATACACTCCCTTCCAGAGCCTTCCATCTGTATAACAGCCTCCATTTTAGAATCATTCTGTAGCTGCATTCGTTGAGAGAGGAGATATATTCTACCTGCTCTTGATTTAATAGGGAAATAGATAGCCAGGCTGTGTATTTAGCTTTAACTACACACCTGAATGACTACTTTGATATCTGCTGCAAGGACAGCAACCCAAAAAGCCCTTTTTAGGGCTAGAACATCATTTATTTTATTTTATTATTTTTTTCTGCTGATTTAATAGGGAAATAGATAGCCAGGCTGTGTATTTAGCTTTCACTACACACCTGAAGGACTCCTTTGATATCTGCTGCAAGGACAGCAACCCAAAAAGCCCTTTTTAGGGCTAGAACATCATTTATTTTATTTTATTATTTTTTCTGCTGATTTAATAGGGAAATAGATAGCCAGGCTGTGTATTTAGCTTTAACTACACACCTGAAGGACCCCTTTGATGTCTGCTGAAAGGACAGCAACCCAAAAAGCCCTTTTTATTTTATTTTTATTATTTTTTTCTGTGTAATCTAATTGCATATGCCTGCCTGCTAACGTGTGTGTGAGGCCTATTGCATCTAGTCTGCCAACTTTTGCCAGTGCACAGTGACACTCAGATCTAGTGCCACCATAGTGTGAAGTGAAATAAAACAACCCTTTTTTTACTGTAATCGATTGAATATCAGTAGCCTGCCTAAAGGCGTGTGTGTGAGGCCTATTGCATCTAGTCTGCCAACTTTTGCCAGTGCGCAGTGACACTCATATCTAGTGCCACTGTAGTGTGCAGTGAAATAAAACAACCCTTTTTTTACTGTATTCGATTGAATATCAGTAGCCTGCCTAAAGGCGTGTGTGTGAGGCCTATTGCATCTAGTCTGCCAACTTTTGCCAATGCGCAGTGACACTCATATCTAGTGCCACCGTAGTGTGCAGTGAAATAAAACAACCCTTTTTTTACTGTAATCGATTGAATATCAGTAGCCTGCCTAAAGGCGTGTGTGTGAGGCCTATTGCATCTAGTCTGCCAACTTTTGCCAGTGCGCAGTGACACTCATATCTAGTGCCACCGTAGTGTGCAGTGAAATAAAACAACCCTTTTTTTACTGTAATCGATTGAATATCAGTAGCCTGCCTAAAGGCGTGTGTGTGAGGCTATTGCATCTAGTTTGCCAACTTTTGCCAGTGCGCAGTGACACTCATATCTAGTGCCACCGTAGTGTGCAGTGAAATAAAACAACCCTTTTTTTACTGTAATCGATTGAATATCAGTAGCCTGCCTAAAGGCGTGTGTGTGAGGCCTATTGCATCTAGTCTGCCAACTTTTGCCAGTGCACAGTGACACTCATATCTAGTGCAACCGTAGTGTGCAGTGAAATAAAACAACCCTTTTTTTACTGTAATCGATTGAATATCAGTAGCCTGCCTAAAGGTGTGTGTGTGAGGCCTATTGCATCTAGTCTGCCAACTTTTGCAAGTGCGCAGTGACACTCATATCTAGTGCCACCGTAGTGTGCAGTGAAATAAAACAACCCTTTTTTTACTGTAATCGATTGAATATCAGTAGCCTGCCTAAAGGCATGTGTGTGAGGCCTATTGCATCTAGTCGGCCAACTTTTGCCAGTGCACAGTGACACTCATATCTAGTGCAACCGTAGTGTGCAGTGAAATAAAACAACCCTTTTTTTACTGTAATCGATTGAATATCAGTAGCCTGCCTACAGGCGTGTGTGTGAGGCCTATTGCATCTAGTCTGCCAACTTTTGCCAGTGCATCTAGTCTGCCAACTTTTGCCAGTGCGCAGTGACACTCATATCTAGTGCCACCGTAGTGTGCAGTGAAATAAAACAACCCTTTTTTTACTGTAATCGATTGAATATCAGTAGCCTGCCTAAAGGCATGTGTGTGAGGCCTATTGCATCTAGTCTGCCAACTTTTGCCAGTGCGCAGTGACACTCATATCTAGTGCCACCGTAGTATGCAGTGAAATAAAACAACCCTTTTTTTACTGTAATCGATTGAATATCAGTAGCCTGCCTAAAGGCATGTGTGTGAGGCCTATTGCATCTAGTCTGCCAACTTTTGCCAGTGCACAGTGACACTCATATCTAGTGCCACCGTAGTATGCAGTGAAATAAAACAACCCTTTTTTTACTGTAATCGGTTGAATATCAGTAGCCTGCCTAAAGGCGTGTGTGTGAGGCCTATTGCATCTAGTCTGCCAACTTTTGCCAGTGCACAGTGACACTCATATCTAGTGCAACCGTAGTGTGCAGTGAAATAAAACAACCCTTTTTTTACTGTAATCGACTGAATATCAGTAGCCTGCCTAAAGGCGTGTGTGTGAGGCCTATTGCATCTAGTTTGCCAACTTTTGCCAGTGCGCAGTGACACTCATATCTAGTGCCACCGTAGTGTGCAGTGAAATAAAACAACCCTTTTTTTACTGTAATCGATTGAATATCAGTAGCCTGCCTAAAGGCGTGTGTGTGAGGCCTATTGCATCTAGTCTGCCAACTTTTGCCAGTGCACAGTGACACTCATATCTAGTGCCACCGTAGTGTGCAGTGAAATAAAACAACCCTTTTTTTACTGTAATCGACTGAATATCAGTAGCCTGCCTAAAGGCGTGTGTGTGAGGCCTATTGCATCTAGTTTGCCAACTTTTGCCAGTGCGCAGTGACACTCATATCTAGTGCCACCGTAGTGTGCAGTGAAATAAAACAACCCTTTTTTTACTGTAATCGATTGAATATCAGTAGCCTGCCTAAAGGCGTGTGTGAGAGGCCTATTGCATCTAGTCTGCCAACTTTTGCCAGTGCGCAGTGACACTCATATCTAGTGCCACCGTAGTATGCAGTGAAATAAAATGACCCTTTTTTTACTGTAATCGATTGAATATCAGTAGCCCTCCTAAAGGCGTGTGTGTGAGGCCTATTGCATCTAGTCTGCCAACTTTTGCCAGTGCGCAGTGACACTCATATCTAGTGCCACCGTAGTGTGCAGTGAAATAAAACAACCCTTTTTTTACTGTAATCGATTGAATATCAGTAGCCTGCCTAAAGGCATGTATGTGAGGCCTATTGCATCTAGTCTGCCAACTTTTGCCAGTGCACAGTGACACTCTTATCTAGTGCAACCGTAGTGTGCAGTGAAATAAAACAACCCTTTTTTTACTGTAATCGATTGAATATCAGTAGCCTGCCTAAAGGTGTGTGTGTGAGGCCTATTGCATCTAGTTTGCCAACTTTTGCCAGTGCGCAGTGACACTCATATCTAGTGCCACCGTAGTGTGCAGTGAAATAAAACAACCCTTTTTTTACTGTAATCGATTGAATATCAGTAGCCTGCCTAAAGGCGTGTGTGTGAGGCCTATTGCATCTAGTTTGCCAACTTTTGCCAATGCGCAGTGACACTCATATCTAGTGCCACCGTAGTGTGCAGTGAAATAAAACAACCCTTTTTTTACTGTAATCGATTGAATATCAGTAGCCTGCCTAAAGGCGTGTGTGTGAGGCCTATTGCATCTAGTCTGCCAACTTTTGCCAGTGCACAGTGACACTCATATCTAGTGCCACCGTAGTGTGCAGTGAAATAAAACAACCCTTTTTTTACTGTAATCGATTGAATATCAGTAGCCTGCCTAAAGGCATGTGTGTGAGGCCTATTGCATCTAGTCTGCCAACTTTTGCCAGTGCACAGTGACACTCATATCTAGTGCAACCGTAGTGTGCAGTGAAATAAAACAACCCTTTTTTTACTGTAATCGATTGAATATCAGTAGCCTGCCTAAAGGCGTGTGTGTGAGGCCTATTGCATCTAGTTTGCCAACTTTTGCCAGTGCGCAGTGACACTCATATCTAGTGCCACCGTAGTGTGCAGTGAAATAAAACAACCCTTTTTTTACTGTAATCGATTGAATATCAGTAGCCTGCCAAAAGGCATGTGTGTGAGGCCTATTGCATCTAGTCTGCCAACTTTTGCCAGTGCACAGTGACACTCATATCGAGTGCAACCGTAGTGTGCAGTGAAATAAAACAACCCTTTTTTTACTGTAATTGATTGAATATCAGTAGCCTGCCTAAAGGCGTGTGTGTGAGGCCTATTGCATCTAGTTTGCCAACTTTTGCCAGTGCGCAGTGACACTCATATCTAGTGCCACCGTAGTGTGCAGTGAAATAAAACAACCCTTTTTTTACTGTAATCGATTGAATATCAGTAGCCTGCCAAAAGGCATATGTGTGAGGCCTATTGCATCTAGTCTGCCAACTTTTGCCAGTGCACAGTGACACTCATATCTAGTGCAACCGTAGTGTGCAGTGAAATAAAACAACCCTTTTTTTACTGTAATCGATTGAATATCAGTAGCCTGCCTAAAGGCGTGTGTGTGAGGCCTATTGCATCTAGTCTGCCAACTTTTGCCAGTGCACAGTGACACTCATATCTAGTGCAACCGTAGTGTGCAGTGAAATAAAACAACCCTTTTTTTACTGTAATCGATTGAATATCAGTAGCCTGCCAAAAGGCATGTGTGTGAGGCCTATTGCATCTAGTCTGCCAACTTTTGCCAGTGCACAGTGACACTCATATCGAGTGCAACCGTAGTGTGCAGTGAAATAAAACAACCCTTTTTTTACTGTAATCGATTGAATATCAGTAGCCTGCCTAAAGGCATGTGTGTGAGGCCTATTGCATCTAGTCGGCCAACTTTTGCCAGTGCACAGTGACACTCATATCTAGTGCAACCGTAGTGTGCAGTGAAATAAAAACAACCCTTTTTTTACTGTAATCGATTGAATATCAGTAGCCTGCCTACAGGCGTGTGTGTGAGGCCTATTGCATCTAGTCTGCCAACTTTTGCCAGTGCATCTAGTCTGCCAACTTTTGCCAGTGCGCAGTGACACTCATATCTAGTGCCACCGTAGTGTGCAGTGAAATAAAACAACCCTTTTTTTACTGTAATCGATTGAATATCAGTAGCCTGCCTAAAGGCATGTGTGTGAGGCCTATTGCATCTAGTCTGCCAACTTTTGCCAGTGCGCAGTGACACTCATATCTAGTGCCACCGTAGTGTGCAGTGAAATAAAACAACACTTTTTTTACTGTAATCAATTGAATATCAGTAGTCTTCCTAAAGGCATGTGTGTGAGGCCTATTGCATCTAGTCTGCCAGCTTTTGACAGTGCACAGTGACACTCATATCTAGTGCCACCGTAGTATGCAGTGAAATAAAACAACCCTTTTTTTACTGTAATCGATTGAATATCAGTAGCCTGCCTAAAGGCGTGTGTGTGAGGCCTATTGCATCTAGTCTGCCAACTTTTGCCAGTGCACAGTGACACTCATATCTAGTGCAACCGTAGTGTGCAGTGAAATAAAACAACCCTTTTTTTACTGTAATCGACTGAATATCAGTAGCCTGCCTAAAGGCGTGTGTGTGAGGCCTATTGCATCTAGTTTGCCAACTTTTGCCAGTGCGCAGTGACACTCATATCTAGTGCCACCGTAGTGTGCAGTGAAATAAAACAACCCTTTTTTTACTGTAATCGATTGAATATCAGTAGCCTGCCTAAAGGCGTGTGTGTGAGGCCTATTGCATCTAGTCTGCCAACTTTTGCCAGTGCACAGTGACACTCATATCTAGTGCCACCGTAGTGTGCAGTGAAATAAAACAACCCTTTTTTTACTGTAATCGACTGAATATCAGTAGCCTGCCTAAAGGCGTGTGTGTGAGGCCTATTGCATCTAGTTTGCCAACTTTTGCCAGTGCGCAGTGACACTCATATCTAGTGCCACCGTAGTGTGCAGTGAAATAAAACAACCCTTTTTTTACTGTAATCGATTGAATATCAGTAGCCTGCCTAAAGGCGTGTGTGAGAGGCCTATTGCATCTAGTCTGCCAACTTTTGCCAGTGCGCAGTGACACTCATATCTAGTGCCACCGTAGTATGCAGTGAAATAAAATGACCCTTTTTTTACTGTAATCGATTGAATATCAGTAGCCCTCCTAAAGGCGTGTGTGTGAGGCCTATTGCATCTAGTCTGCCAACTTTTGCCAGTGCGCAGTGACACTCATATCTAGTGCCACCGTAGTGTGCAGTGAAATAAAACAACCCTTTTTTTACTGTAATCGATTGAATATCAGTAGCCTGCCTAAAGGCATGTATGTGAGGCCTATTGCATCTAGTCTGCCAACTTTTGCCAGTGCACAGTGACACTCTTATCTAGTGCAACCGTAGTGTGCAGTGAAATAAAACAACCCTTTTTTTACTGTAATCGATTGAATATCAGTAGCCTGCCTAAAGGTGTGTGTGTGAGGCCTATTGCATCTAGTTTGCCAACTTTTGCCAGTGCGCAGTGACACTCATATCTAGTGCCACCGTAGTGTGCAGTGAAATAAAACAACCCTTTTTTTACTGTAATCGATTGAATATCAGTAGCCTGCCTAAAGGCGTGTGTGTGAGGCCTATTGCATCTAGTTTGCCAACTTTTGCCAATGCGCAGTGACACTCATATCTAGTGCCACCGTAGTGTGCAGTGAAATAAAACAACCCTTTTTTTACTGTAATCGATTGAATATCAGTAGCCTGCCTAAAGGCGTGTGTGTGAGGCCTATTGCATCTAGTCTGCCAACTTTTGCCAGTGCACAGTGACACTCATATCTAGTGCCACCGTAGTGTGCAGTGAAATAAAACAACCCTTTTTTTACTGTAATCGATTGAATATCAGTAGCCTGCCTAAAGGCATGTGTGTGAGGCCTATTGCATCTAGTCTGCCAACTTTTGCCAGTGCACAGTGACACTCATATCTAGTGCAACCGTAGTGTGCAGTGAAATAAAACAACCCTTTTTTTACTGTAATCGATTGAATATCAGTAGCCTGCCTAAAGGCGTGTGTGTGAGGCCTATTGCATCTAGTTTGCCAACTTTTGCCAGTGCGCAGTGACACTCATATCTAGTGCCACCGTAGTGTGCAGTGAAATAAAACAACCCTTTTTTTACTGTAATCGATTGAATATCAGTAGCCTGCCAAAAGGCATGTGTGTGAGGCCTATTGCATCTAGTCTGCCAACTTTTGCCAGTGCACAGTGACACTCATATCGAGTGCAACCGTAGTGTGCAGTGAAATAAAACAACCCTTTTTTTACTGTAATTGATTGAATATCAGTAGCCTGCCTAAAGGCGTGTGTGTGAGGCCTATTGCATCTAGTTTGCCAACTTTTGCCAGTGCGCAGTGACACTCATATCTAGTGCCACCGTAGTGTGCAGTGAAATAAAACAACCCTTTTTTTACTGTAATCGATTGAATATCAGTAGCCTGCCAAAAGGCATATGTGTGAGGCCTATTGCATCTAGTCTGCCAACTTTTGCCAGTGCACAGTGACACTCATATCTAGTGCAACCGTAGTGTGCAGTGAAATAAAACAACCCTTTTTTTACTGTAATCGATTGAATATCAGTAGCCTGCCTAAAGGCGTGTGTGTGAGGCCTATTGCATCTAGTCTGCCAACTTTTGCCAGTGCACAGTGACACTCATATCTAGTGCAACCGTAGTGTGCAGTGAAATAAAACAACCCTTTTTTTACTGTAATCGATTGAATATCAGTAGCCTGCCAAAAGGCATATGTGTGAGGCCTATTGCATCTAGTCTGCCAACTTTTGCCAGTGCACAGTGACACTCATATCTAGTGCAACCGTAGTGTGCAGTGAAATAAAACAACCCTTTTTTTACTGTAATCGATTGAATATCAGTAGCCTGCCTAAAGGCGTGTGTGTGAGGCCTATTGCATCTAGTCTGCCAACTTTTGCCAGTGCACAGTGACACTCATATCTAGTGCAACCGTAGTGTGCAGTGAAATAAAACAACCCTTTTTTTACTGTAATCGATTGAATATCAGTTGCCTGCCTAAAGGCGTGTGTGTGAGGCCTATTGCATCTAGTCTTCCAACTTTTGCCAGTGTGCAGTGACACTCATATCTTGTGTCACAGTAGCTTGCATGCATAATACCACTAATCGGAAAAAAAATGACAGGCAGAGGCAGGCCGCCCCGCAGGTCGTGTTGCTGTGATTCCCTTTGACCCTAGAATAATGCCCAGTTTTCAGAGGCAACGTACCCTGAACTTGAACAGTTTTGAGGACATGGTTGATTGGCTAACACAGGACACCCAATCTTCTACAGCTTCCGCTCTGAACCTAGACGCACCATCCTCCTCCAGCTTAGCTTCGGGCACCTCTCCAGTTACCACTCGCCCGCTTGCCACCACCACCAACACTATCACCACAGCCGCTTCACTTGATCCGTCAGCAGAGTTATTTACAGATCCGTTGGAAGAAATGAGTGATGCACAAACATTAGTGCCAGAGGATGTAGATAACAGGGATATGTCCCAGTCAGGCAGCATTACACACATGGACGTATGGTCTGATGATGATGATGATGTTGTACCCGGTGCTGCTTCCTTTGTTGAGTTGTCAGATACAAGTGAAGTGGTTGATGATGACGATGCGTCCGTGGATGTCACGTGGGTGCCCGCTATAAGAGAAGAAGAACAGGAGGAAAGTTCAGATGGGGAGACAGAAAGGAGGAGGAGACGAGTTGGAAGCAGCGGGAGGTCAAAGCCGCCATCCTCCTCCTGTTCCAGCATCTTCAGCCACGTCAACCACTGCTGCCCTGCTTGCCCCCTCTCAACCACACGCCACTCCGTGTCTCGCCCTGAGCAGTCCTGCTCATCTGCCCAAAGTCAGGTGCCTGTCAAGGACATGTTTGAGCGTAAGGAGCCAATGTCACAAAGTCACCCCCTTGCCCGGCAACTGACAGCTGGCTTGTCTGAACTCTTAGCCCGCCAGCTTTTACCATACAAGCTGGTGGAGTCTGAAGAGTTCAAAAATGTTTTAGCTATTGGAACACCGCACTGGAAGGTACCCGGACGAAATTTCTTTGCACAAAAGGCAATCCCCAACCTGTACTCGATTGTGCAAAAGGAAGTAATGGCATCTCTGGCACACAGTGTTGGGGCAAGGGTCCATGTGACCACGGATACCTGGTCTGCAAAGCAAGGTCAGGGCAGGTATATCACCTACACTGCGCATTGGGTAAACCTGGTGACGGCTGCCAAGCATGGAATATGTGGCTCTGCAGAGGAGTTGGTGACACCGCCACGACTTGCAGGCAGGCCTGCTGCCACCTCCTCTACTCCTCCTACTCCATCCTCTTCCATAACCTCCTTGGCTGAGTCCTCTTCTGCTGCTGCTATGTCTTGCTCCACATCAACGGCACCCCCCCAGCTCCACAGGTACTATTCCACATCCCGGATACGGCAGTGTCACGCCGTCTTGGGGTTGACTTCCCTGAAAGCAGAGAGTCACACCGGACCAGCACTCCTGTCCGCCCTGAACGCACAGGTGGATCAGTGGCTGACTCTGCACCAACTGGAGATCGGCAAAGTGGTTTGTGACAACGGAAGAAATTTGTTGGCGGCATTGAATTTGGGCAAGTTGACACATGTGCCGTGCATGGCACATGTGTGTAATCTGATTGTACAACGCTTTGTGCATAAGCACCCAGGCTTACAGGACGTCCTGAAGCAGGCCAGGAAGGTGTGTGCCCATTTCAGGCGTTCCTACACGGCCATGGCGCACTTTACAGATATCCAGCGGCGAAACAACATGCCAGTGAGGCGCTTGATTTTAGACAGCCCGACACGTTGGAATTCAACACTCCTAATGTTCGACCGCCTGCTCCAACAAGAAAAGTCCATTAACGAGTAATTGTATGACCGGGGTGCTAGGACAGCCTCTGCGGAGCTGGGATTTTTTTACCACTTTACTGGACGCTTTTGAGGAGGTGACAAACCTGGTCAGTCGCACCCAGGGCACCATCAGCGACATCATACCATTTGTTTTCTTCCTGGAGCGTACCCTGCTAAGAGTGCTGGATCAGGCCGTAGATAAGCTTGAAGAGGAAGAGGAAGAGTTGTGGTCATTATCACCGCCAGAAGCAGCCTTATCAGCATCGCTTGCTGGACCTGTGGCAACGCTGGAAGAGGATTGTGAGGAAGAGGAGTCAGAGGAGGAATGTGGCTTTGAGGAGGAGGAAGAAGACCAACCACAACAGGTATCCCAGGGTTCTCGTTGTCACCTATCTGGTACCAGTGGTGTTGTAAGTGGCTGGGGGGAAGAACATACCTTCAGTGAGATCACTGAGGACGAGGAACGGGACATGACTAGCTCGGCATCCAACCTTGTGCAAATGGGGTCTTTCATGCTGTCGTGCCTGTTGAGGGACCCTCGTATAAAAAAGATGAAGGAGAACGACCTGTACTGGGTGTCCACACTACTAGATCCCCTTTATAAGCAGAAAGTGCCTGAAATTACCACAAGTCGGAAAGGATGCAGTACTACCAAAATAAATTAAAAAGTATGCTTTACACAGCGTTTAAGGGTGATGTCACAGCACAAAGGCAATCTAACAGCGGAAGAGGTGAACATAATCCTCCTCCTCCCACGACCACGCCGGCAAGGAGAGGACGCTTTACAGACGTGTTGTTGATGGAGGACATGCAGAGATTTTTAAGTCCTATGCATCGCCACAGCCCTTCAGGGTCCACCCTCAGAGAACGACTCGACCGTCAGGTAACAGACTATCGCCATAACTAAAGATATCGACACTATGAGGAGCGATGAACCCCTTGACTACTGGGTGTGCACGCTTGCCCTGTGGCCTGAGCTATCCCAATTTGCCATAGAACTTCTGTCCTGCCCCGCTTCAAGTTTTCTGTCAGAAAGGACCTTCAGTGCAGCAGGAGGTTTTGTCACTGATAAGAGAAGTCGCCTAGGTCAAAAAAGTCTAGATTACCTCACCTTTATTAAGATGAATGAGGGAGGGATCCCGAAGGGACTGACAGTGGGCGATACATTCGATTAAAAAAGGCCTGATAGATGAGCTGCCTTGAGCTAATAATGGTCCACACGCTGCTGTATTTTATCCCTGAATGCCGGATGACTTGCGTGACTTATCCGCCACCAACTAGGGTTCAAGACGCAATGTTTTAGGGCACTTTCTGCCTGGCCAACTAACATCAATTTTTATGATCGCTGCCACAATACCTAATTTTTGCATTTAAATTATTTTATTTTAGAAGGCGTACAGCATGTAATGAAAAATAAAGCATTTTTGAACAGTCTTGCATAACAGTTGTGCAAAAATACATATTTATAATAGAGACATTTTGTGAAAGTTAGCTGGCTATTCCTTCTTATTTTTACTTTTTAGGTTAATAATTTTTCTTATTTTTCACTGTGATTGCAATTTAAGAGATACCTAAAACATGGTAAAACAGATAATAGAAAAGAGTGTATCTGCAGGAAACACCAAAGTCCTATTAGCTATCATCCCTCCAGCAGTATTAGCTTATTATTTACAATATCTAACCTGGGCAATCACGCTTGGGTTACCCTAGGGCAGGCTTCAGTAAGCGACCTCTCCTTTCCTGGGATGATTTTGCCGCCGGTTGCTTCTGAAGTGAAGTGAAGTGTGAAATGCCTCAGCCTACAGTAATTGTAATGTTCTGACAGCGGTAGCTCATGCTTGTCCCTCAGTTCCTCATAGGTGAGCATCTGGCCCTTTACTAACCAGTCTCCCAGTCTATCTAGTTTCCTTGACCTCCACCAGTGTTGTGATGTTGTGCTCATGTGTTTCGGGGCCTGAGGGTGGTCAAGAATTGGGGTCATTTGGGTGGATCCAGAGAACAAACCCGTGTGTTTCTTGGCCCATTTCCAGTATGATAGTGAGTGTCTGATTAGGGGGTTTGGCGAGTTTTTAAGGCTCTGAAGCAATTCTGATAGCCAAGCCACCTTGTCCCAGGTTAAGAGCCTTAAAGTGTGGTTCTCTAAATACACACAGGCCGGTTGATGACATATAGAATGTGCTATTGGGAGGAAAGATAGGTGACGTAACAGGTATTAAACTGATAGGAATGAATAGTACAACTTAATACACCACTCCTATCTGGTGGCACCTTAGATTGCATGTGCAGTGCCCCAAATACGAAGTAGGAGGTCCGACCAAGCATCTTTTTCCATCTCCCTGTTCCAAAAATCCATGCCATATACACATCCCCTGATAGGTAACGTAACAGGTATTAAACTGATAGGAATGAGTAGTACAACTTAATACACCTCTCCTATCTGGTGGCACCTTAGATTGCACGTGCAGTGCCCCAAATTCGAAGTAGGAGGTCCGACCAAGCATCTTTTTCCATCTCCCTGTTCCAAAAGTCCATGCCATATACACGTCCCTGATAGGTAACGTAACAGGTATTAAACTGATAGGAATGAGTAGTACAACTTAATACACCTCTCCTATCTGGTGGCACCTTAGATTGCACGTGCAGTGCCCCAAATTCGAAGTAGGAGGTCCGACCAAGCATCTTTTTCCATCTCCCTGTTCCAAAAATCCATGCCATATACACGTCCCCTAATAGTGGACGTAACAGGGATTAAACCGATAGGAATAGTACTACGTAACAGTACACACCTTATAATAACGCAGAGGCAACGCGTATAATCTTCCATGCTGTGCAGTGGAAGCCGCCAGACTCTGACCTGTGTATAATCTTCCATGCTGGGCAGTGGAAGCCCCCAGACTCTGACCTGTGTATAATATTCCATGCTGGGCAGTGGAAGCCCCCAGACTCTGACCTGTGTATAATATTCCATGCTGGGCAGTGGAAGCCCCCAGACTCTGACCTGTGTATAATATTCCATGCTGGGCAGTGGAAGCCCCCAGACTCTGACCTGTGTATAATATTCCATGCTGGGCAGTGGAAGCCCCCAGACTCTGACCTGTGTATAATCTTCCATGCTGGGCAGTGGAAGCCCCCAGACTCTGGGAGTCTGAAGAAGAGGATTCAGAGGAAGAAGGTGGCTTTGAGGAGGTGGAAGAACAAACACAGCAGGCGTCCCAGGGGGCTTGTTGTCCCCTTTCGACATCAGTGAGGACAAGGAACGGGACATGGCTAGCTTGGTATCCAACCTTGTGCAAATGGGGAGTTTGCGGTTGTGCAAAGGGACTGTTTGCGGTTGTTTGCGGTGCATTAAACGGGGAGATTGGTCTGTTACTGTGAAGCGGGTGTAACCCTTACACTACCTGATCGATACAACATCATACCTGATGTTTTAAAGCATGTTATTCCAAACAATTTAGGAATGTTAGGTGATTTATGCCCTTTATGGCTTAAAACCAGACTCTGCATCAACTATGTAATTTTCCGTGGGAGTTTTGCCATGGTTCCCCCTCCGGCATGCCACAGTCCAGGTGTTAGTCCCCTTGAAACAACTTTCCCATCACTATTGTGGCCAGAAAGAGTCCCTGTGGGTTTTGAAATTCGCCTGCTCATTGAAGTCTATGGTTGTTCCCCGATGTTCGTCCGTTCGCGAACATTTGATGGAATTCGCGTCCGCGGTTCTCGAACCGAAAATTTGATGTTCTCGACATCACTACTCTCTAGTACATCCTCTTGGATGTCCGCCCACCATCTAAAACTTAACATGTCTAAGACTGAATCTTCCCACCCTTTACTACAGCTTCAATTCCTCACATCTCTCTCACTATCAACAACTCCATCATCACTCCCACCTCCGAAGCCCGTTGTCTTGGGGTTCTACTGGACCCTGCCGTCTCTTTCATCCCTCACATACAGTCACTAACTAAATCTTGCCTTCTCCATCTAAAAAACATCTCCAGAACACGCCATTACCTCACACAAGACACTACTAAGACGCTAATACACTCTTTCATCATTTCTCGTATCGACTACTGCAACTCGCTCCTGGTTGGCTTGTCCACTACTCGCCTTTCCTCACTTTAATCCATAATGAATGCCTCCGCCAGACTCATCTTCCGTACACAACGTTCAGTGTTAGCAGCTCCTCTTTGTCAATCACTCCACTAGCTTCCCTTAACCTCCAGAACAACATTTAAAATATTGACCCTAACTTATAAAGCCCTCAACAACAATGCACCCCCTTAAATCTCTGCTCTCATCTCCAAATACTCCCCCACATGCCCTCTTCGTTCTGCTAACAACCTTCTTCTTTCTACCACTCTTGTCACCTCTTCTCACTCCCACCTCCAGGACTTTCCTTGCTCTGCCCCTATTCTTTGGAACCCCTTGCCTCGCTTCACCAGACTATCCTCCTGCCTCAAATCCTTCAAAACTTAAAAAAAAAAACACACCTTTTTAAAGAAGCCTATAACCTTCCACCCTAACACGCTCAGCAGTACTCTTTCCCTACTGTACAACATACAAACTTCAACCTTTAGATTGCAAGTCTGCGAGTTTCAATCCTGCAATGTGCTTTAGGGAAAGCGCTATAGACACTGGATTCCAAGCTCAAAGACAAGGCCCTCCATTCTTCGCAATATGTTAATCTTGAACTGTAACTTAACTTATGTATAACCCTATGGAATATGTTGGCGCGTTACAAATAAACGATAATAATAATAATAGATATCGTTGAAGAAATGATTAAAAATGACACAAATGGGAGATACCTATTGTTAGTAGGCAAAATTAGGAATGAATATTTTACATTATTGAATCTCTACACTCCGAATGTTAAGCAGAATAATTTTCTTAACAATGTCTTAGCAATGATGACGAGATATGCTAAGGGTAACATAATAATATGTGATGATTTCAGCATGGTTCCTAATACAGAGTTAGATAGGAAACCAAGTAATTATCCAATTGCCGACTCTAACACGAACCGTAGAGCTAAGTTATTTATTGAAATATGAACTATACGACTCATGGAGAGTATTGTACCCATTTCAACAAGATTATTCATACTACTCACATAGGCATAAAACATATTCAAGGATTGATAACTTCTTACTTGATAAGTAAGCCATTAATAATTCCATCTCAGTTAAGATAGGTCACATAGTGATGTCTGCCCATGCTTTTGTTCTATAAAATGTGGATGTTTAACAAAAATAAGGAAATTAGACAATAACTTAGAGGATGATGAATTGAAAATACAACTATTAGAGGAATTAATGAGATTTTATGAAAATAATGGGAAATCGGTTAAATCTAAAACCACATTATGGTGTGCCCAAAAAGCATACATTAGAGGGCTTCTTGTAGCTTGGAAAAACCAAAGAAAAAAATTAAGAGGTACCTCTCTTAGACAATTATATATCGAACTTAATAAATTAGAAATGAAAAATAAATTTAAACCAGAAGTTGAAACTTTAAAACAAATTAAAGAACATCAGAATGTAATTAAGAAAATTAATCAAACTATTACAGACATATCAATGTGGAAACTTCATCTGAAATTATACCATTTTGATAACAAAATAAGTAAGGTTCTAGCCAATAAGATTAAAATTAAAAGTTTGAAGAAACGGATCGAAATGCTGAAACATAAAGATAAAATGCTAACTAAACCATCAGAAATGGCTGATGCCTTCATAGATTATTATCAAGGGCTATACAACTTGGAATCGGATAAACAATTAAAAAAAACATCTAAAGAGGAAATAACGTTTTTTTTGAACATTTTGAATTTACCCAAAGTTTCAAAAATACAGTTGGAAGATTTGGAAAAACCTATTTCAACTGAAGAAGTTAAAAAATCAATAAGAAGTATGAAACATTTCTCTACTCTAGGCCCAGACGTCTTAACCAATGATTTTTATAAAACCTGTCAATCACTTTTAGTAACACAGCTTAAAGATCTCTTTAATGAGATCAAGGTAGTTGGGAAACCACCAGAGGAACTTCTCCTTGCTGCAATAGTAACAATTCCAAAAAAATAAAATGAATAAAAAAGTTGTAGAATGTGATAACTTTCGTCCCATTTCATTATTGAATACCAACATGAAATTATATTCAAGGATTTTGGCCGTGAGGCTAAACCCAATCATAAAAAATCTGATAAATAGATATCAGACAGGTTTTATAGTAGGTTGGGATAGTTCTGACATACTAGAAGACTGTTTAATCTTATTGATTATGCGGGTCGGGGAAATACTTCCACCCTATTTTTGTCTTTAGATGCTGAGAAAGCATTTGATAGAATATGGTGGGAGTATATGAAGTTGACTCTGGAGAATTATGGTTTGGGGGAATTTGGAAATAGAGCTATAGGGACCCTGTATTTGAATCCAAAAGCGATTGTGTAAGGGATGGGCTTTACATCTAGTAGATTCAAAATTCACAATGGCACATGACAGGGGTGTCCCCTGTCCCCATTACTCTTTGCTCTAATGATAGAGCCACTAGCGGAAGCTATTAGAACTTAGGAAGAAATTGGGGGTATTAAAATAAATTATTGTATTTATAAAACAGTTTTGTTTGCGGTCGATACTGTTCTTATTTTTCAGACCCTAAAAAATCCCTATTCCACCTTCAAGAATGAATTCTGAAATTTGGAAATATCTGTAATTATTAGCTGAACTTTCATGAAATAGAAGTGCTGGCTCTAAATTTGCAAGGTATTTATAAAGACGAATTGGAAAAAGTATTCCCCTTCAATTGGATAGGCAACAAATTTACACATTTGGGTATTACTTATAATAAAGAGCTTAATTATTTCAATTAATTACAAGAAAATTTACCAGAAATGTGTAGATTCGATATCAAATTGGAAGTGAAAGAATTTATTGTTATCGGGCAGAAATGGCAAACCTCCCCAGATGTATGCATTTAGTAAGGAATATTCCTGTGAAGATTCCATTATTTTAGATTACCCATTTTCAAACGTTGGTAGATAAATTCATTTTTTCGACAAGAAAAACAGAGTTATTAAAAATATTATGACTAGGAAAGGTTTAGCTTTTCCATGTTTTAAAGCATATCACGATGCGATTATTTTGGGACATAGTAGCAAATGGGCAGATGTAAACAAGGAAAATTCCTGGTTTTATATAGAAAATTCCTCTTTGGAAAAAAGAAACTTAGAGCAACTCCAGGGATTAACTCAGTTAAATATACTAAATTGCAGAATATGGAAGAACAGAACTCTCCCAAGGCTGCACTTGAAAGGACCGCTATTGAATAAATATAGCAACTCAACAAAATGGGAAATCTGAAAGCCTGAATTGTCATTCACAGGGATCTCATCTATATATTTTTCCTAATTATAAAAAACTATATAGCTGATGGGGATGCAGGGTGTATCACCCCTAGAATCCTAAGAGCTCGATTATTATCCTTGGTTATAAAAGGTACTATAACTGAACTTCACAATGACAATTCAGGCTTTCAGATCTTCCATTATTATTTTTAAGTTTTCAATCTTATTTTCATTCATCACTATACAAAGATGATTAGAGGATTACACCAGTTTGACACTTCTGTGTTTGTGACGTCACTGCTGTTTCAGTTTCATACACATGACCCATTACTGCCCCTTAGCTTTCATTAGCCAGCAACTAAGTATACATCACTAAGTGGGAGGAGTTGCATTCCTCTAAAAGTTGGCGCCACTAGACAGCCAACGAGCATCCCTGAAGAAACTGCGTGCATACTAATTACTGTAGATATTTCCCCTGCTTATGAATAAAGCTTATTGTTATTTTTTACCACATTAATTTTGTTCCCATTTTGTTGAGTTGCTACATTTATTCAATAGAGGTCCCTTCAAGTGCAGCTTTGGGAGAGTTCTGATCTTCCATATTATGCACTTTAGTATATTTATCTGCTTTTGTCCTCTTTCCTATTTATTTAGGTATGCTTGCGTTTTTATATATTGATATTTTAGGGTTACCCCTCTTTCTATACCTAGCAATTGATGGCAATTTTTTAAATCAAAATCCAGACCCTAATCAGTGGCTGGATGAAGTTTTGAGTGTTTTTTCATCAACATCTTTAGATAGCAGTATTTCTGGAGAGAATACAAATATTAATCAGATTTTTCATGATCTCACTAAATTATACAAAAGACAAATTAGATAATAGTGGGAGACACAAAGTATTTCTAAATATCTAACATGTAAACTTATACCTAGAGGCTTGAGTGTCCATCTTAGCCCAGCACTGCATCTAGTCACTGATTCTTTTTGTTTCTGAATGGGTCCATCTTAGCCCAGCACTGCATCTAGTCACTGATTTTTTTGTTTCTGAATTAAACAACATTCTGAACATTTGCTTGGAATGTCAAAACTTCTGTATGAATAAAGTTCTATCTTATATGAATATTATAGTATAATATGATATTCCAATTGTTAACCACTATTTTTATATCCATTGTATTAATATTTTATATGCTGTTATATTTATATATATATACCTATGCATGCAATTCTATTACTTGAAAATATCTATGTGAAAGATATGTTTTCACAGCTGCCCACCAGTGAACTATCCATGATTTGAATAATCCATTGTTCTATAAGAGATAAATATCTGACTGAACTCCTAAAATCTAGGTAATAAAATTACTCCTTAAATATTCACATGTGAAATATTCGTTTCATAGACATAAAGTCTAGTAAACAGAATAGTAAATCTGTCTAGGGATATCTAGTTAGATTACATTCTTATGACTTCATCTTGTTTATAGGTTGTGGGTCAAAGGGTCATTAGTTAATTAAAAGGGATGAAAATTCATAGGTCCGAGAGCGCCATCTTGTGGTTAAAGGAATAAACGTCTCTATAGAGAAATATATTCTTTATAAAATTTAAATAAGTGATGACATCATGAAAAGATTTTATTGGTTAATAGATACTTTAACTGATTTGGGATTCTGATAGGCAAATAAGCAAGAGGTATAATTATGGATAGAAACAGGATCTAAAAAAAAAAAAGAGGAACAACAGGAGAGAGAGAAGGAGAGAAAAGAAGATAAAAGTTTTATCTATGGAGAAGTAAAAACAACTATGGAATTAACCAGTGGAATTGTGTCATAATTGGTAATGTATAAATTGAGATATTTTATTTTATGATATAATTGAAAATCATTACCATAATTTCTCTGTTTGGTTTATTTCTTATCAAAAAGTTATTTAGATTTCCTTTTGTCATTGAAATTTATACTCCGGATATAGATTTCGATACAAAATTAGATATCTCATTTTTCTTTTTGACCAATACAGACAAATTAACTTACTTAGCTAACTTATCAATTATATTATAAAATACTTTACTTATTGTGTGATATTCAATATATTCCTGTATAGCTGCATATATATTTTAATATCATTAGACATTGTTAGTACATGCTAAAACGTTATTAAGAATGAATTTTATTAATTGATTTATATGATTTTGTTCTATGGGTTGCTATCACAGGTTTCATTGTTCATGTGAATGAAGTACACTTTTATATTGAAATTTTAGGACTGCATAGAAAATATCATAAATAATAAGTATTACAATATGATGTATTGATTTTCTTTTATTTATCTGACTGGTTATACTGTGTTTTATCTGCATTTGATTTTGATATATTACTGTGTTATATTTGCATTTTGATTTGATATATTACATTTTTCATTAGACTAGTTGATTTTGGTATTTTCAATA
This sequence comes from Discoglossus pictus, assembly GCA_027410445.1. NCBI lineage: Eukaryota > Metazoa > Chordata > Amphibia > Anura > Alytidae > Discoglossus > Discoglossus pictus. The sequence goes on from CM050163.1 coordinate 230,016,739, forward strand.
AATGTTATTTTATAAAAAGGAATATGTGTCTATAAATTGATTCTGAACTCAATATTCAGTATTTTATATTATATAGAAAATAATATGTCGTATTAACCCCGACAGGAATCACTAATGAGGTTGATCTTGACCAGAGAAGAGACCATTCTATCTGATGCACAAGCTGAACTGGCCCTAAGCTTAGTTGAGGTGGAGAATTTCAGAGAGCAAGTGAAATTTGTAGAATTAGAGAACCGTTTAAAAGTTAACATTAAGAAATTCCATAAATCTCTCAAGTAAAGGAAACATAAAAAATTTGCGAGAGACCAGAAGGATTTTGAGACGAATCGGGTGTATAGACACACAGCTATGCCAAATACAGACAACTGACAAGATTTATTTCTATGAATACGAAAATTCTGCTTCAGATTTAGAACCCTCTGAAAATAGTGTTAGATCATCATACACTAAAAGGAGGGGAGACAGAAATCGTGATAATAAGTTTCCTGACAAGTCTTTTTTAGGACCACAGAATTCACAATTCCAGAGAAACCTACGAGACCGAAGCCGTTGAGGGTACCAGCAAAATCAATCTGGATTGACCGGTCAGCTGAAATGCAAGTTGTTAATCTATCTGACATGGTCCTTACTGATAATCATTTAAATCTGTTGAAGAAGGGCATTTTGATATATTCGAATGGACAAAAGACATTCATCAATGTGCTAGAAAGCTGTTATTAAAGAAGTTTCACCTCAAAATGTTCACAAAACAATGTGACCAATCACGGATGGATAAAACAGAAAACAATGGTGCTTACAAGAGTGGATAAGAACAGTGGACAAAGATGAGGAGTCCCTGGTTCTGGGACATTACCCTTATACCAACTTACGACCACGTAGCACCTTTACTTCAAGCTTTGGTTTATCACCTGCAGTTGAGGTTTTTACCTCACTAGTTTTGTAAAGTTTTTGAGAGATTACCCTATAAAAGTACTAACATAAATTTAAGTAAATTGGAACAGCAGGCACTAGATAACCTTGAAAGACAACACAAAGTCATAGTAAAACCATCTGATAAAGGTGGGGATACTGAGAAAATCTGACTATTTTACGGAATGCCAAAAACAACTTGGTAATACAAAATTGCTTTAAGAGATTAAGTAGAAACACAGACGCCTTCAAAAGAGAACTTAAAAATCTGTTGGAAAATGGACTAAATAAAGGGGTCATCTCTTCAAAATAGTTGAAATTTATGTTCAGCTCCCATGATACTGTGGCTAACCTATACACCCTTCCAAAAATTCATAAGAATTTAGCTAAACCACCAGGACGACCGACAGTCTCTGGGCGGAATAGTCTAACTCAAAATCCAAACATCTATTTTGATCGGATTTTAATATAATTTGTGATCTATTTGCCATCTTATATTCAAGACACAAAGGATATATTATGCAGATTGGAAAATATCTACTTAGAACCGGAGTCTATTCTCGTAGGTCTCGACGTCAAATCCCTGTATACTTCAATCCCTCATGAGGTGGGATTGAACGCTTGTGAGAAGTTTCTGAGCTCAAGAGGGTTGATTACTGTAAACACAACAAATTTGCTATTAAACTTCTTGATTTTGTGCTCACACACAACTATTTCTTGTTCGCAGAGGTCTTTTACCATCAAATATGTGGGACGGCAATGGGTTCTCCATGTGCCCCAACATATGCCGACCTAACATGGAATGGATCAAGGAAACATCTGGAATTATTTATTGACTCATCCAGGACCCTCATGACACAAAGTGTTTGCAGTACACTATGTTAACCCTGTCTCTTATGGGTGTCTATACAGACCCTCATAAGCCTCTATTTAACTTCATTAGACCCATAAGGGTATATAAAGACCCTCATGGGACAGTTAGAAGCCTAAGATGAACCCCATAAGTGCTATGAGGGTCCTCCAGTACCCTCATGACACTAAGTACAAACACTACACTGCACTATACCCCCCAATAAACCATTAAACTAACCCCCCTCTACACTAACCTATTAACATCTACACTACCTACCTACCCTACCTACCCACCCGCTAATAAACCCCCTCACCCCACTAATTACAAAAAATAATAAAACCTAACTCACAAAAAGTAATAAAAGCTGTAACAGAAATTAAAAAATGTACATTACAGAAAATAAAATAACCTAAGTAGCAAAAACAGAAAAATTTACATTACACAAAATAAAAAACGAAGTCACCGAAAACCATTTTTTTTTACAGAAAAAAAAAAACTACATTACAAACACCCCCCACACTACAGAAAATAAAAAAAAAAACATTACACACCTGAAAAGGAAATACATACAATATATATACATTACATTACACACCTTTGTTTTGACCCTCATTTCATTTTGTTTATCATTAGAATTTTTTGTAAATTTTGTAGGATTATGTTTATTTATGTTGATCTTTACTGATTCTTTCTTGGTCGAGACGTATAGTGGCGTTTTTGGGCGTGCCCCTTGCCTAAAAAATGATGTTCTAGCGTAGTTTGATTAGATCCTGATCTCGTTGTTGGGCCGCTGAACGTTCCCCCTACATATTGTTTTCGTGATTTGTATTGTTGTGTATTTTCTTCTCTTTCTGATGTCTCTGCCTCTGAGGAACTTATATCAGTATTGTTTGAGTGCCTGATTCTGATAAATTTGTATATTCTTCCAACTTGGTAATCATGACTATCACGTAGAATTTTTTTTTGTTTTCTCGCTATAAGATCTCGCTTAAATTTCTCAACATTGTTATGTAATTTTATATTCAATGCATCATATTCCCCATAATCCTTGAATTTTAAAAAATCAGTTTGTTTATCTATAACTATTTGTTTGATGTTTTCCAAGTTCTGTTTTTCAGTTTCTAAAATCAAGCTCATCAATTCTATCGAACATTTATCAACAATTTCAGTCCATTTTGTCACAAAATTATCTTCTAATAAATGCGTGGCCGGTGCTAGCTGGATTCTCAATCCTCTAGTGACAATTTTAGACTTGACATAATTTTGGAGACTTAATATCTCCCAAATAGTTCTTATTTGTTTTTTCAATCCTTTAAGTAATTCTTTGGAGCTTCCTATTATGCTCTGGTCACCAGTTAGTTTAAGTGACCCTGTTTATTTAATACAGAAGGTGGACTCTGCTTCCTTAATTAGCTCTGTAAAGTCCCACTGGTCCACATTAGATTGCGCCATTTTCTTTATTTTTTATTTTCTTATTGATTATTTATTTGATCAATTCTTTACTTTAGAGAATTTAATTATAGGTTTTTGATAAGACAATAGTTGCTTTCTTTGTCCTTATAGTACACTAAATAGGAACATTCAATTGGTCACTCACAGTTTTATAAAAGATGTCTTTTGTTTGCGTTATCTTTTAAAGTGGCTTTTACCGTGGACTAAACCACAAATTAATTAATTCAATGTATCACTGTACAACGGTTCCCTGGTGCTTAACACCTAAACATAGATATACATTTTTAGAAAAATATGGGAACTTTTATGGTCTATGGATGGATAGATAATCTCTAAGAGCTAATGGCAAACAATGTCCCATATCACATGCAATCTTCCCTCATATGGCAAAATTATTTTGCTAATCCTTGGGAAGATCAAAACATGTGTATTGTATATAGCTCAAAAAAGTGTAATTAAAACCAATTTAGAAAAAAGCGCATTCTTAGTACTCTAATGGTTATAAAAAAGTGAGAGTTGATTGTATAGGGGGTTTATATGGTAAATACAATGGTGAACTTATGAAAAAGTAGTTCAATACATTGCTCCTTATTGCCTTAGACTACTATATGTCATTAAAGCAGACTAGCAATTCAAAGTAGTCAAAAGGAGTCAAAAAAATATATGCCAAAGTTGCCCAAACATATAAACCTCCCTTGCTTAACAATAAACACAACCAGAGTACTTCCGCTTAGTAGAAAATAGTCCCGACGGTCCCGTTTTGCTCCTCCTGGGGCTTACTCATGGGCTACTGAATTTGGGTTCAGATAGGGCTTTTATAGCCCTTTTTCCATGCATTTCCGCTTGTTCAACGCAATTTGCGTCATTTGCGTGGCTGAACTTCCTCAGGTTTGTCCAGGACACCGCCCAGTGCTTCAACACCAGCTCCCTTCTTGAGAACACGTTGATACTGGCTACACCATGTAGGTGATTGGTTGATTTAGAATTCCCTGTGTTGTAATTGGGACTGTGATTGACAAAACCTAGACATGGCAGCCCATGGAAAACCTGCCAACATTTTCACTCCAGCTACTGGATACAATCCATTGTTTTCCTTTAGAAAATACTCTCAGTGTTTTGCTTAACAAACAATGTTGTTTAGTGGCAAATAGCCCAGGCTGTTGTCCATTATTTCTGCATCTTATAATTATAGCTCTTTTGTGTAATAATGTATTGTTGTTGCCAATACTGCTTTCTGACCCAGCACATTACCTCTGGAGCTCGGAAACAGAGGTCTAACTGCCGGGATTCCCTTGATTGTTGGTCCAGCTGGTTAAGTGACACAGATATATCACCATTTTGACTACACTATCATCAACAGGAATTCTTTCTACATCTTCAATGGCATAATCAGAACCGAAGGACTTATTCCTTGCTGCATAATTATTATTTTTTTTTATTGTTTTTTTGTTAAAAGATAACACCATAGAAGATACAAAGACATATACAAAACAATGGTCCTGTTGAGATTTAAACATACATATCATGAATTATGTTAACAAATACAAAGTAGTACAATATTTTATATCCTCTCTTATTTACCCTAACACACCCAAAAACTGAAACGAAGACAGAAACCGACTATAAGACAAGACAAAAAAGAGAAAAAAAAGGGGGAAGGGATGGGAGGGGGTAAAAGATGGCGTATTCCTAAAGGGGTCTTTTCCTTTCTCTTTCTTCTTCTCTTATCTTTTTCTTTCCTTTCCCTCCTCTCTTTCCCTGCTCTGCCTCTCCTTCTATTTCACTCTCTTCCAAAAACATACTTAAGTTTACTCTATTCCCTCAGTTAAGTTCAGGATTGAAATGTTTATCCCAAACTTTCCATTTGGTTATAGCTTTTAATTAATTCTGCCGAGTTAAAATCTTTTTCTAATGCTCTATTTCTTTTAAGTAAGATTATAATTTCCTTCCAAGGCAGGCTTTTTTGTTGTTTCCATCGGGCCGCAATCAGACATTTTGCAATTGTGCAAATATGTAAAAAAAAAGCTTGAGATGAATGCTTTATATGTAAAATAGCCACTTGCGGAGATGGGGCAATATGTTTACCCAATATTTGCGAAATTATATGGAAACAATTCCTCCAAAAGGCCTGAATAGTAGGACATTCCCACCAAATATGTAGGAAGGTACCAGGCGAATCGCAATTCCTCCAACATATATTTTGGTCTGGTCTACCTGAGAATCGGCTAATTTTCTCCGGCACAAGGTACCATCTATTTAATATTTTAAAATAGACCTCTCTTAACAAAGCATTTTTAACATATTTATCAGTTATGTGAAAGGCTTTCTTCCAAGTCACTGACGAAAAGCATACTTTTAGATCTCTTTCACAGGTTTTCATATTAAATGATTTGTCCTTTTGAATTATTTCTCTTATGATTTCAAAGCATTTAGATATCAGATGTTTTCTGTTCTTATATCTTAGTAACTTTTCAAAAGCCAAAAGGCTATAGCTTTTTTAATTACCCAGGACTCATTTTTTTTTTTTATTCTCTGCTGTGTCTTCAAGAAACAGGCAACTTAGTTTGGAGTCTTTACGACTAACTTCTTCTACTTGTGACCATGAATATGTGGAAATTGGATCTATCCACTTTACTATATGGGAAAGCATTGTCGCGTCATGGTAAGATTTAAGATCTGGATATAAAATGCCTCTGTTGGTAAACTTTCTCATTAAAATATATTTTTTGAGTCTTGATTTTTTTCCTTTCAAAATATATTATCTGCTAAAGTTTGAAACTTTTTAATCCAATATAAAGGAAGACAAACAGAGATGTTTCTTATATAGTGGTTAAATCTAGGGAGGTATGCCATTTTTATAGCAGCTATTCTACCTGTAAAAAAAAGATTTTTATTTTTCCAGTCTTGTATGATAGTTACACATTTTTCATAAAGATTTTTCTAGTTGTATGTAATTATATTTTGTATATCTTTATTAAGAATTATTCCTAAATGTGTGAGTTTTCCATTGGACCAATTAAAAGGATATTTCACTTTTAAAATGTCTAAAGTCTCCGGTTTCAAATGTATGTCTAATATTTCAGTTTTTTGTAAATTAAGTTTATAATATGAAATTAAGCTAAATTAATTTAATATTTTTTGTAAATATTTTATTGAAGATTTAGGATTTGTCAACATTAATACCACATCGTCAGCGAATAAAACTATTTTGTGTTCTATTTCCTTAATTTTGATCCCTATTATATACTTTGTACACCTTATTGTTTCTGCCAATGGCTCCATTAAAAGGGTAAATAGGACAGAAGATAGAGGACATCCCTGTCTCGTGCCATTGCTAATCGAAAATTTCCGTGATCTAAATCCCAAGCTAGATACCATTGCCTCTGGCTTTGTATAAAGAGCTCCTATGGCTAAACGACCAAAGTCTAATGTCTAATGACATGAACAGGGTGGGAGTATGATTTCTTCCAACATATTTAATAAGATTAATTAATTTGCAAGAGTTATCACTTCCCTGCCTACCCACAACAATTCTGGTCTTTTGCAATTAAATCTTTAATTATAGTATTTACCTGGGTGGCCAAAATTTTCGAGTAAAGTTTTAAGTCGGTATTTAGAAGGGAAATGGGTCTATATCCACTACATTCTAAATGTTCTTGTTTCTTCTTAGGGATAGGGACAATGGAGGAAAGCAAAAATTCACTTGGGATTTTACCTGTATTTTTTATTTTGTTGTAAATATCTCTTAAGTGTTCAGATATATTAGGTTGGCAGATAGAAAAGGTTAGTAAAGCCGTCTGGGCCAGGTGAAGAATATTATTTAGGCTCTTTTATGGCTCAACTTCAGCTTTTGTAATGGGGCTATTAAGAAGTTGTAATTGGGGCTCTGAGATACTCGGAAGAGATCTTTTATTCAGAAATATTTGAATTTCTTCTGATGTTGGTTTTATAAATTGTGGATTTCATTCTAGATTATATAGTTCCTGATAATAATCTGAAAATGCCATAGCAATATCTGCCGGTTTATTTATATTTGTGCTTTTACTGTATACAGTTTCTATTCTTTTCCTTGCTAGTCTATTCTTGATTTTATCTGCTAGTAATTTACTGATCGTATTCCCGTAAAAGTACAGTAGTTGTTGTATTTTCCATACAGATCTATCTGTGATGAACTGATTTATATTTTTATTTGAGATTGACACTCCTTAATTTAACTTGAAAGAACTGCATCAAAATGTTGTTTATTTTGGATCTCCCATTTAAATAGATCAATATAAAGTAGATCTTCTTTGTTTCTTTCTTATACTCTTCCAGTTAATCAAAATCCCCCTCATATAAGCCTTTTGGGCACTCCACAAAGTGGATTTAAGTTTAACCAACCTTATATTCATTTCAAAGAATTCTCTCACTGTCTTTCTCAACTTCTCTCTTTTATACTCATCCTCAAATAAAGAATTATCCATTTTCCATTGAGGGATTATCGATTTCGATATTCCTAAATTAAATTTAGCCAACACAAATGCGTGGTCTGAAATATCAATTGGACCTATTTTAACTTCCAATACTTTTGAAATCGATTTAACATCTGTAAAAATATAGTCGATTCTTGTATAAGTATGGTGTCGAGCTGAAAAAAAAGAATAATTTATTTTATTTGGGTATAAAACCCTCCATGTATCATAAAGGTTATATTTAAAAATATTTTTTACAAATTGTTTATTTTTCCTCAATATATTTGCATCACAATCTGTATGATTAGATGACTTCCTATCCAACAAACAATTCATTATTATATTAAAGTCACCACCAATTATAGAAGTTCCTTGTGCAAATCTATTCCAACGAGCTAGTACATGTTTAATAAAATAATTCTGTTTATTATTCGGTGAATAAATATTTAACAAAGAATTAATTTTTGACTTTTTTTCGAACCCAAAGTATATATCTTCCATTGTGGTCACATATCACCTGCTCTTCGTTCAGCAAAAGATCGTTATTAAAAAAAATGAATACCCCTCTTGCTTTTTTCCTAAAAGTTGCATTAAAAACAATATCAAAACCTTGGATACTACATTTTGGAACTTTGTCCTTTTGCCAGTGAGTTTCTTGTAGTAATAGGATATCTACTTTTCCCTTCTTAGCTAAATTCTCTACATGGTTTCTTTTGGCAGGGTGGTTGAGACCTTGACAATTGAAAGTCAAGATATTAAGGACCATTTAAAATTACCAAAGGAATAGAGATTTGACCCTTTTGAAAAACGCCACCTAAAAAAAAAATATTTGGAAAATAGGACAAAAAGAAACAAAAACAATGGGGGGAGGGGACACACAACAACAAAACAAAAACAACAACCCACAAAAAAAACAAAAAAAAGGCATACAAGACATACAATATATATAAACATTGTCTCAATATGTTCCGATTGGCCTTCTGATACCTCTCCCTCCCCCTGTGAACTTTTAAGCAGAGCAGGTAGGACACGAATCAGATTGTCAATGAGCAAACTTATAAAAAAAAGTTGAAATGACTTGGCGGTGGTCTTTCTTAATAAACATTCTCTCCGTTTATTTCTTAGAAATTCTAAACACTGGGTTAATTTATTTGCGAATGAATGTTTTATATTTCTGATATATCTTTCTTTTTTGTTCTAAAGAGGTGGGAATATAAAATCTTAAAGACATATATATCTCCACCTTTTATTATCTATTCAGTTAATTTGCCTACATCTTTAGCTATCTTCCTATCTGTTTCAAACCTTCCTTCCTGTCACTTTTGTCCCCCACAAACAATCTCCTTCACTTTATTTTTCCCCTCTTGGCAACTATTTTCTTAATCCAAGTTTAATTGTATTAATCCCTCATTCATTTTGTAAATCCAATGTGTCCTAATATATACACCTCTTCTTAATATATTTTCCCCCCAAAAAAAGAAAATGAAGGATTGAATCAGTTGATTAGAATCTCTTATAATATTCTCTCTTCCCTTAGTATGAATGTTATGGTTATTTGGCTTAACATTTAAATTCCTTTTATTCTTTACCTTGTGACTAAATAATGTGCTTAAAAAATCATATAATATTTAATAATCAGCATACAACCTGACTATAATAAAGCCAGTACAAAATAATTTATAAAGTGCTAATACTAGGTGATGATAGAGTTTAATCAATCTAACTACAATAGAACCTGTGCAAAATAATTTATAAAGTGCTTTCCAATATAAAGTGCTTTCTACCCTCCTGAATTAATTATTAGATATGTTCACTCCCCAAGCATTAACAATTAAATGATATGCAGGCGTATACATCTAAATGATATTTATAGTATCTACATTTCTATATACATAACATGTCTAGTCTAAATTCATAAATGCAATGTAATGTTAATATCTTCAAAAAATATAATAAAATTTTGTTATAGACATAATTATTAACTTTAGTATTATGTATGGTTGAGTAAGTGACATAAAGTGCTTCATAAACATTACCAAAAATATTGAATTATATAGAATTGGAATTAATAACAGTTTGAATAATATAATGTATAATTCAATTAGTGCAAAATTATTGATGAAATACATATGATACAAAGTGCGTTATGCCTGTATACACACATTATTCATGGAAATCTATCTAATATATACGTAAATAGGTGGTTAATATAAAGAGGTATAGATCCAATGAACATTTATGAAGTTTTAATTTGCATGTATAAAAAATAATAATATAATACAAGGTATATCTCTCTTAAATATTTTAGTACAATAAATATCGAAATCCACATGGATATTATATATTTGTAGCTAATCTTTGTATCATATATAATCATCTTTAATAATATCCCAAGTTGTTTTCTCATATTAGTGCCCTTTTTCAGTGTTAAACAAAACAAAAAAACTTTTACAATTAAATACCGTAATTACCCAATCTTATTTATAAACAGAATATGCACATTTATTTTACAATTAATTTAAAGCAACATAATATATTCCCTTTTCCCATACCAATGTCTAAAAAAAACAGTGAACAAAAGGTAGTGTACCACTCGAGGCAATAATAAAAAAAGAGCCTCTTTACCACTTTAATTCCTAAAATCTTTTTAAAATCTCACTTCCATGATATTTAGGAATAGCAAGCTTATATTTATAAATAAATCTTTTTAAATATCTAATATCTATTTTTTTCAAAAAGTGCGGTTGTGAAAAGTGCTAAAATATTTAGTTGCATTTCAATACCTCTTTATTATACATCCCAACAATTCAATTATGTACCAATGTAAATGTTTTATATAATATAAATTCAAAGTTCCTTTTAATATTTAAATAGTGCTTAAATACCCAAAAAAATGAAGCAAGAACAAAAACTACAATGCACAGCTTAAACTCTTGACAACAATAGCACTTTATTTGCACTCTTACATACACAGGAGTATACAATATACATGGCATAGAAGACAAGCATCTTAAATAATAAAAATAGGAAAATGTATGAGCATCTATTAACGAGTTAGGCTCTCTGAGAGGGGCGCCTTATTATCACCCCATATTCAACCACAGACACCCTCCAAGACCCTCCTGGTGTGTGCTGCTCTGTGCAGTCCCTGCTTCCTCTAAAAGCAGACTGATCTGCAGGAGTAAACACTGAGCTCCAGACAGGAATCTCAGATTACACTGCAGGGAGCCTAAGCACCGGAGCACAGAGAGGTGGGAGAGGAAGACTTCCCCTGCGCAGCCATGGCAGCCAGGCTGGGAACAGACAGTGGCAGGAGATCTTCAACAGAAGATGGAGGCAGGAGCTGTTATGAGGTTAGAGGCATGTATATGTGTGTGAGAGGGTGAGAGAAATAGAAGAGGGAGAGAGGGTAAGGTAGAGAGAGGGAGATAAAGAGAGAAGGAGGAGAGAGAAAGAGAGTGAGCGATAAATAGGGAAAGAAAGAGGGAGAGAGGGAAAATGAAGAGGAGAGAGAGAGAAATATGGAAAGAGAGAGACAGAAGATGGATAGAGAGAGTGTTGGGAGAGAGAGGGATAGAGAGGCATAGTGAAGAGGATAGAGAGGGAGGTAGAGAAAGAGGAGGGCAGAAGAGAGAAGGGCGAGAAAGAGGAAGGGGGAGGGGGATAGAGGATGGGGGAAAGAAGGGAGAAAGAGGGATAGAGAAGGAAGGGGATAAAGAAGGAAGAAGAATAGAGAGAGAGAAAGAGGGTTAGACGGGAATGGAATAGGGGGAGGGAAAGAGGGAAAAAAGAGAGAGGGGGAGAAAGAGGATGAGAGAAAGGAAGAGAGATAGAGAGAGAGGGAGACAGACATAAAGGGAGGGGAAGAGAGGGAGAGAGAGTGGGGGAGGGAGAAATTGGAGAGAGCGATGGAGAGAAAGAGGAAGGGGAGAGAGAGAAAGAGGGAGAGAGAGGAAGAGGGAGAGATAGAAATAGGAAGAGAGAGGGAGAGAAATAGAAGGGAAGAGGGAGGGAGAGAAATATGGTGAGGGAGTGGAGAGAGGGAAAGAAAGAGATAGGGAAAGAGAGAGACAGAGGGGGGAGAGAGATGGAGAGTGAAGAGGGAGAGAGGGTGAGGTAGAGAGAGGATGGGGGAGAAAGAGAGGGAGAGAGAAATAGGGGAGATAGAGAAATAGGGGAAAGAGAGAGGGAAAAGAGGGAGAGAGTGGATGGAGAGAGAGAGAGTGGGGAGAGAAAGGGGTAAGAGGGAGGGAGAGAGAGGAATAGGAAAGGGGGTAGAGAGGAAGAGAGGAAGAGAGAGGGGAGATATAAAGGGGAGAAAGAGAGGGATGGAGAGAGACTGGAGGACAGAGAGAGGGGGAGAGAGACAGAGAAAATATGGGGAGGGAGAGACAGGGGATAGGGTAGAGTGAGGAAGAGAAAGATAGGGGAAGAGGGAGAGAGAGTGGGGAGTGGGAGGGAAAGAGAGACAGAGGGTGGAGAGAAAGATAGGGGAGTTAGAGAGGTAGAGGGAGAGACATAGCAAGAGGGAATAGAGAGAGAGGGAGAGAAAGTGGAGGGAAGAGGCAGAGAGAGAAATAGGGAGAAAGAGGAAGGAAAAAAGAGAGAGGGAGATAGAAAGAGAGAGGTAAGGGAGAGAAAGAAAGAGAAGGGATGGAGAGAGAGAGGGGAGAGACAGAGAAAGGAGAGAAATAAAGGGGGAAGAAAGATGGAGAGAAAGATCAAGAAATACAGGGGGTAGAGAGAGGAGAAAGAGAGGGAGAGAAGGAAGGAGGAGAGAGAGGAAGAGAACGCAAACCAGTAATAGCTTGGCATGTGTATGAGTAGCTATGCTGTAAAAGTGGCAGAAATGTCGGCAATCTGCTCACACAGCAAGATAGCAATATACACGTACAGAAAAAGGAAAATTGGATGAGTGCACAATTTACGCACATACTCACAGGGGCTCCTCCACTTTACTGCCAAGGGGCTCAAAAAAGATAGCTCTGGGCCTGTGTATGAGTTGAGTGGAGCTATACACAAGGTCAGAGACAAGAGCTAATGTAACAAAATAATATTATGTATCTAAGTCAGTTGGACCCAAAAATACCAACACACATTAATATGTAAAAAAGAACAATAACCTCCGGCCTAGTATCCTGCCTCGTTCTTTTTTACTTTAAAAAAATACTAATATTAATAAGTATACTGTAATACATAGATATATTTCCTCATCATTTCATTTTTCAGCCAAACTGCTCTAATGATAAATTAATGATAGATATAAACTAGAACATTAATCATAAAAATCTCTTCTTTCAAACTGCAAGATGCTCAGCTGTTTCCAATACAGTGATGATCCCCTGCAGGCGTCAACCCTTACTTCAAAACACCATTACAGAGCGCCAATCACTCGCTAGGATGGACCTGTAATATTCCAGAAAATAAGATGGCAAAAGATCTAAATCATAAATCACTCATATAAAGCTAGAAAGGTGTACTTATTGATGCAGCTTAATATTACCTGACATTTATATGTTATCTTGCGTATGCATATGCTCTGAAAGAATAATTATCAATAATTTGTGCCAGCCATGGTTCCACAGCTTTTACATGAATGGGTCATAGAATTTTTTATTAAATGTAATGATTTAAGTGAACAAACTAATTACAGAGGCACCACATGTTATAGCGTGTAACACACTGTATATGTCTGTCTTTGCTGTATAGATTCCAATTTTCCTTAGAAAAAAGTTGTTTATACATATAAAATATTTGGTTTAGAAAATTAAGCACTATGAAACTAAAATTTAGAAATGTACTTAGAAATGTAACTTTTACATGAAAATTAGATGATTAGGATACATTTAGTTACATACATCTACTTTAGCTTTCATATAAAATAAAAATCTCATATAGTTCATTTCTTAGGAAACAGTAATATACTTCAATCATTACTCCCTACTTTTACTTGTTTTTCAACCATTTTTTAAAGTGCATTAAAAAAGAAAACTGGTGTAAATCCAATTAATGCCACAGTGTGCTGGAAAACAACCATAGAATAATGTGCAAAGTGGCAAGACATGTTTTCAAGATGTGCTGTGAGTCTCTCTTAGTGTCTAACACAGCTTAAAATAACACAGAATCAATTTTGAAAATGGTAAATAAAGTTTATGAATAACCTTGAAAAGTTGGTAAAATGTTTAGATAAAATTAATTTTCTTTTCTCCTTCACATCTCCTCCTGGTCTGTAGAATGAGGAGTGGCATAATCAAGAACAGTAGTGCGGCTAGTAAATAAAGGGCTCCACTGCAAAATAATTTGTTTCTGCCCTTGCAACTTCTCTATTAACTCTGTATTGTTGTTTAGTCAGGCACATCTATCATCCACTGTCTATCATCCACTGTCCCCTCTGAGTTTCATCAGTTTGGATGGATTTCCTGAAGTATTGATTTATTGGTTCTTCTTGCAGTTCAAGGGACCAACACCACAATTTAAAAGCATCAATTCTATGGTGCTCAGCCTTTTTATGGTCCAGGTCTGATATCTCTATGTTATTAATGTGAATTACATAGTTCTAGCTAAGCAAACCTTTGTTTATAATGTAATATTGTTTATTTTTACTACTTTGTACAGACTTGCTATAACTTTCCTCCCAGAAGCAAATTACTTTTAAGATTTGAACTTTTAAGATCTGATCTTAAGATAAAGATTGAGATCTTGGATCCCAGGCAATTAATACCTGTCACTGCCTAAACTTCTTCCCCATATATTTGCCAGAAACTGAGATTGAGTCTTGCCTTTATCGTTGACCTTTTAACGTTGAGCAGAAGGCTAGCTTTGCACTCCGTTCTTTCATACTCATCAATATGCCCTTTAGTTCCTCCTCACTTCCAGCCATCAGAGTAGTATCATCTGCGTATCTGAGGATGTTAAAATTTTCCCAGAAATATTGATTCTGGTTTGGGATTCATCCAGCTGAGACTTATCCATGATGTGCTCCGCTTATAAGTTGAATAAATAAGGTGACAATATACATAATTGTTGGCATTCCTTTCACGATCTTGAGACATTCTATAGTTCCATGTCTTCTATAGTGCCATGGCTTCTTGGTACACACATAGATTCCTCAGGAGGTGGAAAAGATGATTTGATACTCCCATCTTTTTAAGAACTTGCCATTGACTGTGATTCACACAGTCAATGGCTTTACAATAGTCAATGAAGCAAAAGTAAATGCTTTTCTGGAGCTCTCCTGCTTTCTCTATTATCCATCAGACATGGGCAATTTGATCTCTTGTGCCTCTTTGTCTGTGGAACCCGAGTTGAACACCTGGTAGTTCCAGGTAATATATTGAGCCAAGCTTGTAGGATCTTAAGCATTACCTTGCTGGCATTGTTTGATAATTGGAGCACTCTTTGGCACTGTCTTTTTTGGGTGGCTGGGATTTAGATTGACCTTTTATAGTCTACTGGCAACTGTTGAGTTTTCCACATTTGTTGGCATAAGGCAAGCAACACTTTTACATCATCATCTTTTACGATTTTGAATAGTTCAGAGGGAATTCGATCAATTTCTGTATCCTTGTCATCAGCAAGGCTTCCTAGGGGCCCATCTCACATCACTCTCCAAGATGTGCGGCTCCAGATTATTGTACAAATGATTGTGGTTATCAATGTTGTTAAGGTCCTTCCTGTATAGATCTTCTGAGTTTTCCTGCTATCTCTTCTTTAACAGAACTGCGTCTATAAGGTGCCTATCATTTTTGTCTTTTATCCCTTCAACTTTGGCATGAAAGTCTCCCTTGAGATTCCCAATTTTCTTGAAGAGATCTCTTGACTTTCCCATTCTGTTCTTCTATCTCTCTACATCATTCATTATAGAATGTATCATTGTGTCTTCCTACTATGCTCTGGAATTCTGCATTCAGTTGGACACTCCACTGCCTTTCACTTTTCTTATTTCCTGGGCTACTTTCAAAGCCTCAACAGCCAGTTTGCATTCTTTGTTTTCTTTCCTTTGGGGATATTCTTTGTTGCTGGATAATGTCACAAACTTCTGTCCAAAGTTCTTCAGGCATTCTATCTACAATGTCTAGTCCCTTAGATCTATGCTTTACCTCCAATGCATACTCACAAGGGATATTATTTATTTCATATCTATTTGGTCTGAGCCGGAGTCAGCTCCAGGTCTGGTTATTGCTTATTTTATAGGGCTCCTCCATCTTTGGCTGCAAAGTATATAGTCAATCTGATTTCTATGTTGTCCATCTGGTGATGTCCATGTGTAGAGTTGTCTTGGAGGCTGTTGGAAGATGGTGTTTGCTATGACCAGAGAATTATCTTGATAGAATTCTACTAATCCCTGACCTGCTTCATTTTGTACTCCAAGGCCAAACTTGCCAGTTATTCCATGTGTCTTTTGGTTACCTACTTTAGCATTCCAATCTCCTATGATGATTGTAACATCTTTTCTTGGTGTTATATCCATAACGGGGGGAATATCTTCGTAAAACTGGACAACTTCAGCCTTTTCAGCATCCATGGTTGGAGTATAGACTTGGATCACTGTGATGTTAAATGGCTTGCCTAGAATTCAATTTGAAAGCATTCTGTCATTTATTGGGTTGTAACCGAGCACTACTTTTGCCACTCTTTGATTGACTTTTCCTCTAATTCTGAACTTTGCGATAAGTAGCACATGGTCTGAGCCGCAGTCAGATTCAGGTATTTTGCTCCATTTATAGAATTCCTCCATCTTTGGCTACAAAGTATGTAGTCAATCTCATTTCTATATTGTCTATCTGGAATGTGCATGTGCAGAGTCACCTTGGAGGCTGTTGCAAGAGGGTGTTTGCTATGACAAGAAGGCTATCTTAACAGAATTGTACTAAACACTGACCTTGTACTCCAAAACTAAACTTGCCTGTTATTCCAGATATCTTTTGGTTCTCTACTTTAGCATTCCAATCTCTCATGATGGAAGTAACATATTTTCTTGGTGTTATATCTAGGTGTTTTGATTATACTTGTAGACTTCTTCAGCATCCATGGTTGGAGCATAGACTGTGATGATAAATGGCTTGATTTGAATTCAAATAAAAATGTCTGTAATTTTTTGGGTTGTAACTGCTTTGGCCACCTTTTGATTGATTATGAGGGCTACTCCATTTCTTTAGCAGTATTCTTGACCACATTGGAAGATCTGGTATTGTCTGACATTAAATGTCCTTTTCCAATCCATTTGAGTTCACTAATTCCCTGGATATCAATGTTTAATCATGTCATCTTATGTTTGGCCATGTCAGTACACCTTGGTACATAGTTCTAACATTCCAGGTTCCTATTCTGAATTGTTTTTTGCAGCAATGTAGCAGGGCATTTTCTCACCTTTTGCACAACCATTTCATTATATCTGAGGGGCTCATCTTCTGATGCCATATAATTGTGTCTCTGTTTGTGGTTATCCATAAAGTTAGCTTGGCAAAGATACTGGAATGGGCTGCCAGTGGACCTCGATTTTTGTCTGACTTCTATGCTATGACCTGCCTATTTTGGGTGACCCTAGATGGTATAGTGCACAGCTTCATTGAAGTACAAAAGCCCCTTCAACGCAACAAGGTAGCAATCCAGAAGGCTTAGTTTTGTAATAATCAGACTGTTTTCTCCATTTTTTTAAAGATTAATCTCCACAGAGTAAGCACTAGTGGAATGAAAAAAAAAAAACAGATGTGGCAGAGCAAAAGAGAGTGGAGGGAAGTGGATATGGGTAGAAAGAGTAGCAACATTCGGAGGAATGAAAAGTTATCTTTTATTCACAATATGTATTCACTAAATTTCTATGTGATTTTTAACACCTTATAAATCATACACATACACCATGCTCTACAGATAAAGGGCAAACATTCTGTTTTATTTATATGTAATTATTCTTTACTGGGCAGTCATAGGAAATCTTGCAATTGAACATCCCACATACGGAGCCACATAGCTATTAGATTCCACCCACAGCAAACCCTTATGAGTGAATCCTTATGAATGTTAATGATAATCAATATATATAAACTGTTCCCTGCTGCTATGGGAGATTTTACCTAAAGTGCAAAAGAGGAAATCTACTAAGTTTTTGGAAATGCCCTAACAGTGCTCTCAGTGGATCCAAACCTTATGTATAAACTCAACCTCCTGCAGACCATGGGGCACTTTTTATTTATTTATTTATTGTGGGTGGTGGTAGGTTTGGGGGTTAATGTGGAGTTAATGGGGCCCACACTCCAAAGTACAAGGGGGTGGGGGAATGGGGGCCAAATTACACCCAGGTGTTGAGGGTGACCTGTGGAACACATTGGCTCATAGGCGGTAACTGGGGTACAGGTGACTGAGTTATTAATCCCCTGCATTGACATTTTTATAACCATTTCCCTGCAATGCAAGGAGGTTTATATAGTAAGATGGATTGATAGATAGGTGGATAAATGGGTGGGAGGATGATACAGCTAGTGTAGTGTGAGTTGCAGACACACAACCTCCTATTGGTAAACGTAAGACAGGTTGTTAGCATACATTAGAGCTACAGCTAATGTCCCTATTTTAAGTTGTATTCCTTTGTGGGTCCAGCTTATATCACTGTAGTTTTCATTCCCTGATTGGAAATCTTAAAGGGACTTGTTAGGCAATTTTCTTTTGTTGGTGACTTAATTAACATTTTAAGGAGGTGACTTAATTAAATTTTCCTCTTTACACTACACTTCACTGTTTAGCCCCAAGGCTAACAGATTTTCACCTGGACCTCCCTCTTCTTCCCTTTCTCTCACATGGAGGGTGCCATGCTTCATAACCGTGACCTAAAGTGGCACCCAGAAGGGAGGTGTTTCACACGATAACTGTCTCACGCTGCTTCAAACAGACAGTGTCATGCTGTGTGTCTTCATACAGCAGCATTGCAACTTTTATATGAATTTATATTGAGGAGGAAAAATACTGTATAACTAAGTCACCTAATTAAAACTTCTATATTAAACAAGAAAATGTCTCATAAACTCTAACTTACTTTCTAAATACCTTTTACTCTCTTAAATATGTTGCAAATTATAATTTGCAACATATTTTTAGAGAGTAAAATGTTTGTAGTACAAAGTCTGGAACAACATTTTTAGTATGTTTTAAGAATAAAGATTGATAATTATCAATCTTTGTTCTTAAAACATACTATAAACTTTGTTCCAGATATTCTACTACCAACTTTGTTTCCAAAAACATACTATAACAATAAGGTTCCATATCTCTTGCAGACTTGAGATGAATGATTAAACATAATAAAGGTGTGTAGCTAATCTCCTACTTTGCATAATATAAAGGTATTTTGAACAAGTAAATAGATGTCTTGACTTCATTCTAACCCTTTAAAGTATCACTGTTATTAAGTGGAAGTAGCCTCTTTCCTAATTCTACAGCTAATGTGATTATTTTTGCCAAATGGCTAATTCTTTGCTACATTACCCTGAGAAAAGTGCTTCTGACTGGAGAATGTTGTACATAATAGGCTCTATATTAAGTTTGACATTAATGAAGGCTGTGGGATTAAATACACCCTAGTAAGTACAAGCCAAGAAAATTTAAATGAACTCCAGTCAATTAGACAGTGTTGAGTCAGGAAAAGCGATTAATAATATGTTGCTTTTTATCTCAGATTGTATTAAACAGTAAAGCGTCAACATGCTGTTTCCAATTATTTTAAAAACAGAATGACATTTTTGAATATTGTACAGATAAGAATGGCACTCTGCAGCATGACAGGATTGTTTTCTGTCAGTGCAAATATGATTAAATGGACTTATCTGGCATAACAAAAAAAATGTTGTATATGATATTCATTGCACTTATCTTCATTCAGAGTCATAAAGACTAATAAATAGATTTAGTGGTGCCAACATTTCTACATGTAACCAATGTTGGAGTCTCACATTTGTAAGTGTTCCAATAAAGATGGTAAAGACAAAATGTATGTAAATTATTAATATTGTAAAGTTGGTGTGTCTCATTCTGCTACACCATTTTTGGACATATATCTCCATGTGTCTCCAAGCTTCTGTTTGACTTGCAAACTCTTCCAATTGACTGAAATAGTTCCAGTGTTGTTGCAGTAGTTTGCTGGAGCTATTATGGCTGTTTACTACAGGAACGTTGTCGTAACAGTCTTAGCAAGCCACGATGGTTAGTAAATTATATTCATTACCCTTTTTCATAACAGTTAAGGTTGAAACTATCCTAGTGCTGATTAAACTGCTCTGAATATATAAAATACTGGGGTATGTCAGTATCAGAGTAATTTAATAGTTGACAAGAACCTACTACTACTCAGCTGTAGTATTTACATGTGTGGCAGGTGTGGAATTGCCTTCATACACTCCCACCTATATCCCTGTGTCTAACCATGGCCCACATTCAATTAAAACCCGGTAACTCCAAAGTGAAGCCCGTAACTGCTGCGTGCTTGAAATTTGGCCGAGTTACGGTGCCATTAAATTGGAAGGGCTGTTTGCTACGAGCTGGAGACGTAAAACTGTAAACCAACTGTCGGCTGGCAGCTTTGTGAGCTAGAACGTAATCAATTAAGCAAGCCAGTAGTTACAGGTTTAGATGGAGCCAATGGAAACAGAGATTTTCATTATTGCGTCACAAGAAAATGGATGATTGATTTCAAAGTCTTATGGGGTTCAATTATGATCTATGAGCGAACCCACATCCCAGGCAGAATGCAATATTAATAAAGCCGCATATATGATATTCTATCTCATGCGTGTTACAGTATATGTATTAACACATTGATTGCTGGGATTGATATAACACAAATTATATACATGAAATTAAGTATTTTTCTGAGCAGATTTGCATGTTTGAGAATGTTGTGATATTAATTCTAAGACCTAACATCACTTGCACTTTTAATAAAAGTACAGTAGTGTGTTTTTATTTGAATTACAAGTGCTATGTATTGGACTTTAATCCCTTTGCAGGTGCTCTCAAGCACGCATTAGGCTTTGAGCTCCATTTGCGCGTTACGGGCTTGCTCGCGTGAGACTTCTTTGCAATTTAATAGCTATAGGCTTGGCAGGTCAAAGGATTTACGGGCGCGAAGTTCAGCGTTGCTCAACATGTAAGCTTTTCTCGGCCTTGCTGCATTTAAACCCGTAAGTCTTCTGCGAGCTGCATTACAGGTCTAATTTAATGGCAAATTTCTCAAAGATTTACGTTACAGGCTACGTGGTAACACGTATCCCCAATTTAATGAGGCTGCTAGTTCTGAACAGGATTAGTGACCTGGGGGGAATGAGAGATGCCATGTATGCTGACTTATTTCTATTTATTTCATGAAATGTATTTTATTTATTTTATTGCCATGTATTTCTATTTAGCTCTATTGAAAAACTGTCACTTTGAATTGCTACTTTGCAACAGAACTAAATTGGAGAACAGCTAACTTTGGAATACTCCTCCCCCTTAGCCCGCCTGCAACAATCAATTCAAGATGGAAGTGGCAATGACACAAGCAGGATGCCACCTCACCAACAGGAGCACAAGGCAGAATGTAGGTAGCCTTTCATCGGATCGGAAAGAGCACCCAGGAAAAGTACATAGTTTACCATCTTTGTCTTAATCAGAAGATCTCTTTACTGCACAGGGTAGACCAATAAACAGTGGTATCATTAAACTCAATTACTTGGTTACATAGTTAAGATTACTAGATCAGAAGGCCAAGTTAAACCAATTGCTCAGAACTGTTGTACGGTATGTGACTATATAGAAAGCAGGTTGTTTGCATCTCCACAGGAAGCCTTCAGTGATAAACTGTCCCATTTGAAGCATTGTTCAACTCCACAAAGGATCTTTTATGTCTGCATTTACAAACAATATTTTGATTACACCTCTATAGACCAGGGGCCTCATTCAATTGCTACGTTTTTGAGATCTGGGCTCGTAAATGGAGGTCGCAAGCTAGTTTGCTATTCAATTGCCTTCCTTTTGTGGGCTCCGATCGAGTTATGTGCTATGAGCTACGATTGTTCAATCTCAGCTTACTTCCCTCAAAGCCTTTGATCTTGCACAGCCACAAGAGTTGTGGCTGCTAAAAATCCCCAGTCAATATTCAATTGCTCCGATTACCCTACCGTCAAGCCTGTAAATGGCTAAACTCGAACCACACGTTACTTGTACCAAGGAGGTGTCGCAAAGGGCTTACTTACTAATCGTAGCACTTGAAATGCAAATATAAAATCAATCCAGCACTGTAAATGATAGGGAACACAATAGTTGTCATTAGAATTTATAGCACAACATTCTCAAGCTTGCACATCGCCAAAATATAATTTTTTATTTCATTCTTATTTTCCGTCAGGAGTCCTACAGGCTTCAACCTCCAAACCCGTAGGACTTTGGAATCCAACCTCCTTATTTCATTGAAGTACTACAGGTTTGAATAACGAGTTACGGGCTTGGAGGTCATTCAAGCCTGTAGGACTTTGGACGGAAATAAAAAATGAAATAAAGTATTTGATTTTGGCGATGTGCAAGCTTGAGAATGTTGTGCCTTTAATCCTAATGTCACCCATTGTGTTCCACATCATTTACAGTGCTTTACAGTGCTGGATTGAATTTATATTTGCATTTACAGTGCTCCAAGTTTGCGGGCTTGAAACACGAATTACGGGCGATCATGTTCAAGCCCGCGAATGCTTACTGCCGATAGCATGTTGGTTTGTGATTAGCGGGAGGGAGGACTTAGCAGCATAAATGTAGAGCAGCGTGATTTGCGATCAAGTTACGTCCCACAATTGAATGAGGCCCCAGGTCAAATAGTTTATCTTAAATTACCACAAAACTATTTAAAAAACAATACAAAGAAATATCAGGCATGTTTAACATGAATATAATCACTATATTAAGCTGTTACAGACAAATATAATTAACTCATTATTACAGTAGTACAGTGAAACCACCACCTCTGTAGCACAATGAATATACCCAGAGCTGTACTTGTTACCACCAGTACAGTGAATCCCTTAGTCTAGAGGCCCAGTACAAAGAGAATACTTCACACAACCCTAGCACATGGTGGTTTGTGACAGGACACACATGTATTTTTATGCATTTGCAAGAGCATGGTTTAAACATTACAAACAGAGGGCAACATTTTAATAAGTTTAATAAAAAAAAAAAGAAAACACTTTGTGTCAAATTATCAAATACCCTCATTTTGATGCAACAAAGAAAAATATATATTTCCAGGTCCCTTTAAGTTTTAACATAGCTGGGACAACAGCGGAGAACAGTATCCAAGAAGGATAATATAAACAAAGCTGACTTTCTGCTCTATCCCCAATAATTAGTGTTCTTTTTATAAGATTCAATTGACTTTAAAAAATTATTTTTCCATATCAGCAAGGTTATTTAATTTCCACACAGATAATTAGCATTATATAATTGGGTTAAGCACTGTAGCAACCTTAGAAGTGTAATACAATTATTCTCTTTGTTCATTTTATAATGCATTTAAATTGGAATGGTGTAATAATTAATCACTATGATTTGGTGTCATGTTTGATTGATTTATATAATTTAAATAAAGTAATTACTAGTCAACTGTACTATCATTAGCTGTAATTTTCTGTTTGCCATTTAGTGTTACTGCACAGCTTCCCAATCGTTGTCAGATGCTTTTATGTGGCATTGCACAGTAAATTAGTACGGTTTTTAATCAACATTTTATTTGGATTAAATAGGGATATAACTTTGCTTCTGGTTACTTTGTAGTTTATCCTCATTATAGAGACAGGCCTTATTTTAATAAAGTAGAACTGTAGACATGGAGCCACATTCAATTTGAAGCCCGCAACTCGATCGCAGACGGTTGTATATCTGCGGGTGCGTAGCGGGCTATTCAATTCCTCAAGCCCGCAAGTTACTGTCCCAAAGCCGAAACCATAAACCATGCACTGGTTTGTAGCAGTACAGGGAAGGAACATGAACAACTAATAAAGCCCGTAACATCCCATTTCGAATCAGCCAATAGAAAATGAGATTAACAGATTTTACGATGTCTGTGAAAATAGTAAAAGCCTAGAGAAACTGTAATCTTTTAAATAACTTCCAATCTTTTGCTGTAAAAACCACAGAAACATCATCTTAAGAGATTTTACAGTAGCCATTTATTTGTGAGATGATGTAAGTAGTGAAACTTTTCTACATACTTGCCCACCATGATGTTTCTCTGTAGATGGGCCTGAATGAAATACGCTGATAGGATAGATGGAAGATAGAAGTTAATGTGTCACCTATATGTGTTTGGGGTACTAGGTCAGGTGCAACAGATGCAGATGGCATCAAATTCCTTGACAATAAATGGCTCTTGAAAGAAATATTGATGTTAAATCTATTTTACTTTTTACATTTAAAACAGCAGAAAATCAGATCTTTAGGAAGAAAATATAAGTTAAACCACAGTTTACCTCTACCTTTAATGGCCATTTGTGTACCCCTCCCCACCTCTCACATTGTACTAAGTACTACTGAAAGAAGGTGGGATATTTCAACTGTGTTATTATCATTCAAGCCTTGCCAAGACAGCCCAATCAATATTATCACAGTTGAAATACTCAACTTCCTTTCAGTAGTGATCAGAAGAATGAGAGGTGGGGAGGGGTACAGCAGTGACCCTTCACTTGACGCTAGTAAAATTGCAAGAATGATCAGGAAAGAAAAAATACCATTGTTATGATATGGGAATAAGTATATACTGATAGACAGATGATTTGATAGAGCCTTGCCCTGTAGACATGTTCAGAAGTTAACTTTGATTGTGTCAGTGTCATTAGATTGAAAACACCCTGCTGAAAGATGAAGGTGAACATTTGGTTACAACAGGGACTGGCCTGAGTGGAGGTGGGGTTATGACCTGGTTAAGGATGGGAATAGGACTAGAAATTAATGGAGTTTAGGGCAACAAATGACGTTGAGAAGTGAGGGTATACAGTGCCTTGCAAAAGCATTCACCCCCTAGGCATTTTTCGTGTTTTGTTGCCTCACAACCTGGCATTAACATGGATTGTTTGAGGATTTGCTTCATTTAGTTTACAGAACATGCCCACAACTTTTAAAATGTTTTTTTTTTTTATTGTGAAGCAAACAACAAATAGGACAAAATAACAGAAAAAGTCAGTGTGCATAACTATTCGCCCCCCTAAAGTCAATACTTTGTAGAGCCATCTTTTGAGACAATCACAGCTCCAAGTCGCTTTGGATAAGTCTCTATGAGCTTGCCACATCTTACCACTGGGATTTTTGCCCATTCCTCCTTGCAAAAATGCTCCAGCTCCTTCAAGTTGGATGGTTTGCGCTTGTGAACAGCAATCTTTAAGTCTGACCAAAGATTATCTATTGGCCTCAAATCACACACAGAGTGGTACAGATTTTGCTCAAGAATAAACTCTGTATTTAGCATCATCCATCTTTCCCTCAACTCTGACCAGTTTCCCAGTCCCGGTGTTCTTTGGGTGATGTGATGTGTTGGGTTTGCGCCAGATATAGCATTTTCTTTGATGGCCAAAAAGTTAAATTTTTGTCTCATCAGAGTCTCCCACATGCCTTTTTGCACACTCAAAACATGCCATTATGTTTTTTGCTGAAAGTAATGGTTTTCATCTGGCCACTCTGCCATAAAGCCCAACTCTATGGAGCGTACAGTTTATTGTTGTCCTATGTACAGATACTCCAGTCTCTGCTGTTGAACTCTGCAGCTCCTCCAGTTTTACCTTAGGTCTCTGTGCTGCCTCTCTGATTAATGCCCTTCTTGCCCTGTCCGTGAGTTTTGGTGGGAGGCCGTCTCTTGGCAGATTTGCTGTTGTGCCATGTTCTTTCTGTTTTGTTATGATAGATTTGAAGGTGCTCTTGGGGATCCTCAAAGATTTGGATATTTTTTTATAACCTAACCCTGACTTGTACTTCTCAACAATATTGTCCCTTACTTGTTTGGAGAGTTCCTTGGTCTTCATGGCAATGTTTGGTTAGTGGTGCCTCTTGCTTAGGTGTTGCAGCCTCTGGGGCCTTTCAAAAAAGGTGTGTATATCTAATGACAGATCATGTGATACTTAGATTACACACAGGTGGACATAATTTCACTAATTATGTGACTTATGAAGGTAATTGGTTGCACCTGAGCTTTTTATGGGCTTCATAACAAAGGGGGTGAATACATACGCACATGCCAATTTTCTGTTTTCTATTTCTAAATAATAGTTTTATATATATATATTTCTCATTTGACTTCACCAACTTAGACTATTGTGTTCTGATCCATCACATAAAATTCAGATTAACAAAACATTGAATTTAAGGCTGTAATGTAACAAAATAGGTAAAAAGTCAAGAGGGTGAATACTTTTGCAAGGCACTGTAGCTGATATAGATTGACCACAATAAGTGGACTGAATCATTTATTGGAATGGTAACACTTTTTATTTATTGCACATTATATTGATTTATATTTACAAATATATGCACTGATATACAGTATTAAGAATGCAGCATAATGAATATAGTAGTAGAATGGGGAGAAAGCTATATTCAGATTTGTTTAGTTAACATAGTTTATTGAGTGTGTTGTAAGAGCATTTGAATGCTTTCAGCACCACATTCACTTTTTTGAAAAGCACTGTAGATACTTACTTATGTCAAGAGCAAGCAATGTTTGTCTGTAACCATTCTAGAATTAGAAGTGGAGATGCATTAACTGGTACTCAACACAGTTTGATAAAAGTAATAATGGAAACACTTATAAAAGATATAATTACTCAATACATAAAAACCTATAATTTATTATAACATCATACATGGCACTGATTTCATGAGGGTAGATCATGTCTAATCTAACTGACTTTTTGGATTATGCAGGTAAAGTTATAGACGGAGCAGTAAATGTAGCATATCTACATTTTAGTAATGCATTTGACATGGTTCCACAGTGTAAACTAGACTAAACTAAATTAAAAAGTAGTTCAGTTGATAGGACACTGACTGAATGATATTCCAGGGGGTGTAGAATAATGTTTCCATTTCTGGAGACATTTCTGGAGACAGTAACTCTAAAAGACTTTAAATAAAATAGATTCAAAGGGGAAATTTTTAAAAAAGTGACACGGCCCAAAAGACAACTTATGAGAAAATAGTTTATGATCTTAATATGTGTAGATATATGCACTGCAGGGAGAAGGGTGACCTGATAGAAACCTTCCTATATGTGAAATGATTTTAAGTTCAGGAGGAAAGTTTCTTTCAGAAAAAAAGGAGTAATGTGTGAAAGATTCACTTTATAGAAAGGCTTGTTGATAAGTAGAATATATTTCCAGTAAAAGTGTAAGATCAAACATAGTTAAAGAACGTAGGCATGCCTGGAATGAGCATAGGGCCATCTTGAAATGTAATTAAGCCAAGTTTTTAGGTAGATAGAATGGGTAGGACATAATGACCTTTTTGGTTTCTTATCTACTGCCAGATCTATGTTTTATATTTCACACGCAACCATGACAAATGGAGACATTATAGTTTCCTTATGAATGGGATATGTAATTCACCAATATATTGTGAGGTTATGTGCCTTAAATAGAAAAAATCAACTGTGTAGAGTAGGTCTTGTTACTCTACATTTGGCGCATGTATCTAGGCCATGATTTGGACCGGGTTAGTATAGAGAGTACTGTGCTGCGCCTGCCGTTGGTATATTAGAAGCTAACACTGTCTTCCTACACTTTTCTCTCCCCTTCAGTTTATTACGTTTATTAAGCCACAATCACATATATAGTTGTAAGCATACGAGCCGTTGCTCACGCTTGCGGGCTCGCGTAGCGAAGCGAGGGTCGCCGAAGGCGCTCCTTGCCAGCAACTCCGACCGACGCAAAATTTACGTTGTAACGCAAACAAAATACGAGACACGTAACGACCCATTACGACCTCGCAAAAAACGTCCGACAACACGAGCACATCAAAATATGAAAAATACAACAAATACACACAACAAATACATAAAAGCTTACTTACAGGAAGAGGGAGCATCCAGGACCTCAAAAACTAAAGTTACACCTCAATTTAACTCAAATGAAAAGAGTTTAGACACTAAAAAATTCTCTAAGCGAGAGAAAAAATGGCAGCCGATAAAAACGAAAGATGCAAAACACTACCAAACACCTACGTATTTGCCGAAAAACACCTACGAGATTAGAAAACAAGGACTCAACCCGCGCAACCCCAAAAACATTACAAACACAACAAATACAAACAACAAACACATAAAAAGGTTACTCACAGCAAGGGGGAGGGCACCGAGGACCTCTGCAAGTGAAGTTACACCTCCATTTAACCACAAATTTCGGAGTTTAGAGTCCTGAAAATCACCTAAGCGACAGAAAAAATGGCCGCCGAACAAAACGAAAACGAGGCTAAAGGTCCCTAAACACGCAAAAAACAACCATAAACACGCAAAACACCACCAAACAGCTACGGATATTCAGAAAAAGCCCACTAAACAGCTACGGATATTCAGAAAAACTTGCACGACATAGAAAACGAATATTACGGAAAAATTGCACGACATAGAAAACAAACGACTCTACATCAGCCACATTATATACACCAAACACCCTTAGCTCACTTACAATTTCACGTGGCAATTAACTGGGGCTGGGGCAGGTGATGTGGGCAATTCACTTGGGCTGGCAGAGGTCACTGGGCAATTCACTGGGGCTGGGGGGGTTACAGGGGCAATTCACTGGGGCTGGAGGGCAATTCACTGGGGCTGGGGGAGGTGATGGGGCAATTCACTGGGGAGGTGATGGGGCAATTTACTGGGGCTAGAGGGCAATTCACTGGGGCTGGGGGGGTTACAGGGGCAATTCACTGGGGCTGGGGGAGGTCACGTGGCAATTCACTGGGACTTAAGGGCAGTTCAAAAAGGCTGGAGGGCAATTCACTGGGGCTGGGGGTTACAGGGGCAATTCACTGGAGCTGGGGGAGGTCACAGGGCAATTCACTGGGGCTGGAGGGCATTTCACTGGGACTAGGGGAGGTGATGGGGCCATTCACTAGGGCTGTGGGAGGTCAAGGGGCAATTCACTGGGCCTGGGGGAGGTCATGGGGCAATTCACTGGGGCTGGAGGGCAATTCACTGGGGCTGGGGCAGGTGATGTGGGCAATGCACTGGAGCTGGGGGGCAATTCACTGGGGCTGGGGGAGGTCACAGGGCAATTCACTGGGGCTGGAGGGCAATTCACTGGAGCTGGGGGATGTCATGGGGCAATTCACTAGAGCTGAAGGGCAATTCACTGGGGCTGGGGCAGGTGATGTGGGCAATGCACTGGGTCTGGGGGAGGTCACAGGGCAATTCACTGGGGCTGGGGGGTTACAAGGGCAATTCCCTGGGGCTGGGGGAGGTCACGCAGCAATTCACTGGGGCTGGGGCAGGTAATGGGGCAATTCACTGGGGCTGGGGGAGGTTATGAGGCAATTCACTGGGGCTGGGGCAGGTGATGGGGCAATTCACTGGGACTGGGGGCAAAACACTGGGGCTTGTTGGGTTACATGGGGCAGTTCACTAGGGCTGGGGGAGGTCACAGGGAAATTTACTGGGGCTGAAGGGCAAATCACTGGGGCTGGGGCAGGTGATGTGGGCAATTTACTGGGTCAGGAGGGATCATGGGGCAATTCACTGGGCTGGGGGGTTACAGGGGCAAATCACTGGATCTGGGGAAAGTTTCACCTGGGATGTTGATTAAAAAAAAAACAGTGAATGACAGGACACAGACCTTGTTCTGGTTATAACAGAAATCTAAAGGAAAACTGCAGCTCAATTCACAGACTAAAAAGATACAATGTATTATGTATGATAATTTTCGCTGGGATTTTCAGGGTTGATAGATAACAGTTTCCAAATGCAAGAAATTCAGCAAACTTAAGGATTACAGTTTAAATGTTTATTTTGGTATTTTTCATGCAAACCTTTTTTTATACACTACTAATTCTCCTGTATCAGATGCAATAATAACCCAGCTCATTTGCATCATATAACTTTAACCTCTACCTGCTTCAGGGCTTGATTATATGGCTCCCATAAGAACTCCTGCATAGTTGTAGCCAGAGTATAGTATCACATTTAATAGTTGTGAATCTACGACTTTGTTGCGAATGCTCTGGAATGTTGCGACTTGCGCATTGCGAGCTTTACGAACGCGCTCATTGCAGGGCTTGCGATGAGTGCCACTGACTGCCGTTGGTTGTTAGTGTAAGGGTTAGTGTCTTCACCGTTGTGTATTTTCTTGATTGATAAAAAAGACAAAATATGCCTCAAATTAACTTGCAACCTCACTCACAGGCTCTCTGTCTCTCCCCCTGTGCTGTGTGTAAGTTAATGTGAGGCATATTTGTGTATTTTTGCAGGATTTTCCAGTTTGGTGTTTCGGCTGTTAAAGTCGTATTTTTGCGAGCCCCGCAGCCCATCTACGTGCTTCGGGTTCTAAGTCACACGGGCCGTAATTTTCATTGGTCGCAAAGTCCAGGGGCCTCGCAATATCTCGAGATGAGCGCCAGCTAAGTCCTGTGTGTCCACCCCTGCAATGAGTGCCTTCCCCGCGTGCTTCAACTGCTCGCCTCGCTTTGCGGGGCTCACAGTGCAATGAGCACCTTCGGCGCTCATTGCAGCCTAAGTCCCACATGCCTCAACTGCTCACTTTGCGAGGTTTGCGGTCGATGGCTCGCCTTGTTTCGCAAGGTGAGCAGTTGTGGCAGTACGTGCCACAAGCGACTCTCCTCACTTTGCGAGGCGAGCAAAGCGTGACAACAACTCACAGTACGACAAATATATAGGTGCTTGGCACTAATTAATTTGTAGCCTCTGGTTGCAGGTTACTGTCATGGCTGAAGCATGCCAAGGAGCCAGCTGTGCAATACCTTACAGACTGATGCCCTCAGCCTTATAGGATAGGCTTATTATGCCAGGAGAAGGAGGCCCACTGAGATGGGTTAACATTGGGGATGTTGTGACTTGTAATGCTTGTTTAAAGTTGCCTGGGTGCCACTGGGCCCATACTGTGATACCCATGTTTATAGTTGGGGTGTGCGTATGAACATGATGGGAGTGATGGGATGTATGTCTGTGTTGTGCTTTGGGGGTCTAGCGCTTACAAGGGAAATATTGTATATGCCCAATATTTCATAGTAATGGACTAGTCCCTTATTAACACGATTAGGGAGATAATTGATATTTATCACAAGCCTCAGTCTGGTGTCTGTCGGCTTGATTGTCTTAGACTGACAGGCAGGGGTGATAATGTGACCTAGAAGAGGATTGGGTGTAACCATGGAGCACATTAAAATTGATCGGTCTGTTGTTGCTAGAATGAGGTATAAATATGTCTGATGGTTTCAGTGATAAAGTTGTTTACTGGTTCACATAATTAATGTGTGAATTTCATTATTGATGCTAGATGCTGGTTCCTGGAGTAAGTTATTTTCAGAACTTAGATTTGTATGCTATACAAGACCACTGACACCTCTCAGTCTAACCTAAGGGCTGAAAGTTCTTCCTGCTGTACAGAGGTAAATTGAACCAGTCACACCTGTGGGGAGAGGTTTGGGCAATAGGCACTTATCATATCCCATTCAACATACAGGTTGTGACAGTTACGTCTAACTTCCATGTTTTACTCCTACTCATTTACTATAAGTCTTGCTTAAATATTACCATAATACAAGATCAAATGACAATGCCCTCTGAAAGCCTACTTATAAAGGCAGGGTTTACATGTTTAGGCTTAAGGAGGTAAATTGTGGGCTTGAGTCAATAGAATACATCTAAACATTTAGAGAAAAAAACATTTGCATCCATATTTACAAGTTTGAGACATTTTCGAGCAGCTAATAGAATAGGGCCCTCAGTTAGCAATACATTTTTTCAGGCCACCTCTGCATAGCTCTGGTCCCTCTGCAGCCTGAGGCTCAGATTTGTGCTTACCTCATAATAGCACCTGTGATGCTTACTTCATAATCATGGCTAGAAATACCTGCCACTCCCAAGTCTCTTTGGTCTGTTGTATGCATTCCTGAGTTCCCTGTGTACCCTGTTATGGGTATTATGAGAATCCGAATGTCCCTGAGAGCTCCTTGTATGTCTTTTAGAGGTTCTGGTCTGATCTTGAGTATGCTAATGCCTCTTGGCGTTTTCCTGCTTTGTCAAGCCTTCCTTTCCGAACCCCAAACATTGCTGAACCCATCACCCGCTAAAGAATCTCAATCATCACATGTGCTGTTATCTACCAAACCCTGTCAGTGCTATTGCTGCTGTTTATACTTGACATCATGTAATGTGTTGTTATTATTCCTGCAGAAGACTCAGCATCAAAAGTTAATTGGTGCCTATGTCACTTCCACCATAGTTTAATATATCCCTATGTTAATATATACATTGTAATTGTTGATTTCTTTATATGATAACATATCCAAAATGGCCTGCAACAACATAAACCTCTAACTTATTCTGCATAATTATTTTTCTTTCTATAGGATATAATTTTAGTGATAGCTGTAGCATGAATACAATAAATTATAATGAAAATCGTAGAAGTTAGAAAAAGAAGACTAGGCCTGTAGTAGTTGAAAACATTTGCACACGACAAATGGAATAGTAGAGTTAAAGTCATTAAGCAAAAACATTTTAGAGATTTTGGTGTTACTTGGAAAATGTTATTAATATTAATGTACCGTAATTTTTTTTACACTATAAGCCACTTATTGTTCTTACAAAAAAATTATTGTAATGTTTACAACAGACTGTATTTGATAGACTGCGTGATTGCGAGACCAGCAAATATTACTTATTGGCACTAATTAATCCTTAGCCTCCTATTGCAGATTATGGGCCCCATTCAACTGCAAGCTCGCAGCTCACATGTCTCCGAGTGAGTTGCGGGCTCTCGTTCCCTTCCGTTTGCGAAGCTATTCAATTGCCTGCAGCCAAAACTTTCTGCCCAAAATCCGAAACCTAGGTTTTCATCATAAGCAGAGCAGGGCTTGCAAATGCAATCCCATAGCTACTGCTTATGATTAGCCAATAGGAATGGAGACCATCATTATGAGGGCAAGGAAACCTGCGGGTGCTATTGCAGGTTTAATGGATGTAACCCTGCTGCAAGGGTTACCCCTGCAGGCTCCGCACATGACCCCATGATGTGGGGGTCCCAATCGGGACTCCCGCAGTGTCCCCACATTAACCACATGCTGCGGGTCCCCATCAGGACCCCCACAGTGTCCCCACATTACCCTTGCAGCGGGGATCCCAATTGGGACCCCCGCTGCATTTAAAAAAATAAATTCCCCACCGAGGGGATTTAAAGAGCCCGCGGCACTCTAATAGTTAAGCCCGGCCGCGGGTGTACTGTAAGAACCCCCCCCCCCAATGCTGGGGGTCATCTTTGGGACCCCCGTAGGGTTTCCAACATAAACCTTGCAGTTAGGGTTCCGATCGGGACCCCCGCTGCATTCAAAATTTTTAATTTCCTTTCTTGATCTATTTATTTCTATTATATTATCTTTTTTTCTTTGGATCACCTGATCTAGATATTTATTTAATTCTTTGGATTTAAACAAATAGATAAATCTATTAACTAATAGAACTATATAATTTTTAGATACTCCAAAACACCCTTAATTTATAAGTACAGTAAACTCCCTGTTCTTCAGCAACTACGGGGACTCCCTATTGCCAGGACTCCCTTTTAGTCAGGAGTCCCCAAATTTAAGACCCTTAAACACCCTAAAACCCCTCAAAATGCCTTTAAAAAGGCATTAGCACCAAAATAATTAGCATTTTATTTTTTGCAGTCTCAAACTCTGGATGATGCTGGCTATGCAAGTTTAGCGGGAGTAAATCTACAAAGAAGTTCAAAAATGATTACTTAATTTTTTTATTTTTTTTTAACAATGGACTGTTTAACCATATCAAACTTTGTAATTATCATGTATGGAATAGTAATATAACAATCCATCAAATTTGTAAACCATTACATGAAGTTTTCTAATATTCAACTCATATTTTAAACAGTGTATAACGTTTGTTTAACAATGCTAACATGAAATCGTTGAACTCTTTGTAAATGAGTCTCTTTTTAACATACAAACCTGTATTTTAACTCCTGTTAAAACACATAGGTAATGAATCCAGAGAAGGAAAACAGTAAAAAAAAAACATTGCAACTTAGCCAATTGTCTCAAAAGGGGGGGAAAAAAATTCCTTCCTGACCCCATTAAATGACAATCGGATTACTCACTGGATGAATACTTTATATTTAATTATACATAGAATTTTGTTGACAAATGTTTCTGCTGCAAATTACATAAATCTTTTTTAAAATTCAATAAATTAATTTTGCAAACTTTTTAACATACAATGCTAACAATGCAAACATTAACATAAGATAATAACATTTAACCTTAATTTATTTTAAACTATATTGAGCTTGAATATTGAATCCAGAGGAAGGAAAATTTCAATAAATGTAATTTCAACTTTGTAAATTTGTTGAAAGTGTTGTCCAAAAATAATTCCTTCCTGACTCCATTAACTGGAAATCTGATTCGTCCCTGGATCAATAATCTATATATCATGCACCATTTTAATTTTTCAAGAAATGATGATGCTGCTACTAACATTAAACCTTAATTACAAAGAATGAATTAACTTATTAGTCCTTTTGAAACATATTTTTAAGCTTACAAACCTGTATGAAACATATTCCATTTTAAACCGTAAAATTGCTAAAATGCAAACTAACTGTTTGTTAAGAAGAGGCCAATTGACATTCAATTTCTTCCTTCAAATAAAACCACTATTATCTGTGATTACAAAACCTTGTAGTACACAATATTTTTTGTAAAAATACGGCCATTGTGTAGTAGATCACCCTGACTTGGGTTGTCTTCAACTAAAACTGTAATCGCATCTGGATTTGTGCACCTTGAAAAAGCAACATAGAGTTATCCATGTGCAAAAAAGATTCTTGTAAAAAAATACCCATAGACTTGGGATTTATTGATAGTCATGGCAAATTCCATGATAACTAGAAATTGTCTCCTTTGAAGGACAAAAGGCAAACCACTCTCACTTGGAGCTAAATCAATTCTTGGTATAAAAACTTGTTCACCCATATGGGCCCCAGTCATAATTTCTGCATGTATAAAAGGATCTTTTAACTCGTGCACAATTAATCTGGTCCCATTAGAAAGTCCTTTTTTTGGATTCATATTTCACAATAGCATGACAATTGCCCTTTTTTTCAATTGCAAAACATGTGGTGGCATTCCAGATGGGGTTAAAGAATTAATTAATTTGATCCTCAACTTCCATACTAAAATTCGATTCACTGTCTTTATCATCAGCCAGAACTGAATCTGCACTGTAATAATTATTTTGTGGTTCGTTGATGACTTTTAACATTTCATTGTATTTAGATTCAAGGCATCAATATTTTTTGATGTTAATATCACTTTGTTTGTAATGTAACGAGTAACGAGTGATGGAATTTCAATGGTATCATTGGGTAAATCATGTATTTGTGGATGTTTTCCTTCTCCAATTTGAATGAGCCAATAATTGAATTCATTTTGGCTTCAGGTCTCATATTTAATTCTAATTTGAGATGTGTAAATATTTACCACAGTTTACTTGTCTTGATACATGTTTCAATGATATCAGTTCTATTTCCATGTTGCACAACAGGTAATGTTTGCCTAAGATTTCCTCCGAACAGCATCACCTTTCCACCAAATGGCAAATTATTATCCATCATTTCTTTTAAGGATCTATCAATGCATTGCAAACCATGACATGACATCATTGTTGCCTCGTCTATGATAATTAATTTACTTTGTTTAATTTTTTTGGCTTGTAAAGAATTCAGTCGAATATTTGACACTGATGTTTCCAGTTTATATCCACTATGCACAGTTCTACTACCGTCTAAGAAAAGTGCTGCAATTCCAGTTGTTGCAAATGGCATTGCTATCTGACCCTGTGCTCGAATGTAACTTATCAAACAATTGTATAGATACGTTTTTCCTGATCCACCAGGGCCGTCTAGATAGAAATACCGGTCTTTGACCATTTCATCATCTGTAGCATTTGTGATGGCATTAAATGCTTTTAACTGTAAAGTATTTAAAGTTGGCATTTTTCTTCAGTTTTTTGTTTTTGCAGCTCAGTGTCATAATCATCAAAGTTGATGTCATCTATAAGTCCTGGATCAGGCAAATTAAAACTTGCACAATTTAATCCATGAGCAAACAATATTTCTTGAATTTCCATTAAAGTGCTAGTGGCTCATTGTGACGTTTCAAGATGTCTTTAGACATATTTAATTTAAATGTTTCCCACAAAGTAAATGCATTAGGTACATTGCAAAAGATGCAAATGAAAGCAAATTGTTTTCTCATTTGCTTTGGCATTTGACATAGTGCTGCTTCTTCCAGACACCTCTGCCATTCCGTATCATCAGCTATGAAGTTTTAATGTCTTGCAGCTAATAGGAAAGTATCATAAACTATGTCATTCACTGTGCGTAAATGTTCAACACTTTGTGCACTGGGAACATGTAAAAGAAGTAATCTTAAACTGAAACGTTCAATGTCTCTTGGACTGACGGTATAAATTTGTGGTATCATTTTATGTGTATCTCTTCTTCGTTGTCGCCATAGACCATTTACAAATACTTTGTGATATGGAATCTCAATGTATAAAATTGTCTGGCCTGCGTATCCTGGCAGTTTAATTTAGACCATGCAGTAAGTGTTGTATCTCGGTGTTCACTTTGAGCTAAGGCAGTTCTTTCATTGCCTGTAGTAAAGCTAACAAACTGACTTTGTGGCAAATGTACAGCTAAACGATACACAGCATCTCAAATTTCAGCCACATTGCTTCAGGAGCACTGACATACCGAGCATCTAAATAATTTGAAAATTTGAAAGTTCGTCATGTAAAATTAGATTGTCCTTTTTGATTGCAGCACCTTGCACGACAACAGTTGCTGCATCATATCCGTTGTATATATATTTATTCACATATTTGATGGATTTAATAGAAGTGCAAGCTTACACATTGTACTTCATGAGCACATGTGGATTGTATTGAATGACACATCTAATAGCTGTTTGTTTTTGTCTTCTTTTATACAAAGAATATCCATCACAATTAGCATAAGTTTGCATTTGAAATTGTTTAGGAAATTATTTTGTACATTTTTTATTTTCCAACATGGTGAATTAGGATTCATATCTCCACATGGCCCATGAATCATTCTGTGTGTAACAATCTAAAAAAAGTTTTGAATATTTTTCTTGATCTGGCAATTCAGCATTAATGACTGAATCCACTCTCTCTGCAGTATTCAACTTATCTTTTTCCTGCAGGATTAAAAGTATGTGAGCATGGGGCAGTCCTCTTTTTTTAAATTCAATTGTATAAACAAAAGCCACACATTTTCCAAATAACTGTGCTTTAGTTATATCATATATTAATGAATTGAGTTTGATTTTGAATACTCTTGCCACTAAATCTGGTCGGTCAGAAGTAGATTCAAATTTTCCTTGATCTCTGGCCATCTATCTTTCTCGCATATTGCAAGGAGATCATTGGAAAGTGGATGGCAAAATAATTTCTCTTCCAGCTGGAATGTCTCTGTTGGTAGCCAATTCAGCGACATAATCCATCAATCCACAATACTGTTCTACTCAAAGTTTATTTAGTTTAAATTTTATGAAATTTTGATTATTTGCTTCGACTAGTAGATAGGAATCAATAATCCATTGTTGAGTGATTTTGCCCCCACTTAAAATTGGATTAAAAGAATCCTGAATAGCAGTTTGTGCCACTTTATATTCCAGCATAGAAATATTGCATCTAACACAAACTTTACTATTGGGATAACGTTGCAATTGTAATTTTGGTTCCCATCCAGGTTCACCATTTGGAAAGAAAATGGGATATATTATTGGATCTAAATTACAACTTAATATATTTATGTTTATAAAAGGTTGTTCTTCATTGCGAGGATATATTCTAATATCCTGCTGAAAAGGTGGTTCACCATCTTCATTTTTAAAAACCATGGCAACCTCGTTGACTGTTGATAAATTATACCGTCTTTGATAAGTGTTGCGATCTCTTTTTAACACCATATTTACTCTTGGCATTGACAATTGATGTCTTTGAGCATGTTCCTGTTGTCTTTTTCAAGTTGTGCTAATTGTTTGTATGCTGGGTTGTTGGCCATAATTTTATCCAACTGTTCAAAGACTATGCGCAAACACTGTTTATTTTCTGGAAGCGTCATTCTTTGTTCAACAGCTTCCATTGTATCTAAGACATATAACTGTGCAAATTTCCTTTGCTCTCCTTCTTGTGGGTGTAAATGTGAAGTTCGGTGGTAAATTTGTCCTTGAACTCTAAAACAGTAAGGACCATGTACTGGGACATTTTCTGCTAATGTGGCACCCATTGAAGCAAATGAAATTGCACTGTTATAAGACCTTATGTTTTTCTTTAAATTGGTAGAATTTGGAAATGTTGGATCGCTCATGATACTTTGTAAGTAATCTGGAAATAGGTGTCTTTGCGGACGTCTTACCTTTCCTTTCTGACAGCAACTAATGAAATCTCTGTCAGTTGGTCTTTCCTTTATTAAATGATAGGCCCCACAAAACTGACAAACAACATTAAGTAATCCACATTAATGAGTGTCTACTTTTAGTGTTCTAATAAACACATTCTCATGCACTTCCTCAACATAGATACCACTACAACTTTCTATATCTACATTGGTGTCATGTGTCTGACCATTCGTGTCAATAGGCAATATAGTATCATTGGGCAATGGTTCACAGACATGTTTTAGTGTACTTTTTCGTTTCTTTGAAGCCCCAGCACACTAACTTTGTGCTTTCATACTAATTTTTCTTTTATTTATAAGTCTCTGTCGGTCTTCTTCTCTTAAGCGTTGGGAAGTTTCAGGTGACTGTGCATCTCTCCACCTTTGCTTCCTTTCCCTTGCCAATCTTCTTTTGCGTTCAATGTTGTCCCCATTATATGCCATTGTAATCTGTAATTGTAAATAGAGGTGTAAGTTTTTTGTCTTTTGGTTTCTGTACATATTGTTTTTAGCTGGTTTCAATCTAAAAGTAAATAGGATTAATTAAAGAATGCAAACATTTTAAAATCTTTTTCTTTTTTTCGATGCAATAAATGAAACCATTTGTGGAGTTTATTGACATACCGTATATACTTGAGTATAAGCCGACCCGATTATAAGCCAAGGCACCTATTTTACCACAAAATACTGGGTAAAATGAGTGACTCAAGTATAAGCTGAGGGTGGGAAATGTGCTGCCCTCTATGTGTCCCCCTCTCTCTCCACTCTCCCTTCCCTGTGTCTCTTCCCCCTCTCCATTCCCTGTGTCTCTTCCCCCCTCTCCCTTCCCTGTGTCTCTTGCACCCCTCCTCATTCTCAACCTCCCTCCTCAACCCCACTCCTCATCCTCAACCTCCCTCCTCATCATCCCTCCTCATCCTGACGTGACGCAAGTGACGTCACGTCATTAGCATATACCGGGTGGGGTTAGAGAGACACGGGGGGGAAAGTGACTCAAGTATAAGCCGAGGGACCCCTTTTTAGCCTTAAAAAAGGGCTGAAAAACTCGGCTTATACTCGAGTATATACGGTACATTAAATAGCAAAGGACTGCACATATATATATATACTAGCCACTTGCCCGTCAAAAAATTACGGTCAATAAAAGAAAGTGTTGAAATGCTGTTTGTCACACAATGTGAGTGTACTGTGTGCCTCAAGTAACTAAATTCCTCAAAAAGCAGAAATCTACATGACATAAAATAATAAAAACTAAAATCACCAAAAATAAAAAAATGTACATTACAGAACCAAAAAAAGAAACCTTAGTGACCAAAAATAAAAAAAGGAACATTACAGAAACTTAAAAAATACATTACAACCTCCCGTCACTACAAAAATTTAAAAAAAATGACACACCTGAAAAAGAAATACATATAATACATACATATAATACAATACAACAGAATTAAATAAACAAAAATACAACACAATTAAATAAAATAAAATCCAACACAATAAAATAAAATAAAATACAATACAATTAAATAAAATACAATACAACCCTATGTAATATACATGCCACTATCTACTATACATGCCACTATCTACTATACATACCACTATCGAATATAAATGCCACTATGTAATATAAATGCCACTATGTAATATATATGCCACTATATAATGTAATATACATCTCACTATGTAATATACAATACTATCTAATAATACATCCCCCTATCTATGTAATATACAATACATGCTATCTATATATATATATATATAGCTACCCTAATTGTAAGCTACAATAAAATAATTAAGGCCACTTACCTTTGAGATGTTTCTTCAGATCAGCAACCTACGGTAAAAAAGATTCCAAAAATCAATACAACACGTTTACATGAAATACCTACACATTCTAAACATTCTAAACATTCTTAATATTCTAAATATTGTAAATATTATACTCACCTTTCCAGCATGTCCCGTTCCAGCATGTCCCGTCCTCCATGTTCCGTCCGCCATGTTCCGTCGGCCATCTTTACTGCTGTCCAAAAAAAACATTACATTAGTAAACATAAAGCAAAGTAAAATAAACACAATCTACATTATACTCACCTTTTCGCGATGTCTCCGGCCTCCTCGTCTTCTACGTAAGCATCCACGCCTTTAAAAAAAAAAAAAAAAAAAAAACGACACACATCCGCCCTGGCGGATGTCTCCGACGCTAATCGCCTTCCTATGGAGTGTTCCAGAGTAAAATTGGCAATGGCGGCTTCTGATTGGCTGAAAAGGCTGTCTATCAAATTCAGCCAATGAGAAGACCACATTTGTGAACCAATGAAAAAAGTATACACCCAAAAATACAACGCTGATTGGATAACACACCTTTCAATCTTTATTTGAACCAATCCCAAGGCTTTATTGCCATCAGCCAATCACAATGGAATATACCCCAACGTACTGATTGGTGAAGACATCTGCGCCTTCCCATTGGCTGTAATATTGATTGATTTTAACAGTAGCCAATGAGAATGCGCAAATCCTTCACCAATCAGTACGTGAGGGTGTATTCCATTGTGATTGGCTATTGTCAGTGCAACCAATCAGAATGCCCAGAGGCTCCAACCAATCACCCTGTGGGGGTGTATTCCATTGTGATTGGCTGAAGGCATCTGCGCCTTGTGATTGGTTTAAATAAAGATTGATAGGTGCATTATCCAATCAGAGTGGGATTTTAGGGTGTATCACTTTCTGATTGACTCACACATTGGCGCCTCCTGATCGGGTGAATTTGATAGACAGAGTTTTCAACCAATCAGAAGGCGCAATTGCTTATTTTCTTCCGGAAAATTCTCCTGGAGCCTCATTAGCGTTGGCGATGTCCGGGAGTGCGGATGTAAGTATATATATATTTTTTTTTTACAGGGCGTGGCAGAAGAGGATCCGGAGGAGGCCTGAGACATCGCGGGTAGGTAAGTATAATGTAGATTATGTTTATTTTATTTTGGTGTATGTGTATTAATGTTGATTTTTTTTTAACATGTGCCGTGCCGGAGAAGGATTGAAAGAATGCCGGACGGGACATGGCGGAAAGGTGAGTAGAATATTTAGAATGTATAGAATGTCTGGAATGTATAGAATGTCTATAATGTTTATTTTATTAGTGTAAACGTGTTGCACTAATTTTTTGTAATTTATTTTTCGTAAGTGGCTGATCGCAATGAACATCTGCAAATGTAAGTGGTCTTAATTTTTTTATTTTAGCTTAGACTTAGATTAGTTAATATATAGATAGCATTTATTGTATGTTAGCTAGGGGTTTTATATAGATAGCATAGGATGTATTGTATATTAAATTGTGTTATTTATTTAGATAGATTGGGAATGTATTATCATATAGATAGGATGTATATTAGATTATGCTATTTATTTAGATAGATTGGGTATGTATTATTATATAGATAGGATGTATATTAGATTATGGTATTTATTTAGATAGATTGGGAATGTATTATTATATAGATAGGATGTATATTAGATTATGGTATTTATTTAGATAGATTGGGTATGTATTATTATATAGATAGGATGTATATTAGATTATGCTATTTATTTAGATAGAATGTGTAATGTATATTAGATAGTGGTGTATTGTATTGTAATTTGATGTAATTGTATTGTAATTGTATGTATTTGTATTGTATGTATTTGTATTATATGTATTTCCTTTTTAGGTGTGTATTTTTTTTTCTGTAGTGAGGTGGGGGGTTGTAATGTTTTTTTTTCTGTAATGTTCCTTTTTTTATTTTTTGTGACTTAGGTTCTATTATTTTGTGTAATGTAGTTTATTTTTTTTGTGAGTTAGTTTTTTTATTTCATGTAATGTAGATTTTTTTTTTTTGTGTGAATTTAGGCTTTTTTATTTTCTGTAATTAGAGTGGTGGGGGTTAATAGGGGGTAGGTAGTGTAGATGTTAAAAGGTTAGTGTAGAGGGTGTTTAGTTGATATTTAATGTTTTATTGGGGGGTATAGTGCAGTGTAGTGTTTATACTTAGTGTCATGATGGTCCTTGAGGACCATCATGGCACTTATGTGGTTAATGTAGTGTTGTAACAGGCCCATAAAGGTGTTAATATACCCTTATGGGACTGATCGGGGGTAAAATAGAGGCTTATGGGGGTCTGTATTGACCCCCATGAGTAACATGCTTAATGAAGGGCTTATGGGGGTCTCTATTGACCCCCATGAGTGACAGGGTTAATAATGGGTTTATGGGGGTCTGTATTGACCCCCATGAGTGACAGGGTTAATGAAGGGCTTATGGGGGTCTATATTGACCCCCATGAGTGACAGGGTTAATGAGGGTTTTATGGGGGTCTGTATTGAC
The DNA here is from genome assembly GCA_027410445.1 of Discoglossus pictus. NCBI lineage: Eukaryota > Metazoa > Chordata > Amphibia > Anura > Alytidae > Discoglossus > Discoglossus pictus. The sequence goes on from CM050163.1 coordinate 230,059,489, forward strand.
CCCCATGATTGACAGGGTGACAGTGTATATATTTTTTCTTTTACAACAGGTCCTTTAAGGACCTTTACGGTCCTTTAAGGACCTGTAATGCGGAAATTTTGAATTTTGATTGCAGCAGGGGACCCCGATCGTGTGCAATCGGGACCCCCACTGCAATGGTTAATGTGGGGTTAATGCACGGCTCCAAGCTTATCTCAGATCCCCTGGGGTTAATGCGGGTTTCCGAGCTTATCTCGGATCCCTTCTTGGCTAATTTGTACGTGGCTGGGCTGTAAGCCTCGTTTTCGTTTTTTTTGGGCGGCCATTTTTTCTCTCGCTTAGCGGATTTTCGTGTGTCTGAACTCGGGAATTTGGACTTAAATGGAGGTGTAAATTCACTTTCAGAGGTCCTGGGTGCCCCCCCCCCCTTGCTATGGGTAAGCTTTTTATGTAGTTTGTGTGAGTATTTGGTATGTTTTCACTGTTTTTAGTTGCGCGCGGGTCGGCCGTTATAGTCGGATTCTTAGTGTGTGTTGTTGTTTGTGGTGTATCACCAAATTAATATATATAAATATTACACAAGGTTCGTCTACATTAAAAGGTATTTATTAAAAGGCAACAACACAATACTATAAATGTATCACAAACACACAGCCCAGACCCACGGAGCAACACCCCTTTTTAAATCTATCTACCTATATAATCCCCTTCCCCAAATGCTTGATCTTACCCACGGTTAGACCATCGCCATCAGTATACCATCAACCATCACCAACACCATCCAGGAAGAAAAACAGGAGGCCACAGCAGTTTCCTGCCTGGAAATACCCTTAGTTGCATCACTTCCTCCAGCAATTGTGGGAGGGAAGCAAAGACTTCCAGCCCTCCCACCTAGACCTGTTTAAGGAGGTCCTGAATTACCATGCAAGGAAGACAAGTTACCACATTCCCTCACTTTTTCTTCTTCTATGTTGCTCAGTTTTCTAGTTATCCCTCTAGTACAGGAGAACCTAGTGGGAGCAAAAACCTGATATACAGGAGAAATTCAACCCACCGTCCCTCCGGAATAGTTCCCTCAGCGACATAAGTTCTCCTGTACTTTCCTATTGCTGTCAATCCATATATTACATAAAAACAGAACTTATAGAATTTAGGTGAGAGTGTGTGATAAATGTTTATGTATGTGCAATGTAAAACTTTATTGAAGAATGTATGAGAGAGAGAAAGAAGAGGAAAAAGATATCCTCCTTGCAAGTTTCTTCCTCATTTGTTTCATTGCCACACAAAAGTATATTATTATATTTGTCGTTAATACTTGAATGAACATGAGTACCAGTGACAGTGTTCGTAGGACTGGATGTGTCTCTGCATTGGTAAGAATTCCCCACCAGGGATGCTCAACGTTTTTTGTAGTAATTTCTATTTCCTTTTTCTGTTGTTCCAGCAGTAAGCTGATGGGGTGTAGTTGTTGTTTGGTACGTTTTACTAACTCATGAAGTTCCAAGGTAAGCTTTGGAATTGGGGGAAAAAGCTTCATTGTCAAATTTGTCCAATCTGCATTTGCAGTAAAATTGATCATTTCGGTGGTAAGGTTTCATGATACAAGACCCTTCTTCCACCAAACATATTTCATCAACTGTCCTATATTCAGAGTGGCCGATAAAGCATGCAATGTCCCCTATGCGGATCACCTCTTGCACCAGGTTTTCTTTTATCAACTGCACCCAGCCATCCTCCTCAGCTCTTTTCTCCCAAACACAACTGCACAACCATCGGTGTTGAGATTTCCTGCAACAGCTTTCATCCATCTCCAATCCTGTAATAGTGGCCAGTCTTTTTGATGGGAAGTGTTGCTTGTAGATTCCATCACTTAACGTGCCAATGCTATGTATAAAGTTCAGTTGCTCTGCCTGCCCCTCCCAACGGGGAATTGCCAGGATTAGTCCTATTGTCCCAGATTGTAGTCCATGTGGCATCCATTGATCTGGGCCTTCAATATAGCTGTATTTAAGATTGTCCTCAGTGATGTCCACTCCTTTTCTTTTCAATGACGTGCTAATCCTTGTTGCATTGATTTGTCTTGCCCACTTGTTTTCCTGGATGTCTTTAATAGTTTCCTTTAAATCTGCCAACAGCTTTCCTCCAATCATAGAACAGAAAATGGCAGTTCCCACTATTTCATTCTTAATGCTGTTAGCAATGGAAGCAATATTTTCCTCAACTAGATGCAGGTTGTTGGCAATGGTGTGTATGTCATCAACATTGTCTGTCAGTCTACTCACTATAAGGGAGTCAGCTACTCCACCTATTTTCATAGCATGTCCCATGCCATCAGTAAGGGAGTTTATCCTGCTGTTCAGTCCAATGATGTCTGCTGAATTCCATACTCCCAATCCAGTTCCGACTCCTCCTAAAAGGGCTGCAAGTGTGTCCCGTTTTTCTCGACTCCCTGCTCCGGTCCACTCAATGATGGTCTCTTGTATACTTTGCTTAAACCACTGCCGCTGTGATTCCAGGCACTTTGGAGGAATAGAAAAATCATTAAAATTTAGAATTATTGGGTAGTAAGTCCACCCAACCCCTTGCACAACTGTTTCATGTGTTGGTACCACCACCAATCCGCCTATTGGCCATGGTACCTTCTTCTGATCTTTACAACATTGCAGCTCCTTTACAGAGACAAATACTTCATCTATTGTTAGAACACACCCCTTTCCAGTATCAAAATTGCAGAATTCCTCTAGATCAGGCTGGGCAGCTATAACTGCAGCGTCCCATTCTCCACCTTCTTCTAATGTTAAGTTACTCACTACTACTGTAGTATTTGTAAACCTCCCTTGTATTGGAGCTCTAAGAGCTAATCCCCTGGTACTATTATGTGGCAAAATAATGTTTACTTGTAACCCTCCACCCTCTTTTACTTCCAATTCCCTGGGCCAAATAAATCTATCTGCTTGAACGTAATGTAACTCCAATCTTTTCAAACTCTCTCCCTTATTTGCGGTATCTTCTGGCCTTATTGCCTGTCTCCCCATTCCTACTGTGATACAGCTTATAGTTATCCATCCTGTAACAAGGATCCACCACAATCTTCTGTTGACACGCATCTTCATTCTTATACAGCCTTGCTCTGTGGGAACACTAGATTCCATCATTAGAAACATATACATACACAAACAAAAAAATAAAAAATATCTTTTTGCAAGTTTTTTCACGGCACTGTAATCAATGGTAAGTCTCCATGATGAGGCTGCTTTTTCATCACCATTCCCTTTTAACACAGCTTTTCTCATAGGCCAACATGGTGAGTTACATGCATACCCATTTCCAGATTTAATTATTCCACGTCTCTCCAGTATTTCTATCATCTTGGTGATTGATGCCACTGATTCTCTTGGGACTGGATATTGCTTTTGCCATTGTGGGTCTCCTCCTTCCAAAAAGACCATTCCTTTCATTCTTCCACAGTCTAATTTATCTGTAGCCCAAACAGGTATGTCTTGGATTAGCTTCTGCAGCCATTCTGGTTGTCCGTCTAGTTTCAGTTTGTTTTTTTTCAGACTTTTTATCGGAGAGACAATATATGCCATTGGGAGCACAACCCCTTTCGTCAACTCTGTACTTACCTGATTCACCTTTTCTGTCTTCCACAAACAAAAATTGGCAAGATCTACAATGAAATTTCCTTTTTTTTTAAAGCTTCTATTCCCAATATTTCCTCTGGCCAACCCACTATTGCTTCTACTTGTATTGTTTTTTCTCCAACTGCTACATCAATTGGACCTGCTCTAACCTCCTGTGGATTCCCAGTAACTCCCATACTACTTACTGAAGAATCCCCATTTTTGACCCTGTTGGTCATTGTAACTGCTGCTCCTGTATCTACCAACATATTTTTCCCTACCCCTACGATGACTGTATAACTGGTAGGCCGACCTGCCTCATCCATGGTTAAATTAGCTGAGTGAATGAGATGCTGAGGCGCAGGGGTTGGGATTTGTCATTGTGACTCACTTCTACTCTGTCCCTCTTTTATCATCTTTGCCTCATTTTCCTTCAATTTCCTCTCTGACTCAGCTACCTTATTTTTAAGTATGTGATTTTCCTCTTCTATCCTATCCTTCTGTCTCCTGAGTTCCCAATAGCCCATGTTACCGTTTCTCTCTCCCTCCTGATTAGCCCTCCAGTTGCTGCCATCCCTATTCCTATAGTCCCTAGGTGGATCTCTCAATCTTTTGTCAAAGTTCTGTTTTGGTCTCCAGTTTTGATCATCCTTCTTGTTCTGGGGTACATCCCACGTCTGGTTTCTCCAATTACCATCTATATCTCTACCAGACTCGACCTTAAATGTTCTTACAGCTGAAACAGAGCAGGCCTGTTCTGTGAAAGGATGCTTGATCCACCACTTATCAGCTCTAGTTAGTACCATTTCCAAGTCTGTTGGTTTTGGATCAAAAAGCCTGATAAATTCTTGACACTCCCGGGGAAGGGCTTCCATTACTTTTGCTATATGTTCTGGTGAGCCCAGCACTAGAGGCTGTTGAGGTTGTCGTAGAGTATACCAAAAAAATATCCTTTGAGCTACCTCTCTAGGACCATCTGTTGCAGCAATTCTTCCTGCCTGATCAGACACACTGTTATTAAATCCCAATAGTCTACTAGCCAAAGGACCCATAGCGTATTCTAACAGTTCTGTCCATTCCTCTAAGTTAAGACCTCCTTTTTTAGCTCTATCTGCTCCCCTCATAAACCAATGTGTAAACGTATTAAAGTTGTTAGTTGGCATACTTCCCCACCATTTCTGGAAATTGTCTTTATCTGCCATAGACATCGGTCGAGTCTGCATAGAAAATCCTGTAGGTGTTTGCCTTGCATTAAATAATTCTGAAACAATAACTGGTGCTTGTGGTATGGTATCTACTTGTGGAACAGAATAACATAAGAAATCTTTTCTATCTTGGTTCATTTTCGGCACTGGTTCTTTATTTTGTGCCACGAACATATCCAGATCTGGATATATTTTGGCAATGTCTCTGACTCCTTTTATCCCTTCTAACTTTGTTTTATTTTTATAGTCCATTATTATGTTTTGAAGTTCTGTTATTTTTACTCCATAAGCATCCCTCTGCTCTTCTATTTCCCTTAACTCCCTTTCTAGTTCCCCCACAATTGTAGTTGTTCTCAAAGCTGCAATTTTTAAACAATCCCTTTTGTCCATTGCTTCCTCCATTTTATTTGTTGTTTCCAAATTATGCTGCCGTAATTCTACAACTAAGTCTATTAGGCCTCCTATTGTGGCTACAACAGCTTGTGTGACCAAACTTTTTCTCTTCTTTGTTCTATACTTTTTGTTATTTACAATTTGTGTTAGAACATCCATTAATCTCTTCTCTTTTTCACTGTCTGGGTTTGCTGGCTCTGGAAGCTCATATGGACCATCATGTTTTTGAATATGTTTCCTAAAGTGCTCACGCACTTCTGTGGGAAAGTATTTGGCCCCTTGAAAAGACATTCCTACTCTTTTACTCACCCAAGTAAGAATCCAAATCAATTTGCGACTAAAGTAGCATGCTTCTGAGTAGCCAACAATAGTTGATGACTATTCAGTAGGCCAGGTGTAATATGTAGAAAAATAGACTAGTACCCACAATGCAAATTATACTTACCTTAGTATGGTGAAGGTAATACTTGCTAATTAACTTAAAATATAATAGCAAGGCCTGCAGGGTAGGAGATATACCTGAACTAGGATATGCAAGACACCCAAAAAGTATAAGGTATGGAAGCCTATAGTGTATTAAAATGCACGCCTGAAATAATATATATATATATAAGATTTAAAATGGTTTATTTATTTATTTTTCTCCAGGCCTGTACTATGATAAAGGACTAGAGAAAGAAAAAGAAAGAAGAGAAAAAAAAAATTTTTCTTTTTAAAAAAAACAAAAAAAAAACAAACAAAAAAAAAAAAAAAATAATAGTATTAACAAACTCAGGTATTTGAAACACACAACAAACTAATTGTGGCCTGATGCCCAAGCTTGTATATTAAAAATGGAGGCATGAATTAGCATTCAAATACACAAAGAAGCCGCATGGAGCCTATTGAATTGTATTCAAATGCAGGGCTAGGCCTGTACTCAAAAGCACAACAAAACTCAACTCAGATAAACCCACAAAAAAAACCTGTATGAAATATATTTGTTTTATGTATCAAAATAAGCTAGTACGAACAAAACTCAACTCAGAAGCTAGTACGATATAAAGGATTAAAAATAATAATTGAGTCCTGATGCCCAAGCTTGTATATTAAAAATGGAGGCTTAACCTAGACTCCACACACAATCAGCACTTGATTTCCCATGCAGAGGATAATTAGACAAAGTACTTTTTTTTTCTTCCCCCCCCCAAAAAAAAACCTGACTATCTATTAATGTGATATTACCTCATAAATAACCTTTTCAGAAGTCTAAAAATCGTGGTCGCCAAATGTGGTGTATCACCAAATTAATATATATAAATATTACACAAGGTTCGTCTACATTAAAAGGTATTTATTAAAAGGCAACAACACAATACTATAAATGTATCACAAACACACAGCCCAGACCCACGGAGCCACACCCCTTTTTAAATCTATCTACCTATATAATCCCCTTCCCCAAACGCTTGATCTTACCCACGGTTAGACCATCGCCATCAGTATACCATCAACCATCACCAACACCATCCAGGAAGAAAAACAGGAAGCCACAGCAGTTTCCTGCCTGGAAATACCCTTAGTTGCATCACTTCCTCCAGCAATTGTGGGAGGGAAGCAAAGACTTCCAGCCCTCCCACCTAGACCTGTTTAAGGAGGTCCTGAATTACCATACAAGGAAGACAAGTTACCACATTGTTTGTTACGTTAAGGTTGGTTCAGAGGTGTTTTTTTTTTTTTCTAAGTCGTGCGTGTGACGTTTTTAACGGCTCGCCTCGCTTCCCTTTTTTAATTTTAGTAATTACAAATCAATAAATGAATGTACATTAATAATCAATTAATCACTGTCTAAATATATTCTAAAGATGTAAGCATTAATTTATTCCTAAACTATAGGCATTGTAAAAAAAATTTTTTGGGTTTATAATGATTACTAATAATTAATTAATTAAATAATGTACATTAATAATGAATGAATCAACGTGTAAATGTCTTTGCAATTTTTTTGCATTAATCATGTATTCATAAACATTAACCTTTTTTTTCTTAATGATTACTTTTTTTTTCCCTTTCCAATGTTTTTTATTATTTATCAATACAAAAACAACATAATATACATCCAAAATGACTTAAAATCCATCAAAACATATGCATTCTTTCCAAACATACATTCATAAAATCATCGCAAGATAGGTTATTTATCCTTAACATTTTATATAAAAGAGGACATGATTTATTGTGTCTTAGAGGACCATCCTATATGATAAAAGGAGAAAAGAAAAAGGAGAGGTGAGCGTCTAACCCTTAATCAATTTGCATTACAAACTTTCGTATTTCTTTACATCTTACTTTGTTCCCTTTTCATCTCCTAGGGCCGCATTCTATTAGCGGCCGCAGCCGTTGCGGGGCCGCAAGGACCGTCCGCAAGCTATTCGGCTATTCTATTCCCTTCCGGCCGGGGGCTCCGGCAGGCTTGCGGCCGGTGCCTTGCTATCTCTTGCGGCCGCTCGCGCCGGAGGAAAGCCTTTGATTTAAAACGGCCGCAAGAGTTTCGGCCGTAAGAAATTCCTATTTGCAATTCAATTGCCCTGGGAACCCTCTCTGCAAGGCTAAAAACGAGCCACAGCTTACTTGCAGGAAAGAGGTCCCGCTAGCACCAATTAAGCACATAAAATAGCTCAAATAAAGCCATCCTGCACTTTGAGAAGACTATAAAGGGATTTTAGGTGTTAGAAAAAATAGCACATAATTATCCTATACTCAAATCCGTAAAATATTTTATTTTTAATATCCGTAAAATATCCATGTAAAAAGTCCAGAGTGCTTGGAGCACCTCAGACCCGCCCACGCCGCAGCCAGAAAATAAACAGTAAATTTGAACTCGGGTTTGGGCTGATGTGCAAGCTTGAGAGTGGGTTACTTTTAATCCTCATGTCCCCCAATATGATCCCTAGCATTTACAGAGCTGTACAGTGCAGGCTTGAATTTATTTTTGCGTTTTTAGATTTCAGAGCTTACGGCCGGTTTCAAGATATGCGGCCGGCCGTAAGAGGAGATCCTTGCGGGGCCGTATAATTGAATTGCGAGTTAACAGAACCACCACAAGGAAACGCAGCCTTACGGCCGATTTACGGCCGCTAATAGAATGAGGCCCCAAGTATTTATCCCATATATTCCACTGGGTTGACAATCCCTTCATTTTAACTTGAGAACTTTGGTTTACATGGTCAAAATCTCTATTTCTGTTTATGATTCTAAAGATTTCGGGGATTGAAGGCACTGTACTCACTTTACAAGATTTGGAGATTAATCCCTTAATTACCAATAAAATATGTGATAACAGATAATAAAACTTCAGAAATTGTTTCTTAAGATGTAAATGTAATATTATAATTTCCATATTAAAGGGGATTTCTTCCTCAAATACATCGGATAACCAAGCAACACACTTTCTCCAAAAAGATCTCAGTTTAGTACAGTCCCACCAAACATGTATGGTATCGGCCCTTAACCCACAATCTTTCCAACACAATATGGCATCTTTCTTTACAATTTTACTAATAAATTCAGAAGTGTAATGCCACATATTAATCATTTTAAAATATAATTCATAATAAGCCAGAGATCTTGCTGATATTCTGACTATTTTAATAGTATTCTGCCATTCTTCAATAGAGCTTAGAAATCTTCCTTTTTTCTTCCACTCTACCATGCCTACAGTTTTGCCACATTGCTCATTCAGATAGAGGATCTTTTAACATCTCGATATTCTATGAGTATTCTTATTATTATATATCATTAGTTCAAATGTAGATAAAGATTTCATATTTTTCTTTTTAAACTGCAGCCACATATTTCTATTTAGTTTAAACTTTTCCCAAAATCTTGACCAGCTAAGCATCATTCCTCCTTCATAGAAGTCATTCATATAGTTTATACCATATTTTTTCCAGGATTCTATACAAACTTGCTCTCGATATACTTTTAAGATTTCTATAGGGATACCTAACGATGGATATTCTGATAATTTCATTTTTGTCTTAATTTTAATCCCAAATTTTAACAATAACTTAATATTTCTTGGAATAAAGCTATTTTTCAATTCCTCCATATTAGTAATCCATTATCATACCTGGATTAAGGTTTTCCCAAAAAACTCTCCCTCCATTAATTTCCAATTAGAAATTGGTAATGGTGTACCCCACTGTATTATCTGGGTAAGGCAATTGCAGTGTATATATCCTTTATACATGGGGATGCCTGACCCCCGTTCTCAATCCTTCGTTTAGTAATCTCACTAGAAATTTTTCAATCAACGGTTCTAAAAATAGAATAAACAATAACGGGGACAGGGAACATCCGTGCCTCGTTCCATTAGTAATACCGAAGAAATCCGTCTCAAAGTTTATACCCACAATTTTTGCTCTTAAATTGCTATAGAGAGCTCTTATCGCATTACTGGCAAAATCTCGCAAACCATATTTCTGAAGTTCCACATGAAGCAAGTCCCAGCTGACTCTGTCAAAAGCTTTTTCGACATCTAATGACAGAGCCAGCATGGGAACTCTCTCCTTTGCACTAAATGCAAAAAGATTGATTAAACTCCTAATGTTATCGCAACCTTGCTGGGACCTAACAAATTCCACTTGATCTGTGCGAATGAGTCTATTAATAAAAGCATCTAACCTATTTGCCAAAATTTTTGAATATACCTTCAGGTCAAATTTATTATCATCTATTAATGATATCGGCCTATAACTCTTCTTATCTGCTGGATCCTTACCCTCCTTTAATATATCTATAATTTTAGCTTCAGTCAATTCAGCAAGTATATTCCCACTATTTTTACATTCATTAAACATCTTGGCTAAAGGAACTTTCACTATGTCTAGAAATGTTTGATAATTTGTCTAGCCCATCTATACCAGGTGCCTTGTTATTCTTGCATCCCTCTATCACTTCCTCAACCTACTTCTCAGTTATATTTTTATTCAAGGTATCCAGTTCTATCGCAGAGATTCTAGGAAGGTTGATATTACTTAGAAATTCCTCAATATCACTTACATCCATTTTATTTGTCTTATATTGCATTTCTAAATTGTAGAGCTTAGAGTAATATTGATGGAAGATATTCCCTATTTCTTTAGGGTGTTGATGAACCTTTCCATCCTCCCCTCTCATCTCCACAATCGAATTAGCTATTCTTTCTTTTTTCATATTATTAGCTAAATATTTACCTGTTCTATCTCCCATCTCATATTTATTTGCTTGCATCTTCCATATTAGTCAATCTAATTTATATTGTTCAATCTTTTTTATTTGTAATTTTATTATATCTATTTCTTTCAAAATGTCCACATTTGGATGTTTTTTATTCAACCTATGTTTTTCTTCTAGGTCAATATATAGTGTTCTAAGAGTTTTCCCTCTTCCTCTTTTTAACTCTGTTGTTTTAGCTTTAAAGATACCTCTTATGTATGCTTTCATCGAGCACCAAATAATTAAAAGTTTCTTAATCTCATCTACTTTTGATTTATCTTTTAACAGTATTGATTCCATTTTCCAGTTATTGCATTAATCTTGAATTTCAGTAGCTTTTATTGTTAGCATTACCGGAGCATGGTCCGATATAGCACTTGTACCTATATTTATATTTAATACATTATTTAATATAGAAGCATCTCCCAGAATATAATCTATTCTTGAATAAGTATTAAATCTCTTAGAGAGATAAGTATAATCGTCTCTCACAGGATAGCTTATTCTCCATAGATCAAAAAGGTTCATATCTATCATCAATACTCTCATTTTTTTTACTCCACTTATTTCATTACTCTCTTTATTACTCTCTGGCCTATATGATTTATCTTTTAGTGGGTCCAACACCTGGTTGAAATCTCCACATATTATCATCCTACCTTTCTTAAACCTATTTACCAGCTGTAACGTACTTCTTATAAACTTCTCTTGTTTCTGATTTGGCGCATATAGGTTAACAATTGTATATGGGTTATAATTAATATATCCCACCCATATAATATATCTGCCTTCCTCATCGATTTTTTTAAACTCTTCTTTTACCATTAAGCTTTTACAAAACAATATGGATACGCCTCTAGCTTTACTACTAAATGTAGAATTTATACTCTTTGTGTATCTCCTGTATAATAATAAATTTACTTGATTTTCTTCCAAATGAGTTTCTTGTAAACATATGACGTTAATTTTTAGTTTAGCATACTCTGCCAGGGCGATTCTTCTTTTTATTGGAGAATTCAATCCATTAATATTATGGGACACTATCCTTAAAGACATCTATCTAGCTGTTTTAATTCTATATGTATCCTCTTTTTAATCTTATCTAATGTTTCCCATCTTGCACTTAACTTTCCATTTAACTTCACATTCATACATCCTTTCATAACTTTGACTGTATGAGTTCTTTAATACAGTCTCCTCCTGGGGTGTCTTGACCTATTGGTCAGAAATGGTTGGCGTTACTCTTTGGTAGTGGTACATCTAGAATCTAAAGATTTCTTCCTATCTTATTTACATCATTACCAAGTTCCTACGGTTTCTCTCATTTATTCAAAACCTCATCCTACTTTCCTCATATCCCCATTTCACCAAAAATTATTTTTAGAATATATTTTTGTGCATTATAATTTCTCCATACCTGTATATAATACAAGTTTATATCATCCCATATTGTTTATCCAAAAGGTGCTCATGTGCAATTTTATGTGCCATAACGTACTGATAACCGTATACAATCCATTTCTCACTTATATATCTAACTCTTAATAAAAGAGGAAAAAAAGAAAAAGAAAAAACGAACTAGTTCATTAATATATATGCCTAAAATACCTTTTCCTTAATTCCTTTTGTAATATAACGTTTTAAAACCTTTTTCTATGTGCATTAAATGTGCATTACCATTATTTCTTTACGATAAGAGTATTATATTCCTCATAGCATATAAATCTTTAAAGTGCATTTCAACTAGTTCATAAATATATATATATCCCTTAAACACCTTTTCCTTAATTCCTTTGAATAATAAAATTTTAAAACCTATGTGCGTTAAGTGTACATTACCATTATTACTTTACAGCTTAAATATTACATTCCTCATAACATACCAAACTTTAAAGTGCATTTCCACCCTTATCTCCGCCCTCCTCACTCCCCCCAAAAATAAAAATAAAAAACACCAAGAGGAGGGAGAGAGATAGGAGAAGAAAACTCGTTCTTCATTCCGTTCTCAATGTCGTGATTTCTTTCTTCCTCCTATTCAATAATAAACATATGAGAAAAGTAACGCAGTCCTGAAATGAGTCTCTAATTAAACAATGAGTCTCTAAGTGGACTTTCCCGTAGTTTTACTTTTGTTGCCATTGTGGGGCTGATGAAATAGATTTTTGCATAAAAGATGTTTGCAGGTCCATCTCAATATTCCAACTTTTTAGTAGATCTTCTCCTTCCTTTACAGATTTGATTTAATGCCATCTCAAATTTTTGTTAACAGATAGTCCCGTTGGCATAGCCCATCTGTATTTCAGCTTTTCTCTCCTCAAAGCTTTTGTAATAGTGGAAAACTCCTTTCTTTTACTTAATGTATACGCTGAGATGTCCGAGAAGATTTTTATATTTTCATATGGTGCCGAAAACCCTTCCGCCCGTAGGCTTGTTTTACTTATAGCATCTCTCATTGATAGGTGATGTAGCCTAACAATTACATCTCTAGGGATTTTATTTTCCAAAAATGTAAGGATCGGAATCCTAAAAAAAAAATCAAATCTATTCAACTTGGGAAAATCCTGGAACAAGAGACGAGAATACATTTGTTAAATATTTCTCCAAACCAGCATCTGTAAGATTATTTTTCCTCCATTTATCATCTAAAGTTGCAACTTTATGGTTCAGTGTTATTACCTTCTCTTCTAATACTAGATTCTGTTTATGTAGTACATTAAAGTCCAGTATTACCTTTTCCAGTTTTCCCTCAATCTCCAGAGTTTTAATATTTACTGCTTTAATTTCCTTTACATTCTCTAGAATTTGTGTTTTAATATCCGACATAAAGTTTATTTGAAACTCTTGTAATAATATTTTCATCTTTGCCATCGTGAGTATTTCATCTTCGTGTAAAATGGATTCCTTACTAATAATGCTTTAATTTAAACTCTCAGTACTATGACTTAAATTATGTTCCATATCTGGAGAAATTGGTAGAGGGATTTCCTGAGGTCTCCCTTTGTCTTTTGGTAGGAAAAAAGTACTTGATTTTTGATGGATGGACTTTTTGTCCTTATTTTTTACTCTTGCAGGCATACTAAAAAAAAAAATTCCACTCCAACTTCTTGACTTTCAGTACAAGGGAATGTTTAAACTGTTTTTATTCTTCTTTTATAATTGATCTTATCCTTGATTTCCTCTATGATTTTCTACTCCCTTTCTCTTTCTCTTCCTTTCTTTTTCTTTTTTTTTCCCCCTCTCTTTCCCCTTCTGAAAGGATCTTTAGTAGGTGAACAATTATATGCAGTTATACGCAGATCTTATCTGGTTGCACTCCCCACTCAATGTAACCTCTACCTTCCAGGCGTTTTAAGGTTTTCGGTATCTGTATGGTGTCTTGCTTACACCTGGCATTGGGGCTCTTAGAGCAGGACTCGTGACGCCTTCACAGGCTCCCTGACTCCCATAGACACACTACTCTCCTCACCCATATATGTCCTCCGGGTATTAGCAGGGGGTTGCAAGGGGACTAGCGTCAGCAGCTTCCAGCCCTCTGCATGATCCTTATCTGCTTACTAAGCACATATTCTCCTTCTCAGGTTTATTTCATATATATTTTATAAGACGCCAAACGCCATTTTATCCTTAAAACCCGAGGCTATACTGAGTGTTCTGCCACTTATTTACAAACTGGCATAGAATTGTGCAATGATCTAAAATAGGGTTTTAGGAAAGTTCCAGAGAAAAAGTAAATTCCTTGTACTTATGCCATCTCCTTCTCCCATTTTTCCTCTATCCGTATATACAAAATGTATACATTATTTGTGGTTTCAAGCTTAAACCACCTTAGTATCCACATCCTTTACCATGAAGGGAAATTTTAGTGTGCTTTGCACCATTCTGCTGTGTTCTATCTGCCCCTTCTTCACTCACCCCCTGCAACTCTCTCTGGGTCTACCATACACCTTGTGGTATCCGATCTTCCACCTGTCTTCCCATCAGCCTATTGCGCCATTACTCACAGTTATATGCAGTTCTTATCTGGTGGCACTCCCCACTCAGTGAGACCTCCGCATTCCAGGCGTTTTTACGGTCTCCGGTATCTGGATGGCGTCTTACTTGCACCTGGGCTTGGGGCTCTTGAGACAGGACTCATGACAGCTCCACGAGCTCCTTAACTCCCAGAGACCAACTGCTCCTCCACCCCGGTATATCCGGGGATTTTAAGGGGGTGGCAGGGGGATTATCGTCAGCAGCTTCCAGCGCTCTGCATCTTGCTGCCATACCACTCCAGCCGCCAAACTCTGCTCTTAAACGGCACAAATCCCCATTTCCGGTCACGCCCTGCAACCACCCAAGAATAATCCGATTACTAATTAATAATTAATTAAAGTACATTATTAATTAATTATTCAATTAATTAATATCTTACAAACAGGTAAGCATGAAAGCGTCAATTCTTGTTTCCTCAATTTTTTTTTAAATTAATAATTAATTAATTAATTATTTATTAATGATTATTAATATACTGTACCTTTTTGAATTTAATATTCATCAATCAGTATACTGAAGAGCTAACAATCTCTTTTGATTTTCCGGCAGCAGAAAATATCCAGTTAGACTGTCATCACATGAGGAGAAAGTGTCAGTTCTGTGTAAAGTGTGCCCTATATATAGGCTGCGTGCTCGAGACAAAACCGTGGTTTTAGGAGGGAAATCCGCCATTTCACAATGTTAATGTGTAAATGTGTAAGTTAGTGTTGTAAAATGGCACCGTTAGTCTATGTTTTACGCGTTCCGCGGTTATTTTCCATCCTTCCTATTAGTATTTTTCGACCACATACGTGGCTGGCTGTGTTTTACGTGGTTCGGTATCGTGTAGCCTCGTTTTCATTTTTTTCGGTGGCCATTTTTTCCTCGCTTAGGCAATTTTCAAGTGGCGAAAATCGTCTAAATTGAGTTTAATTTGCGTTTCAAGTGGCAAAAATCGTCTAAATTGAGTTTAATTCACTCACAGATGTCCTGGCTGTTGCCCCATGCTGTCTGTGATGTTTTTGTAATTTTTTTGGGTGTAAGTGTGTTTTTCGGGTTTTTGGTTTGGCTGCTAATCTCGTAATTTTTGCAACTCAAATATTTTTTTTTTTAAAGTCCTGCGTCTCATATATTTTTTTTTAAGTCCCGCTAAGTGCTCCTAGCGTTACGGCTCGTGCCTTTGGCACTCATTGCCTAAGTGCTCCGAGTATAACGCCTGCGGTGCTCATCGCTAAGTCGTATGCACCACGCAAACAGCGTGACGACGTCTCGTAGTTCGACAATTATAATATGTGATTTTACATAACTTAAGCAAATAGCTACATCTTACTACGGAATACGATAATCATATTCTGCTTAAGGGTATAAATTTAATTATAAAATATTTGAGGAATACACTTAAACACTAAATTAAAACATAATTCACACAAATCTGTTGTTCTTGTTTCTGTCCCCCCCCTTTTTTTTTCTCATCATATAATAACTATAAATCTTAGTTATTTTCTTTGTTATTTCTACAGAATGTTATCTATTAATTATTATATTAATTGTTGTGAATTTCTATTTATATGTCCTCAATAAAGACATTGAAATTTTTAAAAAAAAATTCCCGCCACAGGTCCTGAAAAGACCTTAAAGGACCTGCGATAAAAAAAACAAATGAACCCCCGCCGCGGGTGTACTATAAGTACCCCCCAGCACCTAAAATGAAACCCATCACTCATGGGGCTCTATACAGAGCCCCATGAGCCCTTAATTAACCACATCAGTCCGATAAGGGTCTATATAGACCCTTATGGGACAATATTTAACCCTCACAATAACACTATTACCCACCCCAATAAACTAATAATTCTAAATTAACCCAATCTAAGTAATTAACCTCCCTCTAAGTAATAAACCCCCTCTAACTAATTAACCCCATTTAAACCTATCACTAACCACGTAACCCTATCTAGTCCTATTTAACCCTATCTGGACCCATTAACCCTATCTAGTCCTACTTAACCCTATCTAGTCCTATTTAACCCAATAACCCTAACTGGGCCTATTTAACCCCAAATGTACCCAATAAACCCCTATCCTATAAACGCCCTCCTATCCTACCCTGTTAACCCCTACACTACCTACCCAACACTAATTGCAAAAAATAAAAAACCCACCTAATTACTGAAAATAAAAAACTACATTACTGAAAATAAAAAAAGAACACTACATAAAATAAAAAAAGAACACTACAAAAAATAAAAAACACATATTACTGAAAATAAAAAACACATATTACTGAAAATAAAAAAACCTGATTTACAAAAAATAAAAAACTTAAATTTCAAAAAATAAAACAACCTAAACTACATAAAATAAAAAACACTATATTACAATAAATCAGAACATAAATAACATACAATAACCCCCCTAAATATATACAATTAAAACCCCTAACTACATACAATGAACCCTGAAATATATATAATTAAAATCTCTAAATATACAATTAAAACCCCTAAATATATACAATTAAAACCCCTAAATATACAATTAAAAACCCTAAATATACAATTAAAACCCTTAACTACATGCAAATAAACCCCTAAATACATACAATAAGAAGACTACAAGGAGGTCGGGGCATCGTGGAAAGGTAAGTGTACTATTTAGACTGTATGGTTTTATATGTTGTGCTTATTTCTTTATACATTTTAATGTTTCTTTTTTTCCTAGGGGTGCCGGACCTGTGGGCATCTGGGAAGGGTCCTTATGCTAGGGAGGAAGGCAAGAAAACCGTCGTCGCTAAAGGGGCATTTGGGCAAGGTAAGTGGTCTTATTTACCCTATTCTAGGTTTAAGAAGGGGGGTTGGTGTAGGTGAAATTTAGTTTTTTTATTGTATGTATTTAGGGGTTTAATTGTATATATTTAGTGGTTTGAATTGTATATATTTAGGGGTTTTAATTGTATATTTAGGGGTTTTAATTGTATATTTATGTTTTGATTTCTTGTGATATAGTGTTTTTTTATTTTATGTAATTTATGTTTTTATTTTATGTAATTTAGGTTTTTAATTTTTTGTAATTTAGGTTTTTTAATTTTTTGTAAATTAGCTTTATATTTTCAGTAATGTGTTTTTTTTTTCAGTAATTTTTTTTTATTTTATGTAGTGTCTTTTTTTTATTTTCTATAGTGTTATTTTGTATTTTATGTAGTGTTCTTTTTTATTTTCAGTAATTAGGTGATTTTTTTTTGTAATTAGTGTTGGGTAGGTAGTGTAGGGGTTAATAGGGTAAGGTAGGAGCGGATTTATAGGATAGGGGTTTACTGGGTACATTGTGGGTTAAATAGGCCCGGTTAGGGTTATTGGTCCAGTTAGGGTTAAATAGAACCCATAGAAACCCCCATGGCAACTAAACTGTTAACCCTGTGCACCAGGGGTCATTAAAGGTCCACCATTTCGTCAATAAACTAACTCTTTCCACAGGGGTCCGATTGGACACTCGTGGCACCTAATATTAATCTTGATGCTGTGGGGATCCATCAAGGACTACCGCAGTACCTAAATAGTTAACCCTTGCTGCTGGGGTTCTGATCGGACTCCCGCAGCATTTAAATAATTAACCTCCATGCCTTAAAGGGCCCATGGCATATACATAATGAACCCTTGCCACAGGGGTAAAGTAAGTACCCCGCAGCATCATTTTGTATATTAATGTCTGTTTGTGCTAATATTGTCAATATCTGAGATCACCTCAGAGAACCATGAAAAGACAAACTAGGTTATTATGCATATTCAGTATAGAACAGATGTGAAGATTCCAGGAGGGGGCGATATTCAGCTCTAGAATTTCCCGCCTTTGGCTGCAGGAATCCCCTCTCTCAGGCTATCTTCTTAGAAGGAATGGGCTTCTTGGTACCTGGCGGTCAGATCAGGATAATCTGCATCAGCTGAGGAGCCCAGGGTTACAGGATCTGCCTAACCGGCGTCATCTGCTTCTTCCTGGGGGCTTGAAAGGCCAAGGTGACCAATCCTACCCCAGCAGATTCCAATCCGGTTCCCTAGTGGAGCAGCTGATGCTCAGGGCAGCAAAGTGATTTTAGCTCAGTAGTCTTCCCTCTAAATGAAACACACAATTGTCTGTGTGTCCCAAGAAGAGCATTACTTTTATTTAGTACATGCACAGTATTTATGCAGTTACAGAACAAAGGATTTATATGTTTCTGGGCTGCAAATATGCAAACTTTCCACCCAGATCAGGAGGCA
The DNA here is from genome assembly GCA_027410445.1 of Discoglossus pictus. NCBI lineage: Eukaryota > Metazoa > Chordata > Amphibia > Anura > Alytidae > Discoglossus > Discoglossus pictus. The sequence continues at coordinate 230,078,191 of CM050163.1, forward strand.
GGGAAACCGTGGGCTTGTCTTGCCCGCCTTGGTGTTGATCTATTGGAGGCACATACAGAGCAAAAAGTGCAGGAACACACAACAAAAGAAAAATAATACACTGAAGCAACCACAAGATGTCACTGCAGCATAAGAAATGGAACTGCTTGTTCTTTCTGCATTAAAACACTAAATATGTGAACACTGGATGGCTTATTATATTCAATTGTTTTTAAAACCTAAAAGTATGTTAGTTGAGGGAAAACAAATCTTCCCAACAGGCAACGTTAGTGACATGCACATCTACTACAAGGCAAAATCCATGGATATAGAGCAGCCAACTAGGAATATGCCTCAAGCAGTGGTACCTGGAGTATTGTCAAATGGAACATTTGTCAGTTGCATGATTCTCCCTTACATCTACCTCTATATTTAGCACTGATGTGACTCACTTTAAGGATATGTAATGTGCTTTCTATGTCAGAGTACAAATAACTATGAAGTATATGTTACTTTTCCATTACAGCACCACATTAAAACATTTCCTTGATGACATAGGTGATAACCTCAAAATAAGTAGTAAAGCTATAAAAACAACCCCCCCCCCAACTCTCCAGTCTTGGAGCTATCCCTCAGAAAGGGATAAAGTCCATAAAGTTGTCTTAATCATACATTTATATTTGAATCCTTTAAATTTCTGTTTCTGTCAGCACTTCCCACAGCTCTATAAAAAATAATTAAATTAATGAAGCTGCTACTAAGAGAAGCTCCCCTGCCACGAATGGCCATTGACGCAAATGGCTTAATTAGAGACCTTGAGCATTCTGATTGGCTCAAATAGATGCCAATCATATTTATGGCCAATCAGAATCGGTGTGTGGTTGTCACCCTGCTCAATAAGAATTTTTTAATATTTTGACCAATCAGATTGTGCTCATATTGATGGACATAAAATCTGAGCAATCTGATTGATCAAAATATTTCAAATTTCATATTGAGCAGGGTGACAACTAAACACCCATTCTCATTGGTTGAAATATGACTAACTTCTATTTTAGCCAATCACAATGCTCAAAATCTTTATTTAAGCTGCAGAAAGCATGGCAATGGTCATTTGCAGCCAGGGGCTCCTCTTAGGAGGAGCTTCATTTTGAGTTATTTTATTTTACTGATGGGATTTTTTATTACAGGGCCTTTTTAATGGCCCAGAAGAAGCAAGTGTTGTCTTCAATCAAGAAAGAAGAGGACCAGAAGCTCTGCTATCAACATGGATAGCTTGTCTTGTCCATGGCAGAAGTTGGAGGACAATGGCATTGCAGATCATTGCTGGATGATCATTAAGGTAGGTTAGTATCATTAATTTATATTTATTTTATTTTTATTTAATGCCATCTTTTATTTTATTTGTGAATTGTTTTTATTTTTATGTAATATTTTATTATTTTTATGGCACAAAGTTTATCTTTTATTAATAGTATAATAATATGGGGTTAATAGATTAGGTGCCGTGGGGGTCCTACAAGGTATCAAGGTTAATTGTAGGGACCACGGGTGTCCCAATAGGGATCCCCATGGTGAGTGTGAATACTCTAGATACCATGGGGTCTCAACGTACTCCCATAGTTAAGTAGATGACTGCTAGAGGTTGATCGGGGGAACTGGGTGACCGGTGTAGAGCAGGGAAAGGGGCAATCGGTAATAAGCAGGGATGGGGAAAGCAGGAATTTTTATGCCATTCCGAGTGCTCTGTAATAGAAAAAAAGGTATACTAGGAGTTGCGAGTACCAAGTAATTTTGAGTCATTTGGAATTGAATAGCTTTTTGGAGCCCATGTGGGAAATCAATGTTGAATTCAGTGTAATATTGAGAGTATGGGTTACTCGCAGGAATTTTATGCTGAGAGGGGGGAATAGAATAGCAAAGGAAATTTACTGGGTGCTTTTTGGAGAGCTTTTTTTACAGCCTTATTAAATTGTGATTCAGCCAATTCTAATAGGCTCAATATAAGCACAGAGCATATATATTTTTTTTAAAGTTTTTAGTTAGTGAAGACCTTGCTTTTGGATAGAAGTTCACTAACTAAAAACTTCTGTAAATAAAATATGCTCTGTGCTAATATAGAGCCCTTTTCAATTGGCCGAATTGCAATTCAATAAGGCTCATAGTTATTAATTATAAAAATCATAAAGAATAAAGATTTCTTCACCTAAATAGCTGCTTTTGATCTAAACTTTGCATTAACAAGTCTAGACTAGCCATAAATGTTTAATAAAAATGCCAGCTCAGATCTTCCATGTTAACAATTCTCTATGTACTTGTAAAACTTTTAAAACACTTTCTGTTTTCCTTTAGTTGCTTGTTGATGGTTTCTTTTTCTTTTTTTCTCAGTAGCTTCGATCTAATCCAATTAAAACCCAAACACTCTAATTGTAGCGTAGCCATCATGACTAAAGCTATCAAAACCTTTCTCTACATAAACAGATTTTTTTAAACTCTACATCTTTCAAATGGGAAATGTTAAAGCTGTTTTTTTTTGCCAGTAAGTTGTGAGAAACAGAATATTACAAGATTCTTACGAAATAAATTGTAGAAATAAAACACAAAAGCTGCAGCAGTGAGGGATTTTAATATTCTGCAGATGCTTTCATGGGTTTCAATCCACCTGTCGCTATCTGAACACATACACTTCCATTTAGAATAAATGCATCCTCTCAATATAGAATGTTTGATTTCACTCAGGAGAGCAGTCATGCTGTGCTACATTTTCCCAAACATTACTGTAAGAGAAGTAGTTATCCTGGAACTAAAAACACAGGTTGAATTTGCTAGGAACACTACTAAATCTAAGTTGTTTTCATGTATCGTCATTGAATATAGTACCGACATCTATATGTTTTGTGCACCACTACAATTGGATCATCCATCTACAGAAAGTATGCACATATTACATTATTAGATCCTGCATTCAACAGTTGTGTATTAAAGCACCACTGTGATCAGTTTCTTTCTATGTGATTTTTTGAATAACTTGATAATGGACTAAATGTTTTTTATAAAGTCAAAAATAAATAAACACAGCCTTTACATTTTTTTTTAAATCTTTTATACTAAATGATTCTTTACTGCAGGCATCCATTTTCTTTTATCATCTAGTTCTGTCTGTTACTGTTTAAGGGAGGGTGTGTTTTTGAATATTAATGTGCTGTCTGTTACTGCTACTAAAAACTCCTGAAAAAACCTGTTTAATCAATATATGCTCCCACCTCAGGAAGATGTTTACCGAAACAAAAATGGTAGATTCCCCAGTAGCATTCTTCCATTTAAAAAGGAACTTATCACAAAAATATTATATTTTCAATTGTTGTTCTTTTAAAAAAAAGTATATATTAAATAATTGGTCACTGTGGTTCTTTAATTCAACAAAAAATATGTTTTTATTATGTTTTCAATATTTGTGTAAATGCTTTTTGTGTTACCTGTTCAGCACCACATTATGTAAATGTGTAGCTATAGGGTTTAGGTAGCTTGCTCTTCCCACAAATAATCATCTTTCCCAGTCTGCATCTAGGCTGTATTAGATACAGATAGTATTGTGTTTCACCTCTCCTCCTACATTCCCATGTGCTCCCATATGAAAGTATATATGAAAGTATGAGAGTATACCGTATATACTCGAGTATAAGTTTTTCAGCCTTTTTTTTAAGGCTAAATAGGGCCCCCTCGGCTTATACTCGAGTCACTCTCCCCCCCCCCCCCCCGTGTCTCTATAACCCCCCGTGTCTCTCTAACCCCCCTGTGTCTCTCTAACCACACCCCCGTGTCTCTCTAGCCCCCACATTTCTCTCTACCCCTTCCGTGTCTCTCTAACCCCCGTGTCTCTTTCCCTCCCCCCTCCTCATCCTAAATCCCTCGCATTCTAAACCCCCCCTCCTCATTCTAAACCCCACTCCAAAGACCTCCCCTCTCCCTTTCCCCTCACTTACCTCCATCTGCAGCTTCTGCTCCAGCCTCCGCTCCTTCCGGTGTCTTGACCCGGCCAATGCTAATGATGTGGCGCGCATGTAACGTCACGTTATTAGCATTGGCCGGGTCAAGACGCCGGAAGTAGCGGAGGCTGGAGCAAAAGCTGCAGATGGAGGTAAGTGAGGGGAAAGGGAGAGGGGGAGGTATTTGGAGGGGGGGTTTAGAATGAGGACGGGGGTTGAGGATGAGGAGGGGGGTGAAGGATGAGGAGGGAGGTTGAGGAGGGGGGTTGAGGTTGAGGAGGGAGGTTGAGGTTGAGGAGAGGGTTGAGGATGAGGGGGTTGAGGATGATGATGGGGGGGTTGATGTTGAGGAGGGAGGTTGAGGAGGGGGTTGAGGATGAGGAGGGGGGTGGAGGATGAGGAGGGAGGTTGAGGAGGGAGGTTGAGATTGAGGAGGGGGTTGAGGATGGGGGGGTTGAGGATGAGGATGGGGGGTTGAGGTTGAGGAGGGAGGTTGAGGATGAGGAGTGAGGTTGAGGATGAGGAGGGAGGATGAGGAGGGGGTCGAGGAGGGGGTTGAGGAGGGAGGTTGAGAATGAGGAGGGGGGTTGAGGAGGGTAATGAGGGAGGCGAGTAAAGAGACACAGGGAAGTGAGAGTGGGGAATAGACACAGGGAAGGGAGAGGTGTGAAGAGACACAGGGGAGGGAGAGGGGAGAAGAGACACAGGGGAGGGAGAGGGGGACACAAGAAAATGACAAACAAGAGGGGGACACAGAGGGCACAAGAGGGACACGGGGGGCAGCTCATTTCCCACCCTCAAATTATACTCGAGTCACTCATTTTTCCCAGTATTTTGTGGTAAAATAGGTGCCTCTGCTTATACTCCGGTCGGCTTATACTCGAGTATATACAGTACTTATCGAAAGTCAAATATATATGTGATAATTCAAACACCTGATTTTTATTGCTACAAGTCCTTGTGATGAAAGCTGCAGAAGAACACTGAACAAAATAAATATAACTACAGTTATGGCTATATTGATTGCTGAAATCAGATTACACAACAGAAATGAATTTAACACACATATATGCTTCTGTGATTATGCTGCTAATCAAACCCCATAATTTTCAGAGCTGAGAGACCTGGTCAAGTGTGTGGATCTTAAGAATTAATTTCTGACTAAAATAACAACATTCAAATTCTGGTATCTATCAATTATTTAGGTTTATTTTAATAACAACCAAGTGAATATCCTTATTTATGCATAATAATGTAATTTCTACTTTAATAATTGGAACATTTGTTATGTGCCACTAATCATCAGAATATGCGATTGCTAATATTTAGTAGATGAATAGAAGAAGTGATCTATTTACATGGTTAAAAATTTCTATGGGTGTAAAACTAATAAAAGATAAAGAACTCATCATAGCATAATCATAATCTCTACGTTTGAATGTATTTATTATATTTTTTTAAGGTTCATTGTTTCTCTCTTAAACTGTCATTTTTTTAAATGATGTGCTCCTTGTTTCAATATTATAGCAAATAGTATAATAACAAATGTACCATTTACACTAATATCTGTAATAGATACATGTTTAACCATTTTTCTTATTCATCTACGATCTCTCACATATTAATACTGTAAGTAATTAACTGTTGCAGGAGATCCTTTGATTCAGCTATATATTTCAATGAGTGACTTCGCATAGTAGTGAAATTGGGTGGGTTTGGGTGGGTGCTGTACCCTAGTCCTTGACAATGTTCCTAAAGGGATATAAAGAAATCCCTGTTTTTAATAATAAAATATACTACCTAACAGCCGTATTAAATTGTGATTCAGTAAATTGAAAAGTGCTCTATTTAAGCACATAGCATATTTTTTTTTACAGAAGTTTTTAGTTAGTGAACTTCTATCCAAAAGCAAGGTCTTTACTAACTAAAAACTTCTGTAAATAAAATATGCTATATGCTTAAATAGAGCCCTTTTAAATTTACCAAATCACAATTTAGTAAGGCTGTAAGTGTTTATTTGCATATTTAAAGATAATTTATAATTTTTCACTCATTGGAGCCTTTTAAACGGTTCCCTGTAACTCATTCATACAATGTTTCCATAGTACTACATGTACTAGCCAATTAAAAACACAGACGTTGGTCCAAGATGGGCTCAACATAGACATTAAAATTAATGCTTTCATATTATGAAATAGGTACATAGGGCCCTATGTTAATTGGATACGTAGCTGTTGCAACTGTGGGAGCTTTTTTTTGAGCTAGCTATGTATCCACCCCAATCACACACTCCACAAATCTTCCAATTAACTAGCTAATACATACCCGCCTGTTCTCACATGCCCTCTTGCCCTTTGCATGTCCCTGCCCAACTTCCCAGAATGCAGTGTAATAACTGTTTTTCACGGAATTCTGAGCTGGAAGCAGGTTTTTTAACTTGTTTTAGGCATTCAAATTTGAAAACAAATGTACTATTTATATACTGTAACTATTGTACGGTGGAGGGCTTCTATCGCTCTTTTGCCCACCATATATTAAATGATTATTGTGGTGAACTACCTACTCATAAGGTCCACAACACAAGCTGGGATCCCTCCTCACGCTGTTGATAGGCAGTAACCTTGAAACGACTGTCCATGGGTAGGATTCCCAGCTTGTGTATAATCCAGCCTAGGCTTTGCAAAAAAGCTGTGTAATACAGCAGGCATAAGCTTAAAGGAAACCATGTTTAAAACGGTTATGGATTGAAGAGTGAGGCATTTGTGGGCACATTTGCATGGGGACTTGGTGATGATGACTTCACTAGTAATGTTGCAGTGTTTATTTAGTAGTGATAATTTTAAGGTTGTATTTTCCCAAGTTGGTTTGTGGCAATGGTAGATGCTGCACTCCACACGATTCACTGTACAACAACAAAGTTGTTAGAGAGGTGACTATAAAGAATACATTGTTGCCCTTGGAGGCAAGAGATTGCGAGTAGGAAGAGGAATCAGTTTCCCATTTTTGAATTTGGTAAGCCATGCTTGCAAGCCTGACTCCCTCTTGGATGTTTCCCTGACCCGGTTAGTAGTAAACTTTTAACTCCCATGTTTCTCAGAAGAACCAAGTCCTAATCTAGCCATTAAATTTGCAAGCCTCTCAGTACCAGCTGGCTAATTGTTCCCCCTAGAGTTGTAAAAGGTTAACCATAATAAGCACACAAGGAACATCACCAGATTCTTGGGCACCTGAAATTCAAGGGAGGATAGATAGCCTAACCTTGACCCATGGATCAATCCCATGTGGGTTAAATATAACAGAGGGATACAAAGTGACTGGTGCTATTTGCTCAATGGAAGTGGAGTTGAAGAGGATTGGATAATGTATGTGTTACTTCTTGGAGAATGGTCTATCCTAAGAAGAGATAAAGCAAGGGTTTTATTAATAAGTCAGTAACCCTTGGTTTGGAAACTCTGCTGGGTCATAAAGAAAGGAACTGGGGCACGATACATAAGGAGGTTAGAATTGACTTCCTTGGTCTTTTCAGGCACATTGAAGATCAGATTGCAGTGGCCAGGCTGACCCTGTGATCCCGGGTTCCTTATTTCCTGAGTGGTGGTTGTGATTTAAATGCTGGCTCATGGAGACCAAAATACTTACAATCCAGGGGTAAGTTCCTGTAGCTGAAAGCAAGAGGACCCCTCACCACTAGGTAATAACAAAATGCACAGGTAGCTATGCAGAGAGATTTTCATTACCATCTTCACTCTTAAACAGTACACATCACACTGCAAAATACCCTTTACAGCACCCATCTTAAGATATGGGGTATAATCATTCCTCACTCTAGTTTTACCTGTAATTTAATTGGTTAGCTGCATTCTTAAATACTCAGTCAAGTCACCAGTACAACAGACCAATTTTTTGCATGAAACTCTGAAACAGCTCCCTATAGTATTTCTTCAGAAGAGGCATTGGTTATATTGCCTACATCTGTATTATTTAGTCTTATCTTCATTGGCTTTGACCCGTCAGCCCAATGGACGAGACTATGCTCTAATGTTAAACAGCTGTGATAGTTGGAGTGATACTCTGAAAATAACCTACCATTCAATTGTTTACAGATTGCCCTGCTGCCTGTAGCAGTGCTCTTATAATTCAGGATGCTGCTTCATGGCCACCCTCCTGCAAGGTTATAAACCACAATGCTCTCATAATAAAACATCATTCTTCATGCAAGAATTCATTAATGAATTAATTTGGAATTATATTAGAGTTTTGGGATACACATTGTTAAATCTACTCCTAATGCTTTCATGATGCATACTGAAGATAGTAGTTTAAGGCCCCTATTCAATTGGCCAAATTGTAATTACTGGAACCCGTAATGTAGAACTTAAAAGTTACTGATATTCAATTGGATTGTTCTAGCTACAATCGATTTGTGAGTTACAGGCTCAAAAACCCGGTGGTTGTCAAAAACATAACTCCGTCCCATCTCCTCCTTTGGTGTTTCCAGCACGTAAATTTTACCACTGCTAAAAATACAAAATCCATATTCAATTGCAAAAATTCAACAAGCCTGCAATTGCCTTCGTAAATGGCAAATGTATAAAAAAATTCTATGAGTACTAGATCGGACTCACAAGTGGGTTAAACACTTGTTCATAACATTGTAAAAGCAAATAAACATACGCTACTGTACTTTAATAAACTGGGAAAGCAATGAAATTCATTAGAGTTATTTGCACAACAGTCTCAAGTTTTATTTCCATGTTATATTGATCCCAGGAATCAAGGAGTTAATACATATCAGGCCATCGCACATGGACTAGACCCGTCTATTTATTGATTTTTATTGATTTCTAGATTTTTGTATTGTGAGTACGATTGCAGATCAGACGTCTAAACACTAATTAATTGTAGTCTAAACTCCATGTTTTACTGATGAGATATCAGTCTCAATTACTATTGGCTCTGTCTAAATTATAACTTACAGGTTTGCTTAATTAATCATGATCATGCCCTGAAATGCTACATGGTTTACGGTTTGGCCCTGTGATTGCGGGCTTGAGTCAATTGAATACAGCCAGAATTGTAACAAATTTCTAACCCATAGACTTACACCCACAGGCATTGTAATTACAGGCTTGGAATTGAATGGGGACCTAAGGCTCTTATGTTGTGATATCCCAAATTCTGCTCTCTACTATGTGAGAAGGTACAGTAGAGTTAGGCATGCCAAGATATTTTGTCCATTGTACATATAGCTGTAAGTACTACATCGTTATAGGGATTATACATTTTCCCTCTGCCCCCTCTATTCTACTCCTAGAAAGCCTACACCCTCCATCTCTCTAGTTTATTCTACCTGTCCCTTATACTTCTTTCCTACAACACTTCCCCTCTTAAAATACATTAAAAAAGACTCAACTGGAACTAACAATTTTTTTTTTCTTCAGTGTAAAGTCAAATGAAAAAGAAAAGACTGGGAATGATTTTACACCTTAAAGTAAAAAGGTTACCTAGAATTTTAAATTATGCAGTGTTTGGAAACACAGCTACATCCCATTCACATTACAGTGATAATGAAATGCAGTCATTAATGTATATTTAATACTCAAATATTTTCCCCAGGAAAATGCTTAGTAAAAAGCTGTATTGTCTACTTCTCTTTCTAATATTTAGTAATCACAATGCAAAAAAGCCTCAGGTTGGTTGAAGGGTAAAAGAGAACCTACTGATTAATAATATTTATTCCACAGGTTGTTTTTAGGCGTAGTATAATTATCTGTGTAAATGCTAAATACTGGAAGAACATAAGAATTACTCCAACAGTAGAAAACCACAGTAGTCCTGGAGGGGATTAAAGTTCCTTATTAAACATATAATTTACTATAACATGCTTAGGTGTGTTCCTCTGTGATACAAGAAATTTATGTTACAGAACTATTCATCTTGGGCACATCACTTACAGCCTTATTAAGTTGCGATTCGGCCAATTGAATTGGGCTCTATATAAGCACACAGCATATTTTTTTTACAGAAGTTTTTAGATAGTGAAGACCTTGCTTTTGGATAGAAGTTAACTAACTAAAAACATCTGGTAAAAAAAATATGCTCTTTGCTTATCTAGAGCCCAATTAAATTGGCTGAATCGCAATTTAATAAGGCTGTTAATTTCTGCATTTTAACCCAAAGAATAAAACTAGATACAAACGTTTAGTAGTAGATTACCTGGACCTATATGACTCTTTCTTGCACTGCTTTGCCTGCATTGTCATTAATAACAAGAAAAAAAAACAACACTAATTGCCCATTAGTGTGCAATAACCATATAAAATTGGTTTGGGTCAGATTTATAAAAGAAGAAATAAACTGACTTTTTAGATTCCCAATTTCTGTTTCCTGCTGTTAGGGCTTATAACACAATAATTATGTTTTCTTAAAGAATTGTTAAATTCACTGAAGTTGTTATGATATGTTGCCAAAAGGAGGCTGTTACTGAATTCACAAATAACATTAAATATCTAAGTTTCCTGGATTGTGAGTATATCTGAGGAGAATCAGTAGTGTATGCAAACATTTCTTGCATGAAAAAATACAAAAAAAAACATTAACAGCAGCTTTTTTTAATTAACACCCATGAAAAGCCCAGCTAAAATAAGTATAACATTCATAATTTGTTTTGGCCAATCACAGAAAGGAATCATAAGATGTGTAGTCAGTCTCTGGGTGGCAATAGGAGGAGTCAGACACTGATCTGTAGATCTGTGCATTAAGCTGCTGCTGGCTTGAAGGTTAGGAAAGGGTTACAATCCATATTTGAATGCAGTGTTTCTATTGATAGGTATCAGGTGCCTATATAGGCAGCTCTGGGGTGTGTGAAACATTTTTTTATTCTTAAATAAAATAAGTTTATATATGTATAGAATGACTCCATGTAATGTGTGTTTCTGGTATAAGCAGCATGTGTTTGATTAGAAAAAGTTAAAAACAGGAAAACTTAGATATGCCTTTAATCCTAAGCAAACTGTCTCTTGACTCAGAGGTTCTGTTCCCTACGTCTGCCATATCTCTCCTATGTCCCTTAATCTCCTAATAAAATACAAACAGTTATTTTTTAAATGTGTTTTTGAATGACAGTTAAAAAAAACATGATCACCAAGGTTATATATAAAATATAAGTCAGTGGTTCTCAACACAAAATCCTAGGATCAGTGCAAGTCTCAGAAACCAAGAGGGATGACGAGACCCTATGGACCACAGCACACCAGGCACATCTGTCTGCCACTTCCCCTCTGAAATCATGTTCATTGCTCCACCTCTGCGTCCTTTTCTTCATGTGCCTTCAATCTTTCAAAGTATCAGAGGGAAAGAAACTGTCATTACTTCCACTACTTCCTCGTCTATTTGCCAGGAACTGAAATTGCTGTTTATCATAATCTTCTTCTTTATGAAGTCGAGCAGCAGGCCAGCTTTTGCACTCTCTTCTTTCACCCTTATTAATAAGCCCTTTAGTTCCTCGTCACTTTCAGGCATCAGAGTAGTATCATCCACATATATTAGGTTGATGATATTTCTCCCAGCAATATTAATTCCTGCTTTAGATTCGGCCAGCGTGGCCTTACGCATAATAGACCTTATTCTATTGTTCAGAATATACATTTATGGACACTTAAAACCACTCCTAAAATTGCCAAATATTCTATTAGCTACTCGCAATCTGATTACGAGTTACCCGCCCACAATCACTACGGACCAGCCAAAGAAACACATTTGGTTTAGAGCTCCATTGGTTCTAGTACTGCTCAACTATTATGATCGCTAAATAATTAAAGTTACACAAAATCATTATTCTATTAGACTCATAGGTCTAGCTTGCAAATAAAGTCTAACTGATCATGTTTCTGTCAAAAATATTACGAGTACTAAATAGGACTCACAAGGCATTTTTCAAATACTTATTAGTGCTGTAGCAGCAATTAAACACACAATACTGTACTTTAAAAACATGGGAAGGTATGGAAAGACATTATATTTAATTGCAGAAAAATCTCAATCCCACAAATATGCAATAATATTCAATAATTTTTATTATCACACGTTTATATATTAACATACAATTTATTGTATAATCAGAGTAAACTTAACAATGAGGTAGAGATTGTCTTAGATGTTCATAAACATTAAAGTGTAATTCCCGATTTTACATTTTCAATGTTTAATCGGGAAAAGGAATGAGAAGATTTGGTTATTTGACTGAGTAGCAGAAGGTTGTTTAAGGTAAAATTAGGCTGTATCTCTAGAAATTAATATTGGAGAATTGAGCAATCGGCTTGTTTACTTTAGCCCTTTTATCCCAGAGCACTTCGGGTTAGAGGGAAGTAGGGGGGGGAAAGGAAAGGGGGAGGTAAATCCCTGTTCTAAATGTAGTTTGAGATCAAAAGTTTTTGACTTACAGTCTGGTTCTGTCTCTAGGGTTGGCACCGAGCCTGAGGCCCCTCATTCCGCACCATCCTAAGCATTTTGATGTAGTAAGAGAATTAGGGAGGATATATTCCCCTTATCATAAGGTAATGCTGTTAATGATCAGCTGGAAAGGTTACGGCAGGTTAAACTGTTATTTCTGTGTAATATTGATCCTGGAACTCAAGGGGTTAATACATATCATGAAACTCACATGGACTAGAATACATGATCTAATGCATATTATAGAGTGCTAGATTGCTTGATTGCGAACCCGATCGGCAAATATTACTTATTGGCTCTCATTAATTTGTAGCCTCTGATTGCAGATTACATGTAACTTCCATGTTTTGCTGACGTCATGATGATGGTCTCATTTACTATTGGCTGTGTCTAAGAAGTAAATTATGGGCTTGATTCAATATTGTCAGAAAGGGTTTACGAGTTAGGTTTAAGGAGGTAAACTGCGTCAATAGAATATATCAATAAACTTTTAGAGAAAAAAAACACCTGCAGCCAAAATCAGGGGTTAGATTCACTTATGAGCACCTAATAGAATAGGGCTCAATCTATTCTGAATAAAAGTTGAATAAATAAGGTGACAATATACAACCTTGTTGCACTCCTTTCCAGATCTTGAATCATTTGGATGTTTCATGTTCGGTTCTTGGTCAGAGGCAGATGAGATGGTCTGGTATCTCCATCTCCTTAAAAACTTGCCACATCTCTTTCTCTTATAGATTGGTTTGATGGTGAACTTTTTATAACATTGAAGAGGTTCTGTCAAGCCTCACCTACTCAGCAAATGGGTAATTGTGTTTACCATATAGTCAGCCACATAAGAGCGACTACATTTTAGCTGTGATCTCCAATGTCTATCTGAGATGACCGCCAAAGCTAGTTGAAGAAAAACTTCATATTTGTGAAGAATGTAAAGTAAAAACATTTGCAAATCTTACTGGTGCGGAAATGAAAAAGTCTCTCTCACTCACAAAACCTTTCAAAGTATAATGGATGCCCTTAAGGACCAGCACATATGTCAAATGTATATTAATTAAAATATACTGTTATTATGTTTTTAGTGCCTAATTATGCTCTTTGTTGGACTCAAACTTGTAATACATATTTGTATTTTTCTCCTTGACCAGACCACAGTAATGTGAAATAATTATTGAGAATTGATAGCAAAGGGACACTGTGGTCATATATTTAAAGTATACTGTTTTAAAGAATTACACCTGCAAAAATGCTAATTGTTTTTACAATAACTCAGCTTCTATTATATTACCTTTTGCATGCAATAATGTTGCTGTGGGATCTACCATTTTGATTTCTTCTGATTAACTCCCTTGAAGGCACCATATGTTCTCTGCATCATCAGCTATATGGTGGAAAAACATATTTAAAAACTACTGTTAAAATTACTGAGCTATGCTTATTTGAAGTTTGTAGTGTTAAATTGCTTCTGACATGCCCTTGCCTTCTCACAATAGGCTGCACCAGACAGTAGTACTAATGGAAATCAGATGTGCAGCTCTAGATTAGATATAAAAAAGGATGAAGAGGATTCAAATGTAGAAGCTACAGTTCTAAAAACAGAAGCATTTCCCCTCTTAATATCAATTACCCCATAACTGACAAGATGTTGTTATTTATTGTTTGCAAGGAATGAAAGAGAGGGCACTGCCAGTAGAACCCCAAGACAACATAGGTTGTAGGTGGGAGTGATGACGGCATTGTCAACAGTTAGGGATAGTTGAGGAGCGGAAGCTGTAATAGAGGGTGGGAAGATTAGGAGCTCAATCTTAGATATGTTGAACTTGAGTTAACGGGTGGACATCAAGGAGGATATGTTTATGAGGCATTTGGCAACAAGTAATAAAAATAGATGGAGATAGTTCTGGGGCTCAGAGATATATTTGAATGTCATCAACATAAATATACTGAAATCCAAAAGATTTTTTTAGGGAGCCAAGGGAGGAGGAATAGATAGATAAATGGAGGGGGCTTAGGAACCTTGGGGTGTGCCAACAGTCAGAGGGCAAGTCAAAAAAGAAGCTGCAAGTGAAGAAGATACTAAATGTTTGCTCTTCTAGGGATGATGTGAACCATGAGAGAGCTGTGTCACGGATGCCAAGAGAGAATTAGTAGAGAAGTGGCCTTTGACCTGGTGGTGAGCATGTCATTAGTGAAGTATTGAAGTTGTAACCAAGATTGGAAGGGATTGAGAAGGGATTTGGATGAAATACATTATGTAAGGCGATTGTAGATAATTTTCTCAAGCAGTTGTGTAGCTAGGCAAGTAAAGAGATAGGGTGATAGATTCAAGAGCTGAGCCAGTAGAGGGTTTCTTAAGAATGGGTGTAATTATGGCATGTTTTAAAGATGATGGAAACTTGCCAGTGTTTAGGGAAAGCTTGAATAGATGTGTGAGAGTAGGGATATGTGTGGTAGAGAGTAGGGATTAGCTGTGATTGAATAGAATCATGTGGACAAAGCTAGAGACTTTATTCTCAGTTAAAAGGCCAAAGGAGTCCATAATGGATGTGGGTTTGGGGAAGGGTAAAGGTTGGTTATTGTTTGTTTGTTGCAAGGAGGTCAGTTAGGACAATGATGAGAGGAGAGTTCATTTTGGATGTTTTACATTTTTTTTTTTTATGTGACTGGAAAGTCTTCAGACATGAGAAAGGGAAGAGCGGGAGATGGGGTGGGCAGAGGAGAGTGTTGAATGTAGCAAACAAACGTTTGGTGTTGGAGGACAGATTTGATATTAATGATAAGAAATAGTGCTGTTTAGCATTATTGAGGGCAGAGAGTTATGAATGTAAAATAATCTTGTAATGGAGGCAGTCTGTTGAGGTGCGAGATTACCACCATAATCATTCAGCAGTACGAGAGCAACTCTGGATGTAGCGAGTTTGTGTAGTGTACCAAGGTTGTAGATGAGAGTGAGAGCTTCTGTCTTTGGTTATGGGGGCAAGAGTGTCAAGGTTGGAAATAAAGAAAACAGTTGTAACTATCAGTCTGGAATAAAATTGTGATTACATTTTATACATGCAGTGCTACTTGCTGGCAACTTGAAAATGTATAGCGTGAGAACATGAAACAGGGCAAATGTTATCACACATAACAATCTAGTAATACACTAGCCTGTGTATGGCCATTTTCTACAGTGATACAGTGCATTGCAAAATAATTCACCCCCTCTTGGTATTTTACGTGTTTTGTTGCCTCACAACCAGGAATTAACATGGATTGTTTGAGGATTTGCATCATTTAATTTACAGAACATGCCCACAACTTTGAAAAAGTTTTTTTTTTTATTTATTGTGAAGCAAACAACAAATATGACAAAATAATAGAAAAAGTAAATGTGCATAACTATTCACCACCTTAAAGACAATACTTTGTAGAGCCACCTATTGCGGCAATCACAGCTCCAAGTCGCTTTGGATAAGTCTCTATGAGCTTGCCACATCTTACCACTGGGATTTTTGACCATTCCTCCTTGTAAAACTGGTTCAGCTCCTTCAAGTTGGATGCTTTGCGCTTGTGAACAGCAATCTTTAAGTCTGACCACAGATTTTCTATTGGATTCAGGTCTGGGCCTTGACTAGGCCATTCCAACACATTTACATGTTTCCCCTTAAACCACTCCAGTGTTGCTTTAGCAGTGTGTTTGGGGTCATTGCCTTGCTGGAAGGTCAACCTCCATCCTAGCCTCAAATCACGCACAGAGTGGTACAGGTTTTTCTCAAGAATATGCCTGTATTTAGCACCATCCATCTTTCTCTCGACTCCGATCAGTTTCCCAGTCCCGGCTGGATGGTGTTCTATGGGTGATGTGATGTGTTAAGTTTGAACCAGACATAGCGTTTTCTTTGATGGCCGAAAAGTTCAATTTTAGTCTCATCAGACCAGAGCACCTTCCTCCATACATTTTGGGAGTCTTCCACATGCCTTTTCGCAAACTCAAAACGTGCCATTTTGTTTTTTGCTGAAAGTAATGGCTTTCTTCTGGCCACTCTGCCATAAAAAAAAACTTTATGGAGCGTACAGCTTATTGTTTTCCTATGTACAGATACTCCAGTCTCTCCTGTGGAACTCTGCAGCTCCTCCAGGGTTACCTTGTCTCTGTGCTGCCTCTCTGATTAATGCCCTCCTTGCCCGGTCCGTGAGTTTTGGTGGGCGGACGTCTCTTGGCAGGTTTGCTGTTGTGCCATTTTCTTTTCATTTGGTTATGATAGATTTGATGGTGCTCCTGGGGATCAGCAAAGATTTTAATATTTTTTTATAACCTAACCCTCAACAACATTGTCCCTTACTTGTTTGGAGAGTTCCTTGTTCTTCATGGCAGTGTTTGGTTATGTGTTAGTGGTGCCTCTTGCTTAGGTGTTGCAGCCTCGGGGTGTATCTGTAATGAAAGATCACGTGACACTTAGGTTGCATACAGGTGGATATAATTTCACTAATTATGTGACTTCTTAAGGTAATTGGTTGCACCAGAGCTTTTTATGGGCATCATAACAAAGGGGGTGAATACATACGTACATGCCAATTTTCTGTTTTCCTTTTCTAAAAAATAGTTTTATGTATATATATTTCTCATTTCACTTCACCAACTTAGACTATTGTGTTCTGATCCATCACATTAAATTCAGATTAACAAAATATTGAGATTAAGGCTATAATGTAACAAAATAGGTAAAAAGTCAAGGGGGGTGAATACTTTTGCAAGGCACTGTACAAAACAGTTAGCAGTTGTTTAAAGGAATGCAAGTAGCCTGTGGGGTGGATGTTCATCTTGCATGAAAATATATATTTTGCTTTTCTAGGAGATTAACATCCTTTCTAGTTGTAGCACTTTTAGTACAGGTATAGGAGCTTAATCTGGACCGTCATATATTGTACTTCATGTTTAAACATGGCTGTGGTGGATAGTAGATACCATGTTGGGGGTTTGGTTGTTTCAATAACTACCAGAGTCACTGGTTTAGAGGAGTCACTGTAAGTTTCAGTGATACTGCAGACAGGTCTTCTTCAGGTCACAAAGGAAGATGTAGCAATTACAACAATGAACACATTAATTTGTCAATTTAGGCTTTCAGTTAGGTCTGTAAGCATCTCACAAAGATCAAATTCAAATGTCCATTTTATATGAGATTGTTGATTTTTTTTAAAATAAATATAAATATACAGAGGTTTTTTAGTATTAACCAAACTAATTTTAACCAAGGATACACTTTTGTAAAAATGAGAATAAGTTACAAATTCTGCTGTTAACAACAACTTTATATATATATATATTTATACCTGTTTTTCAACAGCAGTTCCAAGGGACTACTCAGCAAGGCAGGTTTTAAGGGCAGCATTAAATAGTTTAAATTACTGAGCATAAACCTTTAGCATTTTTAGAGCTTAAGCTATAAAACTGCTAAGTTATAAAATTCCCGGGAATATGAGGCAGGTCTATTATGAAACCCAGGCTACTTATTTATCAATGTTATTGATCTGTGATGGGTTAGAAATAGGACAAAATAAGATACAAACAACAGGGGCACCAGCTCTTGGGGGTAAAGTAACAAGTAAAAAGTTTTTTTTTTGTGTATGGATTTCAACATAACTCTGCATGAGCAATAAATCCCAGAATAGAAAAAGATTACTTCAGAAGAGGCAGATACAAGTAATGGAGAGGGATTTGGATCATCGGGAGAGAAAGGGGAGTTTGGAGTTGGATAAGTTGGATAAGAGCAAAAATGAATGCAGCAAAAAAGTGTAGAGAATCATCGTAAGTATGGGGTGCTAGAATAGAGAGGAAATGGAGCAGTAACTTGGCAAGGGAAAAATAAAAAAATAAATGGGGTAGAGCATAGGTTCCCAAAGTGGGCGGTACTGCCCACCAGTGAGCGCTGAAGCCTTCTAGGGGTGCGGCAGCAGGTTGGCTACCTTAGTCTATCTGCGCAGCAGAAAAGACTCAACAAGTACCAATCTTTTTATATGTGCTACATTTAATCAAAATCGGTATAGCAATAGCAGTTTCTGAGATAAAGCATGTATTGGCCATTACTTTTCGCAAATATCAGATGGCTTGAACGGGAAAACTATTATAGTGGGGGGCGTTACATTTTTTTTTGTCTTGTAAAGGGGGGCGGGAACCTATGGTGTAGAGGAAAAGAACAATAGTGGATGAGAGAAGAGAAAAAAGAGAGAGGAACTATATATGTGTATGCTTTTATAACACTTTAAAAGCAAGATAGGCAGACAGAACCCTTCAGGAGTAGTCACTTATGTTACTGAATCTGTTTCTGTCTGTAGTGTAAATGTATTTATTCCAAATGGTTAACATTGTGTTATCTCTGTGTTAGAGCATGCAACAACATACAAAAAGTGCTGTGCATGTGTGATAATGATGCTTAGTGAAAAGTAATGGGTTCTCCATATTTAATCTTAGCCATGAATACTGAATTAAAGATAATTCATAATGTCCTTGGTAATCCTACAAGTTTTAACACTTACAAATGTTACGTGTGTTACGCACTAGGATAAAATTGTATTTAAAAGCTCTTGTTCATCAGCAATCAATTAGCAATTATCTTCCCTTTTCTTTCTAAATAATTTTTTACCAATTTGTTGATATATATACGAAGCAACTAAAAATATATATATATATTTCACAATTAAGATAAGACCTCCAACAGACCTTTTCACCAACGCTTTAAAGGACCATTGAAGACATTTTTTCTCTGTTGCATCTTAAAGAGGGCATTTTAGTCAGCCAATGAGATATAGGGTTGTGAATACGCTCTGCTCTGTTTCCTGTTAGTTTCGAACATGATCAAACACATTTTACTAAATATTTTGTAATGAAAACAGACACTTTTATAATGTTTAAAACATGGCGCTTTAAATGCATTATAGAACATTTTTCATTCCATGTCCTTTTAAGCTTCAGCAAATTACCACTAATAAATTCCTTTTATGACATCTATTAAAACATATCAACATAAACTGTATATTAGATTTCAATAAAAACATATGGTTTAATTTAAGTGCATTTTATATGTGAGTAATTTTAATCGTATTGGTGATATGCTTGCAATCAGTGGAAGAGGGAGCCAGTAAACAAAGAGACCTGGTGCAAAATAATTAGTTCAGTAGCAGCGGGCTCCAAGTGGGCAGGTGCTTTGTACCTGTTGAACCTGCAGTACCTCTGACTTTGGTATGAGTCTCAGCATGGGGAACTAATGTATCACAGGGTTAATATTATTATATCTCAGCTTCTTATACAAACTACAACAGTCAAAGACAAAATAGTATCCATTTTCATACTCTTATATGTTGTATCCCATTAGGGGATGTGCACCAGTGTTATTAGTTAAGTTTGCTATGATAATAAATACTTGTTAAATCTTATATGCAGTGAATCTATAGCTCACAATGTTGTAAAGGTAAATTCACTGTAAAAAAAAATATATATATATCTTTCTTATAAAAGGGACCCTGAAGTCACCATACCACAGAGGATGGAAAATTATGTGGAAAAGTAGTTTACATTTTTCATATAGATGAAAAATTAATTTTGCTATGTTTAGTGTAGAGAATAGTGAGATTTGTGTTTTGTGTTTAGATTGGTTACTTGGGCCCTCATTCAATTGCAATTTGGCCAATTGAATAGGGCTCTAAATAAGCACATAACATATTTTGTTTACAGAAGTTTTTAGTTAGTAAGCATCTATCCAAAAGCAAGGTTTTCACTAACTAAAAACTTCTTTAAAAAAAATATGTTATGTGCTTATTTAGAGCCCTATTCAATTGGCCAAATCGCAATTGAATGAGGGCCTGGGTTTGGTTATATACTATGCTTAAAATGTCTTAGCATGGGTTTGTCTGGTTAACAACATTTGACGACAGATCTTTAATGTTACCTTGCCTAGGGTAGGAGCCATTCACAGAGCCATATTATACTAATGGGAAAAATTGAGAAGCCATACCCAATTCCCAGGTGCCCAAAATCAATTTAATTTGCACATTCTAAAATATTCCACACACAGACCAGTTTTTACATTCATTGACTGCAGTGTTTATATTAATATTATCATTATACCAAGAAACAGAGAGGCTCACATATTGAACCAAAATAAAAGTAGGCACATCTTTCATCAACAGTGCATTTAATTCTTTCAGTTTCTTATTTTACAGTCTGCCATTGTCTCCCTTATTTGGTACTTGGCAATCATAAATATTGTTCTCTGCTCCCATACTGTCAATAATAAAAAAACAGCATTTAGAACAGATTTTTTAACAGCTATGAAATATGGTTATTATTTCACTTTTTAGGGTACATAATTCTACACATAGCAGATACTGTATGTTCAAAACCAAAGATAGAAGCAGGGAAAAGGCAGCAATTGTAAACAAGAATATTAATGAAACTAAATTTACAACCGGAGATTAATTAAAACAAACATTGACATCTGTATAAAATGTTTTTTTAAACATTTGTAAAGGTGCCAGGCAGAAAATATTCATAAATTGATAGTTAAGGAGCAATTATAGCAAATCTAGAGGCACTGAATATTTGTGTTGATATGAGTAATAAACTATTCAAATTACAGGTTGAGAAATTAAAAACGCACCACTTAGCATAATATTTTTTAAATTACAAAATAGGAGAATAACATTCCAGACAAGGCTGTACTGAGCTCCTCTGAATGTCTGTGAGCCCGATTCAGTTGAGCTTTCACATGTTACTGGAGCCCGTAAGTGAGGTGGGAGTTAATTTGCTATTCCATTGGCGTCTTTTTGCGGGCTCCAAATGGGTTATGAGTTACGGCCTTGAAAACTTTGCGATGGTTAACCCCGTAACTTACAGCCTCCCGAAGCCTTTCGAAAGAGTTACGATGGCTAAAATCGCAAATCGTTATAATCAATTGCTCCAGTTCCCCAAGCCCGCAAATGTTTTCACACCCGTAAACAGCAAATGAAGGAGAAAATCCTACAAGTGCTAGAGAGGACCCGCAAGGTGGTTAAACACCTATTCATAGCACTGTAAATGCAAAAAAAAATCACTACTGCACTAAAAATAAAGGGGGGAAGTGATTAAAGACATTAGAATGAATTGCACAACAGTCTCAAGCTCGCAAATTGGCTGTATATAAGATTTATTTTTATGTCTTATTTCAGGGTTAAATCGAACTCGGGTATCAATGAGTTAATACATACCAGGCCACCCACATGGACTAGAACAGTATTGGCATTGATTTTCATCACTCTGTATTTTGCGGTTTTGCAAATCTGATCGCATATCGGATCCCCGAACCTAATTGATTGACATGTAACCTCCATGTTTTACTGTCGTAATAATGACAGTCTCATTTTCTATTGGCTGATTCAAAATGGGAGGTTACGGGCTTGCCTAATTGATTGTGTTCCCGCCCTGAGCTGCTACGAACCAGTGCATGGTTTATAGAGTCGGCTTTGGGCCAGTAACTTGCGGGCTTGAGCAATTGAATCACTCCGGAATCGGAGACGAACTGGAGCCTACAACACACCAGCAGACTTACGGCCTACAACGATCGAGTTGCAGTCAGTTTATGCTCCTGTTAGGACATGAGGCTGGTGGCAACATTGTGGGAATTTACTGAAGAGCTGCAGGTGAGGGTGTGTGCCGTGCAGTCACGTCCGACTCTCCGTGACCTCATGGACAACACACCAAGCTGATCCACTTGGTATTCATGGAAGAGATACTGGATTGGGTTGACAGTTCCTTCTACAGTGGGCCACAGCATACAACTTCTGGTATTCCTAGGTGATCTCCCATCCAAGTACTGACCACGCCCAACCTTGCATGGCTTCAGTGTGGTGTGACTTCTTGTTCCCTGACTAGAATCAAAACCAGGTCACAGCAGGGAATGCACCGAATCCTTACCACTGGACAACCAGGGAATACTTAGGTGCAATAGCATGAGAATTACTAAAGGCTTTTTCCATTTTAAAAGCAAGTCTAAAATATAGCTCATCGTGAGCTATCATGAACAAACTATTTAATGGGCTTGTTATGAGCGTGTTATGCGAGCCATACTGTGAAATTCTCCAAATTTACTGAAGACAAATCTTGCTTTAAACTACTCACATGTTTCAACCTTGCAGTAGCAGTATAATTCATAATTACATAAAATCATATTAGCAATTTTCAGTCATTAACATATCTACTCTACTCGCAGGACAAAAAGCAGGGGCAGATCTACGTCAAGTTAAAAATGTATTAAGACACTTTTATAGTCAAATTTACAATGAAATAAGAGTAAACAATGGCCTTTGTGCATTCTTGTTGACAGTGTCCATCTGTGCCTTTGTCAACAGTCTATTAGATCCCTCCACACACAGGAGATCTGATAACAGTGAACCTGGATTTGCAACATTAATGTCTGCATAGTACAAAGAACGAATGGATGAAACACAAACTAAAATAGTAAATTGTGAAGGCACATAACTTACTGCATATATTCCTTTAAGTCTATTATTCACACCAATAATCCAGAAAGACCATTATTTGTTCTTATTTTCTTGTTATCTTGTAGTTTATATTTAATAATGTTAATATATTTCAGTATAATATTAGGCTCTTTCTAAGTCTACTTATTTTTCTTTACCCTAAATTGCAGTTGTAGAAGGGCAATACCAACAAGTGGCATGCCCTACATTTCTTTACAGCTTTTGAAAACACCATGATATATTAGTATAAAGACAGTGGTTTCATCTCTAAACACCATATATATATGCCTAGGTGATGAATGTACTGTAATAATCACACCCATTGCAGTGCATACAGAAGTTTATTCTCGATAAATCATTTTCCTAGCATAGCCAAGAGGCTCACTCTGCACCAATAGATTGTTTAGAGAAGACAAATCATTGCACTTATCATCACTTGATTTGACTTTGATATCCTGCAGGGCTCACGTCAGACATTAGAGGCAAATAACATTTTAACTACAGAGAACAAAAATTTGTGGAAGTTTCATAAAATCTGTATGAAATATTCAAGATGTATTGTGAATAACCAAGTTATTAACTAAATGTAATAGCTATTGTGAAAAATTAATATAAATATGTAATATTTACAATGAACCCTTCCCACAAATTGGCAAGGATGCTAGCTATATATGTACAGTATATACAATTCTGTAAGGTTATAAATAAATATAAATAACTCTATATGTGCGTTTATGTATGAGTATATATTTATATATATATATATATATATATAATATTATTATTACTCTATTCATAAAATGCAACCATTTTCTGAAGTGCTATTTACAGTGTGTACAATTAGCAAATTACAAAATTATAGAAAAATTCTAAGCTAAGTAGAAATACGAGTACAATGTGAGTGGGGCAGCAGACAGCTTGGTGCAGTAGATTTGGTACAAAGGAGTTGAAGAGCTTACAAAAGAAAAATATATACAATTATAACATTAAAAATTGTATAAGTTATATATACATATATATATATATATATACTCTATATACTCGAGTATAAGCCAAGTTTTTCAGCCCTTTTTTTAAGGCAAAAAAGGGCCCCCTCGGCTTATACTCGAGTCACTCTCCCCCCCGTGTCTCTCTAACCCCCCGTGTCTCTCTAACCCCGCCCTGTCTCTCTCTAACCCCCCCGTGTCTCTAACCCCCCGTGTGTCTCTCTACCCCCCGTGTCTCTTTCCCTCCCCCCTCCTCAACCTAAACCCCCCTCAACCCCCCTCCTCCACCTAAACCCCCCTAAATACCTCTCCCCCCACTTACCTGCTTGTGCTCCAGCCTCCGCTAATGACGCTGCATGCATGTGATGTCACATGCGCGCCGGTGCCTGGTCAAGGAGCGGAGGCTGGAGCACAAGCAGGTAAGTGAGGGGGGAGGTATTTAGGGGGGTTTAGGTGGAGAAGGGGGGTTGAGGGGGGCTTAGGTTGAGGGGGGGGGTTGAGGAGGGGGGTTGGGTTGAGGGGGATTGAGGGGGGAGGTTGAGGGGGGTTGAGGTTGAGGAGGTGGGTTGGGGTTGAAGGGGGTTGAGGTTGAGGAGGGGGGTTGAGGATGAGGATGGGGGTTGAGGAGGGGGTTGAGGATGGGGGGGTTGAGGAGGGAGGATGAGCATGGGGGAGTTGAGGATGGGGTGGTTGAGGAGGGAGGATGAGAAGGGAGGTTGAGGAGGGGGTTGAGCATGAGGAGGGAGGATGAGGAAGGAGGCTGAGGATGAGGAGGGAGGTTAAGGAGACATTAAAATTATATATTTTTTCTTTTCACTTGAAAGCGAGTATTTGAAAGTGTACCACTGTGTATTTTCTCTCAAAGCAGGAGACAAAAAGTTTCTGATGTTTAACTCATCTGGAGAGTCAGTCATTAAGCAGTAACATGGACGTATGAGTCATTATCTGCCATTGAAATCTACACGTATGCTCTGTGCATGTCTTGTTAATTTCAATGAAGTTTACAGATTTTACTTAATATTTTTTTCATTTAATTCACAGCATTGGTAATATTCAAAGCATGCTGTTTTAAATGCATAAAAAATGGCAAAAAAGGGCCCCCTCGGCTTATACTCGAGTCACTCTCCCCCCCGTGTCTCTCTAACCCCCCGTGTCTCTCTAACCCCGCCCCGTGTCTCTCTAACCCCCCGTCTCTCTAACCCCCCGTGTGTCTCTCTACCCCCCCGTGTCTCTTTCCCTCCCCCCTCCTCAACCTAAACCCCCCTCAACCCCCCTCCTCCACCTAAACCCCCCTAAATACCTCTCCCCTCACTTACCTGCTTGTGCTCCAGCTCTGGTCAAGGAGCGGAGGCTGGAGCACAAGCAGGTAAGTGAGGGGGGAGGTATTTAGGGGGGTTTAGGTGGAGAAGGGGGGTTGAGGGGGGCTTAGGTTGAGGAGGGGGGTTGAGGAGGGGGGTTGGGTTGAGGGGGATTGAGGGGGGAGGTTGAGGGGGGTTGAGGTTGAGGAGGTGAGTTGGGATTGAGGGGGGTTGAGGTTGAGGAGGGGGGTTGAGGATGAGGATGGGAGTTGAGGAGGGGGTTGAGGATGGGGGGGTTGAGGAGGGAGGATGAGCATGGGGGAGTTGAGGATGGGGGGGTTGAGGAGGGAGGATGAGGAGGGAGGTTGAGGAGGGGGTTGAGCATGAGGAGGGAGGTTGAGGAGGGAGGTTGAGGATGAGGAGGGAGGTTGAGGATGAGGAAGGAGGCTGAGGATGAGGAGGGAGGTTAAGGAGGGAGGTTGAGGATGAGTAGGGAGGCTGAGGATGAGGAGGAGGGTTTGAGGAGGGGGGTTGAGGTTGAGGAGGGAGGTTGAGGATGGGGGGTTGAGGAGAGAGGATGAGGATGGGGGAGTTGAGGATGGGGGGGTTGAGGAGGAGGATGAGGATGGGGTAGTTAAGGATGGGGGGGTTGAGGAGGGAGGATGAGGAGAGAGGTTGAGGAGGGGGTTGAGGATGAGGAGGGAGGTTGAGGAGGGAGGTTGAGGAGGGAGGTTGAGGATGAGGAGGGAGGTTGAGGATGAGGAAGGAGGTTGAGGAGGGAGGTTGAGTAGGGAGGTTGAGGATGAGGAGGGAGGTTGAGGATGAGGAGGGAGGTTAAGGATGAAGAGGGAGGTTGAGGAGTGGGGTTGAGGAGTGTGATAAGGGAGGGGGGAAGAGACAC
This sequence comes from Discoglossus pictus, assembly GCA_027410445.1. Classification (NCBI taxonomy): domain Eukaryota; kingdom Metazoa; phylum Chordata; class Amphibia; order Anura; family Alytidae; genus Discoglossus; species Discoglossus pictus. Next base: position 230,104,283 of record CM050163.1, read on the forward strand.
AGGGAAGGGAGAGGTTGGAAGAGACACAGGGAAGGGAGAGGGGAGAAGAGACACAGGGAAGGGAGAGGGGAGAAGAGACACGGAGAGAGAGGGGGACTCAGAGGGCACAAGAGGGACACAGGGGGCAGCACATTTTCCACCCTCGGCTTATACTTGAGTCACTCATTTTACCCAGTATTTTGTGGTAAAATGGGTGCCTCGGCTTATACTCGGGTCGGCTTATACTCGAGTATATACGGTAATTATAAAACTTTATAAAAAAAATTAAAATATATAAAAATAATAACTTACAAAGCGCTTTTGTCAAATTGTTTTATACTTCTTCCCCAGATATTGTGTTACCCAAAGGCTTAGGTAGACAGGTGAGTCTTATGTTTCTTTTTTAAATGTCCAATGATGGGGGACTCTCAAACTGTTATGGGGAGCTAGTTTCCATAGACCTGGATCTGCACAATTTAAAGCTCTAGAACCAAATGATGCTTTGGCGTACAGAATTTCAGTTTGTGAATATGTATGTGTGTGTCATTGTGCAGCTCGCAGATATGTATGTGTGGCTGTATCTTCCAGGATTTATGTGTCAGTCACTCCATATCTTTGTTTCCAACAGAATATATGATTCAGCTTCAAATTGTATTGGTTTCCAACAGAATATATGATTCAGCTTCGAATTGTATTGGTTTATATCCATACATCTTAGACATGATCTATTTCGCATTCTTAGTGTATGTGAGATGTGTTAATTGTTAAAGGGACATTAAAATTATATATTTTTTCTTTTCACTTGAAAGCGAGTATTTGAAAGTGTACCACTGTGTATTTTCTCTCAAAGCAGGAGACAAAAAGTTTCTGATGTTTAACTCATCTGGAGAGTCAGTCATTAAGCAGTAACATGGACGTATGAGTCATTATCTGCCATTGAAATCTACACGTATGCTCTGTGCATGTCTTGTTAATTTCAATGAAGTTTACAGATTTTACTTAATATTTTTTTCATTTAATTCACAGCATTGGTAATATTCAAAGCATGCTGTTTTAAATGCATAAAAAATATATATTTTCCATGTCCCTTTAATTTATAAATATACCATACAAAAAATAAAAGCAGTCACATCCTAGTGACAAAAATTCCAGAACATAAGTACAGAACAAAATATACACACATAGCAATATAGGTGGATAAAATACAAAAACTTTAGACACACATTTAAAACTTTTAAATATATTACTGTTTTTAAAATTGTCCCTTATATATTATGTATTGTGCCCTTGATATGCACATCACTTTACAGAGAGAAGGTACAAAATCATTCACAATAATATGTTGATTGTACATAGACAACCAATGGGTAACATAGTCACTCCCATGAAGAGCCTACAATTTACTTAAATGGGTAAAAGATGCATACAGACAACTTATGGTAAAATGGTAATATATGGAAGGAGGGTGCTACTGTCTAGAAGTGCATTGGCTAAGAGAACTGTTGGAAACCTTCTTTAAGTCGATTATTTTTATGCTGGGCCAGGCTAACAGCAAGATTTTGGATTTTTATGACATTGAAGACAGAGGGGTGGTAGGTTTTAGAAAGGTTTTAGTTTAGAAGGAGCTTTAGAACTTTGTGGATTATTAAGGAGACATTCCTGGGCCAAACAAAAAAGATGTGATGGGAATCTAATGCAAGAGGGGAGAAGAGGGTGCTAAGGAGGTGCTAAGGAGTGAATAGCCTTGGAGCAGAAGAGAATAGTTCAACAGTTTTTTAAATAATAAAAGCACTCACAGCAGAAGAAATGTACATAAGAAGGAAATAATAGGAGCAGCTGGGTTAAGAATTGATGGTAAAGGAGAGATATGAGAAGGAATATGAGAGGAAAACCAGAGTGAAAGGGGAAAAAAATATCTAGACCAGATATTAGAGACATGAACATTTATTTTATATGCCATCTATTGAAATTAATAATCAGTTGTGTTCCTCTCAAACCGAACTTAAACCCAACTTACTTCAAATAAAACAGTTTAGGGCATTTAAACACTTTGGACATATATATACTACGAAATCAAACTATACAGCTATTTCTCTATATATAATAAATAGTTTATTTAGCTATACATTTTTTATAATTATTTTAAATTTGGTACACATTTTACTGGCCAGTAGTTTATTTAGCTGCATCCCACACAGAACTGATTTAGAAAATTGTAAATTCATAGTGATAACTTGTCTGTGTATATTATTTGGTTTTGTTTCCACCTCTACTGATAATAATGATAGTGCTGTAATAATAAACAAGTACAAAATACTACGACATACAATTACAATGTGAATCATGCATGCACAGTATTACTGGATTGTGAGGGGAACAGCTGTCTGATTATTTATTTTGTCTCTCAGCCTTTCACTGCAGGTAAACATGTTAATAAAATGGCATTTAAAACTGAGATATGGAACATTATTAAAGCTTTGTTTATAATGTCTACCATCAGCCCATTAGTTTAGGCCGTCTAGACTTATTCAGTTTGACAGCTTCATGTTTATTTCACACTATCATAGGCAAAAATGAAATCATGCTGGAAACTCCAAAGATTGCTTCATTGTTATTTAATTAAATGAATAATAAACAAGGCCTTAAGTGGCTTCCTGGCCATGTGAGGCCTGCAAAAGGAAATTGAATATGATGGACTGCAATAATTAAAGAATTACAATATGCCTGTTGTCGCTAGATGTTTTTGTTTCCCCAGTAATTAAGTGGATTACATTCCCAGTCTTGTAGTCTATATTTATAGAGCATGCCTTCAATGGCAGCAACACTTTAACATAGTGTATGGACCCTACCACATGCATACAATGAACTTTACTAAGTGCGTTTAATAAACGAGATCCTTGACTGGGGATTATGTAATATATCATATGGATTCACTGTATTTGTTCAGTCTATGTGACTCTTCACCACTGGTTCTTCTTTTGGTCTGGTGAGCAGCTGGTTAAGCTCCAATGCCCTTGGGGACAAGCCGGTTACCTTTCAATACTCATGGAGACCTGATGTTATATTGCAGTGTTCATGGAGACCACATTTATCCAGAACCTTTTTAACAGGTTGATACTTCATGAGACATATTAAATTTTTATCTAGTACATTTTAACTACAGTTCTTGTGTAACCTGTCTATACCTATGAATAAGGGTGATGGTTTGTAAAAAGTGTTAGGTCCTCCTCATGGATAAATTTAAATGGCGTAAAGTATTTCATCAATAGAAATATAAAAAAGCATTATTTGATATCCACAAAAAACAGCTGCAATTAAAACCAAGGGTGAAATATACCAGAAATTGTTGGGAATCAAGGTAATCAAAATAGTGTAGCAGTCATTAATTGTACCGCAAGGTATTCATGTCAGATGGTATATGGGCATTAGTATCGTTCATCCCCACCAACAAGGAGGTATGATAGTATATAACAGAAGGAGGATCAATCTGTATGCAGCATTCTGCTAATGGATAGTTAAATAAGTGTACATAATAAAGGAAGACAATACATGTGTCTAGATATAGCCAGTAATCCTTGAGTATATACTGTATACACAATAGGGAGAAACACCTCTCAATCAAAGTGCATTGGTCATTTAATAGCCACTAGAGGGGATACAGAGAAACCCTGTGATCTCAATTGATCCTCCTAACCTAGGGACAAACCTATGTTAGTGTCCCATTTATATCTATATGCCCTGCATCTGACAACAAAAGCCTAGGTATGGAATGTAACATACAACATTTCTGATCTGACTGCTGCACGCTAGTGTGCTCTAACGCGCTATTTCCCAAATACACCCAGAAATACTAATCTGGCTCCCATTAAAACAAACATTTTTTTTACGAGCAACTCATCCCTACTACCCTCAGGAATACAGATCAACAGAAATCTCAATTATACAATTCACAATGCGAACCCCGTAGGTAGCAGTTTGAAAAAATTGCGTGGAAAAGTTACGGCCCGTAAAATTTTACAAAAAAAAATAAAATTACGAGCCGCGGGCCTTTTTGGGGGGCGGCTTGGGGGCAGCCAGGACATCTGGGAGTGAGGTTGCATGCAAATTTAAACTGAATTTGCAGAGTTTCGGCACTTGAAAATCGCCTAAGCAACAAAAAACATGGCGGCCGAAAAAACGGAAATGAGGCTAAATGACCCATAACCACACAAAACACGGCCAGGCACATAAGACTTTTATCTAGGAACGTACGAGGTACAAAATACACTATTAGGAGGGACGGAAAATGCTTGAGAGCCGCGTAACACATAGATAATCGCCACCATTTTACAACACTAACTTGCAACTAATAACATTACCATTCTAAAATGCCGCTTTACCAAACTAAACAAATGGTTTGCCCTCGCGCACACAGCCTATTTACCTCACACTTGCCACATTGCTGACACTTTCTCCTCAGGTCAACAACAGTCCAAATGCACATTGTATGCTGCAGGAAAATCAAAAGAGATTGTTAGCTCTTCAGGATATTGATTGCTGGATATTTGAAAGTGTACCACTGTGTTAGAAATAGGTAAAATATGTTAATTTATTATTTAATTAATTAATTAATTAATTAATTGTTATTAAAATATATATATATATATATATATATATATATATATATATATATAATACAAATAGCAGAGGAGAGGCTCACACAATGAGCGCCGAAGGCTCACAATGAGCACACAGGGTGCTCAGAGGAGCAAAAGTACACAAGGGTAGATGCTCGCCTCTGTGTTTTTGCGGCCCCTCCTGATGGGTTAGAGTAGATTAGTGTGATGTATGTTCCCCTGGTCCCCATTGCTAAGTGGTGGTGGTGAAGGGGCTTGTATACTTCAAGGACGCTGTGAGCTATACCATGTAGGGTCACTCTAGGTGCGCAGGTCAGGCAAATCATGGTCCACTAGAGAAGGAACTGGCAACCCACTCCAGTATCACCTGTCATATTGTTAGCAGGCCCTCAGGGGAATGTTGATACTCCACAGTATCACAAATTGGACTTTGCATGTGTATTAACCCATTATTATAATTATATATTAGCGGCTTGCCCGTCAAAAATTACGGCATAAAATTTTAAAGCCTCACAATGCTGTTGTTTGTCTCCCTCTGTCTCTCATTTTTTGTTTACGGGTTTGAAAACATTTGCTGGCTTGGCGGCGGTGAAACCTGGAACTTTTTTCAAACCTGCAAGGCTTGAATCTTAAATCGCTTTTGCTCAAAGCCTTGCGGCTTGAAAAAAAAGTTACGGGTTATGGCCTCAGGGGGAGGTAGGGATCCCGTAAGTTAGGTTGCAATCTCATTTGCTTTTCAATTGGCATCTTTTGGCGGCCTCCCAGCATTTATTTTTCAAGCCCGTAACTTGGAAGCCTTTTTAAACCTCTCCCCCCTCTACATTGCAAGCCTTGCGATGAGCGCCTTTGGTGCTCATTGCGAGTCTCTGCCCCCTCTAACTTGTGGGCCTCGCGATGAGCGCCTTTGGTGCTCATTGCAGACCTCAGCAAACCCGCAAACTACCTTTGACATTCATTGCGCATGTGCAAGCCTGTAACTTTTAACATAGAGTTACCAACAAACTCGCAATTACGACAACTATATATATGATTATATATATTACTATATGATATCTAATGCTATTGTTGCTTATTATTAGTATATGTATTGATCTATTGCATAGTAATGTGACACACACTGACACAGTGAGAACGGTATAACAAAGCTTTATTTCATATACAGAGCACAAACAGAAATTGACAAGGCTGTGCATTAATATCATGGGTGTGGTGTGGGCTTGATCCGGAGAGATACCTAGAATAAGCATGATGCATGGCATCTACCAGTGTCACATGTGGTTACTACAGCACTGCAACCGGAATCTGATGAAAAAAAGGATCATCAGAAATCACTCCATGTAATTGAAGAAAGAAGAAACCATTTATGTGCATAGCAATTACAACTTGTCTAGATCTGCTCAATGAAACAGATGATTATTCAACCTCTGGACTGCGTAATCCAATCCAGTTTCACACATACAGTGTGGTGACACAACAAAAATCTGGAAAAAAGTGGTCAAATAAAAATAATATATATATACCAACTCACCTGATTCCCATCTCCAAGCATTACTATAACTATCACATATATAGTTGTGAGCAAGCGGTTTGTTGCTAACGCTGCAGGCTCACATAGTGAGCCTGCCCCCCTCAGGGCCTCAGTTGCTGGCATGGCATCCTTGCGAGCAACTTCGGACCTCGCAAAATTTTCAGACTTTCAAGAAACAAATATGAGACGCGGGACTTAGAAAAAAAATCATTACGACCTCTCAAAAATACAACCTTACCGCCCGAAACCCGCGCACATGAAAACATTAAAAACACAAGAAATACACACAAGAAATACATAAAAAGCTTACCCACAGCAAGGTGGGGGGCACCCAAAACCTCGGAAACTGAAGTTACACCTCAATTTAAGTCGAAATACAAGAGTTTAGACACCCGAAAAAACCCTAAGCAAGAGAAAAGATGGCAGCTGAAAAAACGAAAACGAGGCTACAGGACCCTAAAGATGCAAAACACCACCAAACACATACAGATTTTCTGAAAAAGACGGATGCTATCAAAGAACAAGGACGCCAAATCAGCCACAGCCGCGTACCACACATTAGGCGCCATTTTACAACACTAACTTACACAATCCGGAAGTACACAGCTACCCTAACGTATTTTCCTCGCGCACGCACACTACTTACACTACACACTGCACACATCGCTGACACTTACACAGCAGCTTCACACCACTGAAAACACATATTGTATGCTGCAGCAACATCAAAACAGATTGCCAGCTCTTCTGCACAATGCTTCCTGCATATATTACTTCAAAATAGGTAAAGTATATTCATTTATTATTTTAATAATTATTTCATTAGCATACAAAAAAAACAAAAAAACAATGCTCATAGCACACAAACAACCAACAGCCTCGCAATGAGCGCCGAATAGTGCATATATTAATGCTTGCTGTCATTAACATGCCATTGTGAGACTTTGCAACTCCGCAATAGCGGTATTAGTCTACATTTCAGCTAACAACAATAATTTCTTAGATATGTGGCTGTATGATAGCTTTAATATTGTAGAAGCCTGATGTTAAGTGGGGGGCTGTCATTGAAGGAATGTGTACCTTAGAGACACTGTGAAAACCTTACACCTCATACATTTGCACACAATGCTTGCAGATGCAGAATATGCCTTCATGGACCTGAACAACTCTGGTCCGCCCCAATCCTGAGCAGCCTGGCGATTGGCTCAGTCTCTGGAGGAGGGGGATAGTGGGGTTGAATCCTGGCGGTGTGGCCAGTGGTCCTGATGGTAACCCCACTAGTTATATTACATCTTCCTCCTCCGAACCAAGGCTCTCGGCTCCGCTTCTCTCCTCCTTCCCCTGCAACGGTTCCTGCTTTTCGGGGGCTTGCTACTCCATTTCCTGCTCCGATGGACTCAGACCTCCTTAATGCTGAAAGAGAGAAAAGAAAGGTATATGTTATTTGTATGATGAATAATACATTGATTTGTGTGCATTCCTAACTATCTGACATCTAGGCTTGAACCTGGATGATTCTCCTAATTGCAACTCAGAGGAGCTATCATTTGCTATATATGATCTATTCTTTGGTTCTTGGTCTTGATTGTTCTTGGCTCCTATCTTGATTCCGGCTGCCTTCTGTAACTGTATAGGCTGCAGTTGGCACACCAATAAATTAACTCTTGATTGCTTGATTACTGTTCCCAGGAATAAAAGTGATTTGTCAGCTTCATGGATTTAATGATGCATCCATTTATCACTTGTTAATTCCATGGAGTTGACATGTCAGTGTCCTTGTTGTCATCATGTGCATGTGTAGTGTGTGTGATGTACATGTGGTGGCATGTTGGTGTATGTGATATTCACCTGACATGGAGGCTGGGTCATGCTGGGCCACCAGGCCTGAAGCTCAAGTGGCGGGCACCTGGCTCAGAAGGTCCTTAGCGGTTGTCTCCCACTCACTATAGCTCTCAGTCACATTCTTCTCCTCCTTGGGCATCATCCTCCTCAGCTTGGCTCTGATGTCATCAAAACGGTGCTTGATGGACCTCACATCCCTTGGCGCTGTGCCCACTGCTGTAACCTCAGCCGCTACCTCCTTCCATGCCTAAACCCTAGGCCCTCGCCCGACTTCCCTCCCCCTGCAAAGATCACGAGGCGGCCACGGATGGCACCAAGGAAGACCACACTCTCCAGGTGCGTGTAATTGTGGGCCATGTGCTTGCCATTAGCCTCTTACCCTCCCGACTGTGGACAGGGATCCTTAACTCCCTGACCTGTCCCTGAGACCTGTCCCTGCCCCGAACTACCCCCCCCTTGGGATTAGGCCCCTCCCCCTCTGTCCCTCTTCTAAGTGTGCCTAGTGCTAGGGCCACCCTGCCACCACCCACCTCCTTCTTTAAACTCTTCTCCTCCCCTTTCACCAGCTCCTCCTCCTGCTCCTCCTTTCCTCTACCACTCCCAACCTTCTCCTCCTCTCCACCACTCCTCTCCTCCTCAGTGTATCAACCATTTGCAAAAATAGATGAGACAGTATGGCATGGTGTATGGGCTTTATTAACTGTATTCAACCTATGTGAAACAAAATAGTCTATCAACATTAACAAATTAATAAAGCTGGATAGCTCTGTGTATGCAGAAAACTGTATAGAACAAAATTGACTGCAGCTAGCTTAAAACTTAGCATTTATTCCTAGCAATAAGCACGTACAGAATAAAATCATATACTGATTGTCAATGGACGGAAAATGCACCTCTGAAGGAGTGTCTTATGGCACTAAATGCTTTAGGCTGTCCTCCATTGCCTATGCCCCTTCTGGATCGCTACCTTGTTATGGTGAAGGGGCTTGTGTACTTCAATGAAGCTGTGAGCTATACCATGTAGGGTCAGCCAAGATTGGCAGGTCATGGCAGAGAGATAAGACAAATTGCGGTCCATTGAAGAAGGAACTGGCAACCCACTTTGCTAAGAAAAGTTTATGGACAGGCACAACAAGAGACATAACAATATGGCACCGGAAGATGAGCCCCTAAGGTCAGAAGGTGCCTACCACATTACTGAGGAAGAGCAGAGGGCAAGTAAAAGTAACCCTAGATCTAGATGAAGTGGTTGGGCCAAAGCTAAAAGGACACCCAGCTGTGGATGTGTCTGCAGAGGAAAGGAAAGACCAATTCAGAATAGGAACCTGGAATGTTAGAACTATGAACCAAGGCAAACTAGATGTGGTCAAGAATTAAATGACAACGTTAAACATTGATATTCTGGGAAATGGTAAACTTAAATGGACTGGAATGAAGAATTTCACGTCAGACAACCACCAAATCTTCTACTGTGGTCAAGTATCCTGCAGAAGAAATGGAGTAGCCATCCTAGTCAATCAAAGAGTGGCCAAAGCAGTGCTCAGGTACAAACCCAATAAATGACAGAATGATTTCAACTCAAATTCAAGGCAAGCCATTTAATATCACAGTGATCCAAGTCTATGCACAAACCACGGATGCTGAAGAGGCTGAAGTTGTCTAGTTCTACAAAGACATTCAACACGTCATAGATATAACACCAAGATAATATGTTACTATCATCATAGGTGATTGGAATGCTAAAGTAGGAAACCAAAAGACAACTGGAATAACTGGCAAATTTGGCCTTGGAGTTCAAAATGAAGCAGGTCAGAGATTAGTAGAATTTTATCAAGAGAATTCTCTGGTCATAGCAAACACCCTCTGCCAATAGCCTCTGAGACGACTCTACACATGGACATCACCAGATGGACAACATAGAAATCAGATTGACTATACACTTTACAGCCAAAGTTGGAGGAGCTCCATACAATCAGAAAAAAACAAGACCTGGAGCTGACTGTGGCTCAAACAATGAGCTTCTTATTGTATATTTGAAAATTAAAATAAAGAAAAGAGGCAAATCCATCCAAGAGGGAAATAAATAATATCCCTTGTGAATATGCAGTGGAAGTAAAGAATAGATTTAAGGGACAGAAGTTTGCAACATTATCCAGGAAACAGTCTGATGAGGCTTTGAAAGTAGCCCAGGAAAGAAGGAAAGCAAAAGGTAGTGAAGGTAAGAAAAGATTTGTACAACTGAATGCAGAATTCCAGAGGATAGCAAGAACAGAGAAGGAGACATTCTACAAGGAGATATGTTAAGACATTGAAGAAGATAACAGAATGGGAAAGTCAAGAGATCTTCTCAAGAAAATTGAGAACCTAAAAGGCATCTTTCATGCCAAAGTGGGTGTGTAAAAGACAAAAATGATAGGTGTAACGATCTGCTTTCTTCAGTCGGGCTTGATAAGGCTGTTATCGCCAAACCTACCCAGCAGATCCATCAGGTTCTTTTGATCCCTTCAAAAAGACAGCTGATGTCTTTTAAAATGAACTTACTCAGATGCACTATTTAAAAATATGAACTCAGGCTCAGCATTATAAAACTCAGAAACTGCTTTAATTTTTGTTGTAATTCATAACTGGTTCAATAGAGGTACATTTAAACTTGAGCTGATAACATTCTGTAACAATTTGTGTGTCTACTGGATTTTGTATATATTATTATTGATTTTTTTTATTGATTTTTATTAGACAGGTCAGACATAAAACATAGAGCAGCAAATACATTAGAAGTGGTAAATAGGAATTAACAGTAAACGTGTTTCTCACATCTGTTTTCTAATGTGTCGTCTGCCTGTCCAAAACTCCTCTTCTTTTTCAGTTTTCTAGCATTATAGTAGCTGAAAATAACTTTTAATTAACTTAGGGCTAATGGGGGAACTATGCTTGATGAAGTCCCGTAACTATGGGAAGAACTCTGTGAGCTTGGTTTCCTGTCCACATGTTGTCCTGAACTTAATTGGTAACAACTAATAGATTGAATACTCTGTGTTTAGGTTACTGTATGGGGCTAATGATGTTGGGTAAGTTAAGACTTCTCCTGCCATGGTTCCCTTACTAGCTCCTTTGGAGGGAAAAGTGTCACTCACCCTATTCATCTGCCGCGTCTTGTCTCCCAGGCGGCCCAGCAGGAGGCCCAGTGCTTGTAGTTATGGTCAACCTCAGCGGATAAGATGCTCATGGACCGAACAAACTCAATTTTGCTTAAGACTACTTCAAACGATGGGGTGGCTGTTTTCCAATGGGCGGCTACTACTTTCCTAACTGCTAGGAAAATTTGGTTGGTTAGGAATTGTTCTGAGTTGGACATCCTTTCTACCGGTAATCCCAAGATGGCCTCCTCTGGTCTCATGGGATAGCTTTGACCCCATAGTTTCTCTAGGGTTTTGTAAGTATCCACCCAGGTGTGTCTAATCATAGGGCATTCCCATAATGTATGGATTAGAGTCCCTTTCTGGTTGCAGCCCCTTTCACAAGTGTCGCTAATCATCGGGTTCCCTAGGTGCATTCTTACTGGGGTTAAGTACCACATCATAATAACTTTATATGAGTTTTCCATCAGAATTACGTTAAGTGATGCGTTTTTGGCTTGTTTCCGAATGTTGTTCCATTGGTCCCTATCTAAACTTATGTTGAGGTCTGCTTCCCATGCCGACTCGTAGTGTAATTTATGGGGCGTGGCTAAATTGCTTAAATGGTTATATATTATGGAAATGTTTCCTTTCCCACCCGGGAAGTTAATGCAACACTTTTCGAATATGGACATGTTTTGCCCTCCTTTGTTCTTAATGTTGTGAGTTAGTCTTTGGTTTATAGCGAGTAGGTTAAGCCATTCCCCCGGAGGTAGGTGTTTGTCGTCTAAGAATGCGGTGGTGGACCGTTTTTGATTAACTACTGGTAAATCTGCCGCAATTGAGCAATTATTATCAATTCACCCTCTGTATTGGGCATTAGTGTTTATTTGGGGGTTGGTTGATTGTGGTCACAGGGGGCAAAGCCCGAAATCTGGGCTCAGTAGCCTGTTCCTCTTATTTATATATTTCCATAGGTTTATTGAGTGCCTCACACTAGATGGGAGTGATTGGGGTAACTTGAAGCCCTGTTGGGTTGAGAGCCATGGTAACTGACGCATGATTAAGTCATTAGTCCCGTATGTGTTTCTCTAACTGAACCCATACCGGGGTTGAGTCCCTGACATACCATTTAGCTAGTTGTGCTAATCTGGCTGCTTTAAAATAGCGGGAAATGTCTGGAAATCCGAGCCCACCTCCCTTCTTAGTCGCGGTAGTTGTTTCTCTGTTTATTCTACGTTTTTTGTTGTTCCACAGAAAATTCATCAATAATTTTTGTATCTTTTTCAATTCTATTGCTAATATCGTTATAGGTATGGTCCTAAACAGGTAGAGCAGTTTGGGGAGTACGTTCATTTTGACGGCATGTAGCTTTCCTAGCCATGAGATCTTTAGTTCTGACCACCTGTGCAGGTCCCTAGTTATTTGTTTGATGAGGGTTGGGTAGTTTGCTTCATATAGGGTCTTAGTTGATTTTGTTAATTTTATGCCTAGATAGTTGATAGAATTCGGGGCCCATTTTATTGGGAAGTTATTGGCTAGTAGTTTTTCCATGGAGGGAGGAAGGGATAGAATAAGAGCTATGCTTTTACTTGTGTTAATTTTGAACCCTGACAGTGGCCCAAATTTAGACAAAAGTTTGAATAGATTGGGAAGACTGACTAGGGGGTTTGATATTGTTAGAAGGATGTCATCAGCGAAGAGGCTTATTTTATGATCTGTCGGGCCGACCCGTATACCCGATATGTCTGTGTGTTGACGAATGGCAATTGCTAGGGGCTCTATACTAAGGGCGAACAACAATGGTGACAGTGGGCACCCTTGTCTTGCCCCCCTCGTGATTTTGAATTTTAGCGAATTGTGTCCTTGGAATGTAACCTGTGCAGTTGGTTCCGAGTATAATGACGCGATGCTTCGCAGAAAACCTTCCGGTATTCCGAATTTGTTCAGTGTGGCATTCATAAATGTCCAATCTAACCTGTCAAATGCCTTCTCGGCATCCAGCGCCAACACCATTGTGTGGCCTTCACCACTCTTGGTTATGTCAATAAGGTCAATATTTTTTCTGGTATTGTCTGGCGCCTCTCTCCCCTTAATGAACCCTACTTGGTCCGGATGTACCACTTCAGGTAACAGATTCGCTAGTCTGGACGCTAAGATTTTGGTGTATATTTTTAAATCTGTGTTGATCAGAGATATTGGTCTATAGCTAGCACATTGGGTTGGGTCTTTACCCGGTTTAGGAATCAGTATTATTTTAGCTTCTAAGAATTCCGGTTTTATTTTTCCTCCATCTAAGAAGCTGTTAAATAGCTTGGGTAAGGTGGGGATAAGTAGGTTGCTCATATGTTTGTAGTAGAGGTTGGAGTAGCCATCCGGCCCTGGGGCCCCGTGCGCTTTTGTGGACTTGATCGCCTCCTGTATTTCTTTGACCGAGATGGGCTCTAATAGTGAATTGGCTTTAGTAGAGTCTAGTTGGGGTACGTTTATGTTACTTAGTGTATTTTCAATTTCTAGTTTGTGGGTTGGGGTACCTGATTCGGCTGTTTTGCTATAAAGGTCTGCATAAAATTGTCTGAATTCGCTTACTATTTGATCTGGTTTAAAAACTGTCTGCCTATTTTTGGTGATTATTTTGGCAATGAATGAGTTTGCTCTTTTTTCTTTTAGTCTAGTGGCCAACATTTTATCGGGTTTGTTTGCGTATCTGAAGAATTTGGCTTCAGTTCGCTGTAGGATAGTGATCATTTTCCCTCTTAAAATAGTGTTTAGTTCTTGCTTGTACCTTAGTACCTTCTCGTGGTTAGAGTCTAGTTGGGGTATGTTTATGTTACTTAGTGAATTTTCAATTTCTAGTTTGTGGGTTGGGGTACCTGATTCGGCTGTTTTGCTATAAAGGTTTGCATAAAATTGTCTGAATTTGCTTACTATTTGATCTGGTTTAAAAACTGTCTGCCTATTTTTGGTGATTATTTTGGCAATGAATGAGTTTGCTCTTTTTTCTTTTAGTCTAGTGGCCAACATTTTATCGGGTTTGTTTGCGTATCTGAAGAATTTGGCTTCAGTTCGCTGTAGGATAGTGATCATTTTCCCTCTTAAAATAGTGTTTAGTTCTTGCTTGTACCTTAGTACCTTCTCGTGGGTATGTCGTGACTTATCTCTAACATATAGTTTTTGTGCTTCTGATATTTTCTGGTTTAGGAGTAAAATTTGTGCTTGGTCTTTTTTCTTTTTGATTGAACTAATTTGTATGCATACTCCCCTGATCACTGCTTTGTGAGCTGCCCAAATTCCGTCTATGTCTATCTCTCCTACTGTGTTAAGATCAAGATAATCTACGATTGCAGTTCTGACCTTATCTCGTGTGATTGGGTCGTTCAGTATACCGGGGTTTAGTGACTACCTCGGCCATTTCCTTTCGGCAGGAGATTGTTTATGGAGATTTTGACTAGATTGTGGTCCGACCATGCTATGGGGCATATAGAGGCCTCAGTTAGGTTCCCTGTTACGTTCTGTTGAATCAGGATATAGTCTATTCTGGAGAGTGAACCATGTCTAGCGGAAAAAAATGTGTATTCTCTTTCCTTGGGGTTCATGTTTCTCCAGGTATCAATCATGCAGTTTATTTTTAGGAGTTTTTTAAGTGCTTTGGTCGCCGTTGGGATTTTATGTGAACCTGGGTCATTTGACTTGTCTTTGAACGGGTCCAGGACCACGTTCATGTCTCCTCCTATTATCTTAAGCTCGTGAGTTTCTGTATTTTTTTGAAAGAATGGCGTTTGTTCTGTGTTCGGGGCGTATATGTCCAAGAATGTAACCTTACGTTCATGTATGGTCCCATGGACTGCTATAAACCTGCCATCTTTATCTTTTTGAATTTTACTTAACTGAAAGTTGAGTCTTCTGTGGAACAGAATAGTGACTCCCTTTTGTTTGGTATCTGCAGTAGAGTGGAATGCCTGAGTAAAGACTCCCCCCCAATATTTTGGCACTGCTTGTTTTCTAAAGTGAGTTTCCTGAATCATTATGATATCTAGATTGAATTTTTGGTAATTCCTCAAGGCAACCCCCCTCTTGATTGGTTCGTTCAGCCCATGAGCATTATGTGACGCAATGACAATGTCCATATTTCTTGTTGAGGTGTATGACTTTTGGTGTGTGCAATAGGTTATCTCACCTTTCGGGATGCCTGTGGCTTAGTTATCCTGTGCCTCCTGCTGGTTTCCGCCCCGAAGATCGCTCAGCAGCCAGCTGTGTGGGAGAGTATCTGTACTCAAAGGAAAGAGACAACAGATAATGAGCCAAATTGACTGTATTTAATCCTTTGGAATTAAGAAAACCTGACTCAGTAACTAAGCAAATTCCTGTTTCTCCTCTAGTGGAGTTCCCTATGGTAAACCTGGATAAGAAGTCTAAGTTTGTGAGTCTGTTCGTGTGTCTCTCTGTTGGTCAGGAAATTATGTTATATGTTTGGGAGGAGAAATTCGCATAGATCCCTTAGGTATGCGTGTAGGTCTTTGACTGTCTCCGGCACATTTCTCAGTCTTATGTTTTGTCGCCTAGATCTGTTTTCTAGATCTTCATGTTGCAACTGCTGTCTAGATTGTTCGTCCTTCAAGGCCAAGATCTCTTCTGCTAGTCTGTTGTTATGTTGCATTATTTCCGACATTTTAGCTTCCAGTTTTATTGTTTTATCGTCCACCTTTTTAATTTCTGTAGATAGTTCTGTTGTCACTTTCCGGATGTCTGATTTGACCTCTTCTCTGAAGTTGGATATTAAGTCTTTAAGGTCTTGGATGTCCCTTTTAGTGCTAGGCACTGACATTTCAGAGTTTGTCATTGCTTGAACTGTGGCTATGGTTGCTTTGTTGGTAGGAGAGCTTGCTGAAGATTTGGGTAGGCAGTAAGATTGGATACCTTTATTGTTCTTCCTCGTGGCGACACCTGCCATCTGAGTGAGAGTACTGTAGTTCGAGTTGTTACCAGAGAACTGGTTTCACTTGGTTTGTCCCAGAGCAATTGTTAGCGTCCCTATGTTGCCGGGCTCTTTGCTAGTTACATCTTTTTGGGTTTATTAAAAGTTCTTGAACTGAGTTGGCCATATCCTGAATGTTTGTAGCTGAGAATTGAGCTTTTGTTGTCTTTTTTCACATGAGTGGTGTTTTTGAACTTTGTCCACTAGGTGGTAGCGGAGTTCCACTAGTACAGTCTGTTATATAAGCAGAGATTTGGCCTGGTAACTAGCATTGAAAAACAAATAGTTTTGTAATCCTGTGTCATATGCCTGATTAACCCTTTGTTTGCTGCAATTTCCTTGCGTAGTGTTGAACCCTTTTGGGGAAATTGTTGCTTTTTCTGTCCTCTTTGAGGGCTTTCTTTTTCCCTTAACAGGATTCACTCCCCTTAGTAAGATCTATTTGGGTTCTGGGCAGCCGCTCTTGGGGTGCACGCTCCTGTGTTAGGGGCCCAAAGATTCCTGGACCTGAGCTGCCTTGCTTTTAGGTACCCGCTTCAGTCATGTGCCTGGGGTCAGTGGGCTTCTGGGGGGATTCTTGAACCCAGAGGAGGGGGTCCCCTGCAATGGTTGTGCCTTCAGATTCCCTTTGGGCTTTTGGAGCCCCCTACATGTGCGCCTGTAGCATGGGCCTCTGTTGGTAAGTCTTGTATATATTATTATTGACAAGGTTTCATCTGCAAGGTATCATAACATCCACTTCATTATCTTCGCTAGGAATGCTGACATATACAGTATATATATCTTCTAGTTAGGTTTCCTCTCCTTTTATTAGGAGCCTAGACACACTTTGGTTTCCTCCCCTTTGATTAGGAGCATATACACACTTCATTAATTGTACAGGATCAGTGCAGCCATTTTCTCTGACGCATATATATCTTCCAGATATCTTTTTCCATATATATATATAAATCATATGTTCACTATGGATTCTGACACACATATATAAATATATATCTTCCAGATATTTTATTCATAAATATATATATATATATATATATATATATATATATACTGTATGTATATATATATATATATATATTTTATATATATATATATATATATATATATATATATATATATATATATATACATATATATATATATATATATATATATATATATATATATATATATTTTAAGCTTCTCAGAGTCACTAATAGCTGACTTACCTCACTTCACTCCTGGAAGAAGCATCACAGACTGGCTTGTTCTCAGAGACACCATTACATCTCACTCAATTTCTTTTTAACAAGTCATGAACCAAAAATGCAACATAGATAATCAAACATTACAAGTCAATATCACATAGGGAAGCAACATAGCATACAATTAACATACATAGGGTAATCAACTTAACATAAAAACATATCAAATAACAATAAAAATCACTGAACCCAGAGGATGGTCCGGGGAATCATGACAGTAGGGACTTAACAGAAGAAGATCAGATAAAGAAGGGGTGGCAGGAATACACTGAAGATCTATACAGGAAGGATATTAACAGCAGGGATTACCTCAAAAAATTGTCTAATGAGCTAGAGCCAGACATCTTGGTGAGTGAAGTGAGATGGGCCCTAGGATGTCGTACTGATAATAAGTCTGCTGGAGGTGATGTAATCCCAATTGAACTATTCAAAATTCTACAGGATGATGCTGTGAAATTGTCACTTGCCAACAGACTGGAAAAGGTCAGTCTACATCCCATTTCCAAAAACAAGGCAGTGCCAAAAAATGTGTTCCAATTATCGAACAATTGCACTAATTTCACATGCCAGCAAGGGGATGCTTAAGATTCTATAAGCTTGACTCCAACAATATATGGACCAGGAACTACCAGATGTGCAAACCGGGTTCCGCAGAGCAAGAGGCACAAGAGATCAAATTGCCAATGTCTGCTGGATAATAGAGAAAGCAAGAGAGTTCCAAAAAAACATTTACTTCTGTTTCATATACTATTCTAAAGCCTTTGACTGTGTGGATCACAACAAAATATGGCATGTCCTTAAAGAGATGGGAGTACCAGATATCTCCTCCTCCTCCTAAAGAATCTGTCGGCCAAAAAGACAAAGTTAGAACCGAACATGGTTCAAGATTGGAAAAGGTGTGCGACAAGGTTGTATATTGTCACCTTATTTATTAAACTTATATGTAGAGTACATCATGCGTAAAGCTGGACTGCATGAATCCAAAACCGGAATCAATATTGCTGGAAGGAATATCAACAATCTCAGATATGCTGATGATACTACTTTGATGGCTGAAAGTGAGTAGGAATTAAAGGACTTATTGATGAGGGTAAAAGAAGAGAATGCAAAAGTTGGCCTGCTGCTCAACATTAAAAAGACGAAGATCATGGCAAACGGCAATCTCACTTCCTGGCAAATAGACAGGGAAGAAGTGGAGGCAGGGACAGATTTTATTTTCCTTGAATCCAAAGTCTCTGCAGATGGTGACTGTAGAAATGAAATTAAAAGACGTTTGTTTTGGGGGAGAAAAGCTATGGCAAGCTTGGACAAGCTAGTAAAGATATTAAACTATCAACAAAGGTCTGCATAGTTCGAACTATGGTATTCCCAGTAGTAACATACAGATGTGAGAGCTGGATCATAAAGTAGTCTGAGCGCCGTAGAATTGACGCCTTTGAATTGTGGTTTTGGAAAAGACTGCTTAGAGTCCCTTGGAGTGCAAGAAGATCCAATAAATCAATACTTCAGGAAATCAAGACAAACTGTTCATTAGAAGGTATGATCATGAAGCTGAAGTTCAAATATTTTGGCCATATCATGAGATGGCAGGAGTCCCTAGAAAAGACGCTGATGCTGGGAAAGATTGTAGGCACAAGAAGTAGGGGACACTGAAGGTGGAGATGGATGGATGAGGTCACTAAAGCAATGAACATGAACTTGATGGGGCTCAGTGGCATGCTGTGGTCCATAGAGTCAAGGAGGGTCGGATGCGACTGAACTAAACAAAAACCATCATTGCCTATGATAATGTGATTTTTGTTGTATAGTTATTTTTTCTTTGCAACAATTGCTACATTTTGAGCTACCTGAGATAAATTTTGTTTTATACAATTAGCTGCATACACAGCCATACCCAGGTTTATTCATTGGTTGAACTAGTCATGTGACATTTGGTTCATGCTCATCTGGATAAGTCAAAGTGCCAGCATCTGAGTAATATAAGCCTTGACCTATAGTATGGGCACCATAACCTGAATTCAATGGGTGGAACAATATGACGTTTTGTATAGACGTTATTACATGTATTTAATGTATATGATTAGACATTACTAAACATATTCACTGAATGTTACATAGCAACATAGCAACACATTGTGTAAACTTTACTATATGCATTCATTTTGTTATCTATCTGTATATCTGTCTATTCCCCTATTTAGTATTGCAACTGTACCTTGATTAGCTCTTGAATATATACTTGACATTTTGACACAATCAGATTACACAGCTCAAAATCCTAATTGACAGTTACAGAAGTGAATAATACATTCTAAAATCATGTTTGCTCCAGCTCTTTAAAACATGGAGGGGTAACTAACAAATTAGACGGATAGACAATTGTACATATATAACATATATAAACAGTCATTCTTCCCTTTGTGAGTTTTAATATAAAATAAACTTAAAGAACGACTGTAGTGCATTTACAAGTGAGGCTCATACATTTGCTTACTGTGCATAGACTGTTAAAAACAGTATGCAGTTGAAAATAAATAAAAGTTAATATTGGAGATGCAAATCTCCTCCTACCTGTATCCATTAGGGTATGTGAACAGTTCTGTTTATGGATTGCATTATCATGGAGCTTGAAAGCAAGCTGGACTGATGTCACTGGTCCTGCCCCATGACATAATTAGCCCCATTCCCACTGCATACACAGAGGTAACAACTTTAATGACACATGCTTGCAGCTGCCCCATAGTTCCCAGTGGCAGTGCATGAGCCATAATAGCCAGTCACCCCCTGTATTGAGAATGCTGAGTCTGAAGCAGAACCTAGACTGGTCAGACTTTATTTTTAGTGCAGCACACTGCAAGAGCTGACCACAATCCCTGATAGACACAGGTAGGAGGAGATACACCGCTCTGATTGAGGGGAAAACCGACCGTTTAAATGCTAAAATACAATTTTAGCTTTTGTTTGTTTTAAATAGAATACTGTTTTTAATACCCTACCACAGCAATCAAACATATGAAAAATAATTGTAAATGAATTATAGTGGTCCTTTAAGTTCAGTTGGAACTTGCCCTTTAAACATCCAGTCTAAAAAGTACATTTTTTAATGGAACTGTATCAGCATTGAGTTCTTCACAGCTGGAGAATCTCTGGCGTATCACATATATCAGATAATGTATGTCAGCAATCCCTATCCTCTGGTGTATCGCATACAAATAAAAGATGACAGCTATCATTCCATACAGACTGTTTCCAGCAGAAGGCTTCATGAATAAATCCTAATATATTCTAAAATCCAAAAATAAAAGTAGGTGTGCAGTAGGTGTCATCAGAATACAAATGATATGCAATATAAATGTGCATAAATTATGTGGAGATTTTTTGTTTGACCCACTTAATAGATAAATATGATTTCACCTTCTAGTAAGTGTGACAAAGCAATTTATTCTAATAATAGGTGCAGTGTCTGGTGTATATAAGTTGCTGTCACTGACAAATAGTGTAAAATAAACTGAGGAAAATGCAAAAATAAATATGTAATAAAATACTGAAAGAAACCATGGGCTAAGTAGAAACTATTATCAAAAGTTACCATGGGCTAAGTAGAAAATATTATCATGGGGGCACCCAAGCAGTGCTTATAAGAAACACACATCTCATAAATATATGATATATATATATATATTTAAGTACAACATGCATTATTACATATCATTAGACAACGTTCTAAAAAAGACATTTAGTGGTACTCATAATATACTTAAATACTATTAAAATAAAAAATAAATGTTATACTGGAACATTATCATTTTATAAGTGTGGCTCGGTATACTAAAGATATGTCTCTTTTATCATTAACCAATACAGGGCACTTCTATTAAGCACTATAGTATTGTGCACAAAACCTGAATAAATTATTTTCCATCAGCCACACAAAATGTATAACTAGCCTATATCTTCACCATTTGATCTACTGAGCTTTTGAAATTACAGCTGTGAATTCAAACTTGTTGTTGTTTAGTTTTTCAGTCATGACGACTCTCCGTGACCCTATGGACCGCAGCACACCTGGCATATCTGGCAGCCACTGCCGCATGGAGCTCTTCCAAGCTCATGTTCATTGATTCATTTACCTCATCTATCCATCTCCGCCTCTGTCGTCCCCTTTTCTATATGGAATCCTGTTTTCCCATGATATGGCCAAAATATTTGAGCTTCTGCTCATGATAAAACCTTCCAGTGAACAGTTTGTCTTGATTCCCCTAAGTTCTAAATTACTGGATCTTCTTGCAGTACAAGGGGCTATAAGCAGTCTTCTCCAACACCACAATTGTACAGCACTCAGAATTTTTTATGGTCCAGCACTCGCACCTATATGTTACTACTGGGAATACCATCGTTCTAACTATGTGGACGTTTGTTGATCTTTACTGTTTAATAGCATATTCAAACTTGCCATAACTTTCCTCCCCAGAAGCAAATATCTTTTAATTTTATGGCTACAGTCACCATCTGCAGAGATCTTGGAGCCCAGAAAAATAAAATCTGTCACTGCCTCCACTTCTTCCCCATCTATTTGCCAGGAAATGAAAATTTCAAAATAGTATGCTTGATATTGAATGTCTTCAGTTTGCACTCATATATAATGGCTCTTTGTGGTCTTCTGCCCTAACATTTGATATAATTTGGCTTTTTTACACCCCTATAGCAGACACTCGATCTCTGCACACTCCATTGGCATGATCTGCTGAGCTCTTGTTGGCTTTCAGAGAGCTCAGACCCACACTGTTTACCTTGACACTGCTCCAGCCCCCACAATGTGACACATTTAGACAAGGAAGTAATAACAGTGAAATCAAGGCTTCTGACTCTTCTCACTCCTGTCCAGCACAGGCTGAAGCTTCACCGATCTCTCTGCTCTGAAGGCAGTATATATGTTTTAATAAATAATGATCTCCTAAAGCCTGCAACTAAGGTCCCCTTCCTAGAAAGGGCCCATGCAATAGGATCCCCCATATACCCCTGAAGGCCTCCCTGTTCTTTCTGAAAATATTTTATAATGTTGGCATAAATTTACTTTGCTTATTAAAACACTCCTTTGAAATAAAATATGTAGTTTGTTTTTAATAAAAGGAAATAAGCAAACACAAACATTATCAAAGCACATCTCATTTTAATAAAGTAAGACATAGCTGTATTGACTATATAAAGTTCTAAATTATTATGTGCAACAGTACAAACCATTTCCTTTCACAATAAAAACATAATTCTGATAATAATTAGCAGAGTAATTATTAGTCTCTCTGTACGCGTAAACTAGCACAAAGCAATTTGTGATGTATTGTCTCATTTTATTAAAGTTAATATTTCACAATGGCTTTTCATTCTGCAAACCAAGTCAATGTAATTCTTCTTTCAAACATTTAAAGGAGATGTGCACTTTTAAGTTATCAAATCAATGAGCTGTGGTTAGAACTCAATGTGGCAGAATTGAAACTTACATCCTATGAAGAAAATCATTAGATGGCTAACACTTCAGGTGCTTTTGAATTATGTAACAAACTCACTACGTTAAGAGCTATACTAGTCATGAGCATAACATTTTTTGGGGAAATACTTTGACATGCTTCTTAGCCTTCATCTACAATGCATTAGGGGGTATGTAAAACTGTAATTGCAGTTTTTAATTCAACTGACTGCTTCTGAGCATATGAGGGGAGGGGAGAGTAAAAGGTTTCAAATACTTAAAGCTGATCTCAGTCACCAATGAAAATGTGGACTGTGTCCGGTACCTCAGGATAACATTGGACCGTCCACAACTGTGAGAGGTGCTAGCTTCAGCACCAGTAGACTATTTGACTATATTCACTAAGGTATAATAAATGAACCTGCTGGATCGTGACCTTGTTGTGTTGAGCAGATACAAAATAAATAATAGCCCCTGTGAATATGCAGTAGAAGTAAAGAATACATCTAAGGAATTAGACATCGTAGATAGAATGCCTGAAGAACTTTGTGACATTGTCCAGAAAACAAAACAAAGAATATCCTCAAAAGAAAAAACATTAAGAAGGCAAACTGACTGATGCATCTTTGAAAGAAAATGGTAGTGGATATATATAGAAAGAGATTCTTTGACTGTGTGGATTACAACAAAATGTGTCAAGTTCTTAAAGAGGTGGGGTACTAGACCATCTCATTTGACCTCCTGAGGAATCTGAATGTGAACCAAGAAGTCACACTCAGATACTAACATGGTCATGGAACAACCAAATGGTTCAAGATCAGGAAAGGAGTGCAACAAGGTTGTATATTATTAACTAATTTATTCAATTCAGATGACAGATGAGAGTGCAAAAACTGTCCTTCTGCTCAACATTAAAAAGACGAGGTTCATGACAATCAGAAATCGTAGTTCCTGGCAAATAGACGGGGAAGAAGTGGAGACAGTGACAGATTTTATTTTCCTGGGTTTCAAAATCTCTGCAGGTCGTGACTGCAGCCATGAAATAAAAATATGTTTGGTTCTGGGAAGGAAAGCCATGGAAAGTCAGGATAAGCAATTAAACTGTATTAACAAAGGTCTGCATACTTAGAACTATGGTATTTCTAGTAGTGACTTATGTATGTGACAGCTGGACCATAAAAAAGGCTGAGGGCCGTGTAATTGACACCTTTGAATTGTGGCATTGGAGCAAACTGCTTAGAGTTTATTGGACTGCAATAAACATCCAATCAATCAATACTATAGGAAATCAAAGCAAACTGTTAAGTGGAAGATTTGATCATGAGATTAAAGTTCAAATATTTTGGTCATATCATGAGAAGACAGGATTCCCTAGAGAAGACTCTGATGCTGGGAAAGATTGAAGGCAAAAGAAAAAGCAGACCATAGAGATGGAGATGGATAGATTAGATTATTGAAGCCATGAGAACAGTGCCAGGTGGGGAATTTGAATCTGGCAATAAACCTGTTAAACCATAAATCAGGTGTCCTAAGGCGAGCTCAGGAAAGAAACCTCTAGTGGAGCAGAAGGGCACCTCAGAGAGGAAGTGGCTGACAGATGTGCCTTGCGTGCCGCTGTCTATAGGGTCATGGAGAGTTGGACACAACGCATAAGTGACTGAGCTACAAGAAATAGTAAGCACATTTTTTTTTTACATTCTTTAACGTTTTCATTTTTTCATAGGAAAATATAAGACAAAGGATAATAAAGTCAAATTTCTCCTGGGGTTCCCTCATCTAAAGCATATCCATGGGTTTCCTAATGGACCCACATGGCATATAATATTAACTCTTACACCACGGTCCCTATAGGTATAATACAAGTACTCAAAGCTTAGGATAGTTAGAACATTTGGAGCAAACATATGGCATTTATTGGAGGTTAGGTTTAAGTGTATTATTTGATAGCTCAATAGTGATTTACAAGGGAATTTAAATCAATTCTTTGCTTATGGGAGGCATGGAATGGAGGCCTAATTTTGGAGGTCTAGGACAGTGAATACACATGGGTATTTGTTAATTTAACAGAGATGTAATGGACTGTATATTGCTGTACCATTGCAGAGAATTAGGTTAACTGTTGCCCACCACTGGTCTAAGGAGAAGAAGAGTGGCTAGAGTAGAAGAAATTAAACTTGAACTATAAATCCCAAATCTTATGGAATTTCAACTCCCCCTCCAATGGACATACAGCAGGGGTGAAGAAAGGAAGGTATTCTAGTCTCTGAAACACTAAAACTTAAATTCACATTTTAAAATCTACATTAAATCTAGTTTCTTCAAATACTGTTTTTTCTTGACAATACTTTATTAAATAATCAAGTTAACTAAACTGGCCACAGAAAAGTGTTGTATGTACTGTGCTTCACATACACTGAACCCGTAGCTATAATTATTTTTCTATCATTATATTTCCAGTGTAAACGTTTAAATAAAACATATATATCAATAATAGACACTAAATAAATTAGATTAAAATCATATCGTAACCCCCACAGGTGCATGTTTCTCCATTTCTGAGCCCACAGAAATCTTGGTGTATTTGCACATATAGCATTTCTTTTTATCCTGGCTCATGCTATGCTCAACTCATTAATCTTTCATGAGAACAGGCTGGCTGGTGAAGGCAAGAAGGCTATGTACACAAATCTAAAGGGAATTACATCTAACTAGGTCTAGTGTTTTCACTGACATGGATGAAGTAACAGTTTTGCAGATTATAGTAGGTATATATAGGTGACGTGTCTCTTGAAGAAAGAACTAGATGGCTATCCCTGCTGAGACATGTTTAAGTCTACAATATTAAAAATTTTCCCTTTTCCATAATAGGGGTATACTCTCGTCAAATAATAATTAAATATGTTTTGTAACTGAATATTAAGGAAAATATATATTTTTAAACCTTCTCCTTCTATGTTTTTTAATTTTTTGACAAATCATCTTGAAAACAGGCAATGACTCATTTGCCTTTTTTGGTCATTAAATTAATTTGCCAATTATTGTAATTCAATAATAATAATAATAATAATAATAATAATAATCACCTTATAAGAGCTTCTAAATAGGAAAAAACTCCATACTCCAAATGGCAATTTCATTTTGAACAAAAGGAGGAATTCTATAAACAGGATGCTTCTTAAGCTGCTATTTACTGCAGCACATTGCTTATTATTGGTATTCAGGTATATATATGCGATTTACTAAAACTCACATACTATACTTAGGACTGCAGAAATGCCCAATGTAGCATTATATACCCATCCTCTATACACTCCTTTAAACATTGCGAACAGAGTAGAGCATACATGTTAGGGTATCAAGCACGTGCAGTTTAAGAGCTCTTTCCATCAATTAGTGACTTAGTTCTAAAAATTAGGTAAAAATAATTATTTCTCTCTTTGAATCTCAAGAAATACAGTGGATGCACTGCATTCTGGGAAACTGGGGGCACATGCAAATGAGTCCACAATGCATTTTCACTGCTCCATCCAATATCACTTTAAATATGGCTCCTTTTAGCATATGCCTGGCCTGCTGTTATAGGATAGCTTTCTTGCATAGCATAAGATGGATATGCACCTGAAAACTACCCACAGACTACCCATGATCTCATCATTGTGAGGCTGGTAAATAAATCTAAAAAAGTATTCATTTTATATTTCCATGAACCGGGATTAATTTACACTACTGTAAGCATCAGTTGTGTTCACATTATTTTCCTGTTTTAGATAGCTGCTTATGTTATATGCAAATGGCATAATATTGGTAATATAATTACATTAAAATATAAAATATACTGCAATTATGGGGTTGCCAAGATATCAATCAATGACTCATTAAATGCACTTGTCTATTATTGTAATTTAATAAGTAGAAAAATGTGAAACTACAAATACCAGTTTATTTTTGTAAAATAAAATTTCAAATCTGTTCAAATTTAAAAAGGAAACTTTTTACTATTATATTCAATTTTGTTTTTAATTTTTAATTGGTGGGTGTCATTTGTGGATTAATCATCTGAAAGGGACCTTAGAAGTACTTCTGCACTAGTTATGTGTGATTTTTTAAAATAATAATTCCACTTATTCCTTGAACCATCTCAATAAACCTCTTGAGATGAAATGTATCTATTTCCCCAAGCCCGAAATGCTTATGGCTTGTAACAAAATTATATCTTTACGCCAACCATTTTTTTTTCTTGCATAGTCTCCCCCCCCCCCCTCTACTTTATGCACCACATGATGAGCACTTTTGGTGCCCATCACAAGCCCTGCAATGAGCGCTTTGGCACTCATTGCAGCCCCCCTCAAGCCTGTAACTTTTGGCCCTCGGGATGAGCGCTCATTGCGCATGCGCAAGCCCATAAATTATAACATTGTGTGACGACAACTCGCAATTAGCACAACTACCAATTGGCACAACTATTATATGTGATATATATATATATATATATATATATATATATATATATATATATATATATATATATATATATATACAGTGTCATGAGCCTCCTGAGCACCAGTCCTGGGGACTCATGTGATCCCAGGATGATTGGGATTTTGAGGATGGCCATTGCCCTGGCTGCTTGAAGACTCCTATCAGGACTGTGGTGTGGGACTGGGCTAAGTATTTTTTATAGTTATTTAATGTTATATTAAGTTGATTACCATATGTATGTTAATTACTGTATGTTATGTTATGCTGTGTTATATTATGTTATGTTAATTACTCATTGTTATGTTATGTTAATTACTGTATGTTATGTTACTTGACTTGTGATGTGTGATTCTGTATGCTGCATGTGTGGTTCATTAAGTGTTAATGTCGGTCTGTAACTGTCAGAGAGAGTCAGTTAGGCAGTTGGGATCCTGCTGGGTGGACAAATCTGCTCCTGATGAAGAGGGATAGTCTGCTCTGAATGAAGATATCTAAAGTATGTTTATGCTTCTAATCAAAAGGGAGGTAACATAACTTGAATATATATATATATTGTGAGAATGTAAGGAGCCAGGGACAGATTATTGAGGGCTGTTATGTAAGCCATAGGCTGAACTGCTCCTTGTATCCAGCTCTCAGGGAGTTAAAACACGTAAATTCACCTGGTCCAGTGCTTCACTATAAAAACCCCAGGAAGCCCCAGTGAAGGGGAGGGGTGTGCTGCTGATTAGGCTCTGTCCTGAGTAGTTTGGAAGCTGAAGCCAGAAGCTGGGGCCTTGCCTAGGAGACAAGCTGGAAGTACAGCTAGTTGAGAGGAGTGACAGCTTCCTGAATTGCTGCGGGGATGACCAAGGTGAATCATTTGGAGAAGCAATGTGGTGAGTGAGATCCTGCGGTTTCTTGGAGTTGAAGGTACCAGACTGATTATGCCTCAGGGAAGTTGCTGAGTGTGGAACTGACAGAGGCCCTGTTTGAAGGTACCAGACTGATTATCCCTCAGGGAAGTTGCTGAGTGTGGAACTGACAGAGGCCCTGTTTGAAGGTACCAGACTGATTATGCCCCAGGGAAGTTGCTGAGTGTTGGACCGGTACATATGCAATAATTTAATACTGCTGTATCAAAGGGTCCCTGGGGTGAAGCATACGGGAGAGAAGGGCGGGCCCTATGCTTCATCCGCGGCTACTGATGTAGAAACGTGGAAAAGACTACCGATATACAAGTGACTATTTGTAACCTGGCCACAAGGTGGCAATCTTTCAATCACCAGAGACTATTTGTAACCTGGCCACAAGGTGACAAATTATAATTATTAAAAGACTGTCTTTGACCTTGCCACTAGGTGGCGCTATTCCTACGAAATTACTCCTTCCCGAGTACAACGGAGTGGGAGCTCCGTCCTGAAGACACCGGGGTGTAGTCTTTTTGTCCCTTTTGCAGGTAAGCTGCACAGGTACAGTCAGGGCGTTCCTGTGTCACAGTCAGTCCGTATATGTAGATGTTTATTTTCGTTATTTAAGCAGAGTTACTGCTCCTGTTTGTTTTGTTATTTCATAATAAACATGTTTGCGGCCTCACCAGAAGGTATCCATTTCTAACTCAAGAAAGCACAGCCCTACACGGCCATCCTGGTCACAATATATATATATATATATATATGTGTGTGTGTGTGTGTGTCAGAATCCATAGTGCGGAGAGGATTCATTTATATATATATATATATATATATATATATATATATATATATATATATATATATATATATATATGGAATAAGATATTTGGAGGATATATGTGTCAGAGTCCATAGTAAAGTAAATGGTCCTGATCCTGTACCAGTGCTATAATAGGCACCTGTTCTGCCTTTTCGAAATCTCCGTTTGCTAACTCTTCCTCCAGAGCCTCGATTTCCTTATTCAATGTCTGGACCATTTTCTCCTTGATGTTCGCTAGGAGGATTTCATCCTGTAGGCAATCTTCTACAGACTTTATCTTCCTCTCCTTCTTGTGGATCACATTCTTCAGTTGCTCAACAGCTGAGGTAAGTGACATCTGTTCTGGCTTTTGAGCATGCAAATTTTGAATATCCATTCGTAATGAGGAATTTTCTTTTTTCAGTATTTTTAACTCTTCTTGCTTGTTTGACTCCTCTATGTGTCTGGCCACGGAAAGTTCATTCACTCCTCCCCTGTGTCTCTTTGCCCTGCTCTCCACCCTGTGTCTCTTTCCCTCCCACTTCCTCCCCTTTGTCTCTTTCCACCCTCTCCCCCCTCCCCTTCCGCTGTGTCTTTCTCCCCGCTCTCCCTCCCCTATGCTCCTTTTGCCATTTATGGTTGTGAAACCATTTGCGGCCTTGGGGAAATTGATCTATTACCACAAGCCCAAAATGCTTATGGCTTGTAACAAAATTATGTCCTTACGGACATTATTTTTTTCCCTTGCATAGTCTCTCTCCCCCCCCCCCCCCTCTCTACTTTATGCACCTCACGATGAGCACTTTTGGTGCTCATTGCAGCCCCCCTCAAGCCTGTAACTTTTGGCCCTCGGGATGAGCGCTCATTGTGCATGCGCAAGCCCGTAAATTATAACATTGTGTGACGACAACTCGCAATTAGCACAACTACCAATTAGCACAACTATTATATGTGATATATATATATATATATATATATATATATATAGATAGATATACATATATATATATATATATATATATATATATATATATATATATATACAGTGTCATGAGCCTCCTGACCACCAGTCCTTGTGACTCATGTGATCCGCCCAGGATGATTGGAATTTTGAGGATGGCTATTGCCCTGGCTGCTTGAAGACTCCTATCAGGACTGTCTCGTGGGATTGTGTGGTGTGGGACTGAGCTAAGTCTTTTTATAGTTATTTAATGTTATATTAAGTTGATTACCATATGTATGTTAATTACTGTATGTTATGTTAGCTGTGTTATATTATGTTATGTTAATTACTCTTTGTTATATTATGTTAATTACTGTATGTTATGTTACTTGATTTGTGATGTGTGATTCTGTATGCTGCATGTGTGGTTCATTAAGTGTTAAATAATTTGGAATGTTGTGTTGTCGGTCTGTAACTGTCAGAGAGAGTCAGTTAGGCAGTTGGAATCCTGCTGGGTGGACAAGTCTGCTCTGAATGAAGAGGGAGAGTCTGCTCTGAATGAAGAGGGAGAGTCTGCTCTGAATGAAGAGGGAGAGTCTGCTCTGAATGAAGATATCTAAAGTATGTTTATGCTTCTAATCAAAAGGGAGGTAACATAACTTGAATATATATATATATATATATATATATATATATATATATATATATATATATATTTGTCAGAATCCATAGTGCAGAGAGGATTCATTTATATATATATGGAATAAGGTATTTGGAGGATATATGTGTCAGAGTTCATAGTAAAGTAAATCGTCCTGATCCTGTACCAGTGCTATAATAGGCACCTATTCTGCCTTTTCGAAATCTCCATTTGCTAACTCTTCCTCCAGAGCCTCAATTTCTTTATTCAATGTCTGGACCATTTTCTCATTGATGTCTGCTAGGAGGATTTCATCCCGTAGGCAATCTTCTACAGACTTTATCTTCCTCTCCTTCTTGTGGATCACATTTTTCAGTTCCTCAACAGCTGAGGTAAGTGACATCCATTCATAATGAGGAATTTTCTTTTTTCAGTATTCTTAACTCTTCTTGCTTGTTTGCCTTCTCTATGTGTCTGGCCACTAAAAGTTCATTCACTGTTTTGATTTTTTCATATTTTATTACTCTTCTGCATCTGCCCTAATAAATTTTTTATTAGCCTGTAATTCCTCAATCTGTAATAAAACAGCTGTAAATAAAACAAACTCCTTGTTGTGATTATGCAGAGCATTGTCTTCCTCAACTTTGTGAGTCACTTTTGCATGCTCATTCTGAAGTTGCTCATCAAGATATCTTATTTTCTCATCTCTTTCAATTACATTTATTTGCAGCTGTTCATTCTTCAAACCCTGGGACATATTGATTTCTGCTTTTAGGGACATATTTTCTCTCTGTAGAGCCTGTTAGTACTGGGCAAATAGTCTGTTTGTCTCTGCATCTTCTCCAAGTCACCAAAAGTATTCGACTACTTGCTTGCATAAGTTTTCATATGCCATCCTAGCTGCTGGTTTTATGATGAAGGGATCCCGCTTCTGACACCAGTTGTGGCAATTTGCTTTCTTCAGTCGGGCTTGATAAGGCTGTTATGGCCAAACCTACCCAGCAGATACACCAGGTTCTTTTAATCCCTTCACTAAGACAGCTGATGTTTCTAAAATGTCCTTACTCAGATGCATTATTTAAAAATATAAACACAGGCATAGCTTTATAAAAATCAGGAACTGCTTTTATTGCTGTAGAAACTTTATAACAGGTTCAATTTGTGAATGTTTAAACTTGACTTGATAACATTCTGTAATACTTAAACTGGGTCTTATTGGGTTTGTTTAACTGGCTAATACATTCATTATTTAATGTTTCATATGCCAGGCATCATAACATTCAATTCATTCACATCTTCTTTAGGAATGCTGACATATATTTACATCTTCTAGACAGATCTCCTCCCTTTGCATTAGGAGTATAGACACACTTCAGTTTCCTCTCCTTTTATTAGAAGCATTTACACAGTTTGTTAATTGTACAGCATCAGGACAGCCATTTTCTTTACTATGGACTATGACACACACATATATATATATATATATATATATATATATATATATATATATATATATTAGGAACTTGCCCTTCAGAAATGACGGGAGTAAAATTTGAAGCCTAGAAATGCTGTTTGCCACCGGATGCACTCTTATCCCTCCTTACCTTTTTTTGTGTTTTTAAGATTTATTGTTGTCATGTAATAATGCATATGTATGAAAAAGTACAGCAAATAATTGTTTTAGTACTTAATGTGTTTATTTTTCTAACATGCAACTTGTATAGTTATATTTGTTACCAACTCAGAAACCTTATAAAAATGTTTATTGTAACGTGTTCATCAATATTATAAGACTGATGACACTTTGTTTTAAACCATATCTATATTGTAAAACATTACATATTTTTTTACACATATGTAAAAAAAATATTGAATCCAGAGGAAGGCAAACAGAAGAAACCCAAGTGAAATTTATCCAATTGTCTCAAATGGAAAAAAAAAAATCCTTCCTGACCCCAGATAATGGTGATCAGATTGCTCCCTGGATCAATAGTCTGTGTGTAATTATACATTAAAATTAAAAAAAAAAACGAAATACATACATTAAACATAATAAGTAAATTCAATTCAATAACCTTATAACTAGATACAATCCTAGTAATTATTCACCTCAATATTATAAGACTGTTTAAACTTTGTTTGAAACCATATCTATATGTAAAGCATTACATGTTATTTAACGCATTTCAAACTGTTTATATTGAATCCAGAGGAAGGCAAACAGAAAAACCCAATTGAAATCTGTATCTAATTGTTTCAATTGGGACAAAATCAATACCCTGTTTGTAATTATACACGAAGAGGCAAAATTGCTAAATACATAAACTAAACCTCAAAACTAACTGATAATTAAATTCAATGAAACTGAGAAAAACAGGAAATTCAAACTGCAAATATATGCATTGAAAGTATTAAGTACATATATTCTTGGTATGAAAACTGGTTCACCTTTATGGGTCCCATTCCGAATTTCTGCATGTATGAATTGCTCTCTTAAATCCTGAACAATTAATTTTGTCCCATTACAAAGTCCTTTTTTGGGGTTCATATTTCTCAGTAACATGACAATTGCACATGTTTTGAGCTGCAAAACATGTAGTGGCATTCCAGAGGGAGTTAATGAATTTATAAATTCAGTGGTGAAATTAGATTTACTCTGTTTGTCATCAGCTAGAACAGAATCAGCACTGTAATATTTTTTTTCTTTTTGTGTGCAATCAATTAATTTCAAAATTGTGTTATTGAGATCCAAAGCATCTTTATTTTTGGATGTCAATATTACCTTCTGCGCAAGCTCTGATGAATGTTCTGGGGTTATTTCATTTGGGAATATTGCTGATATGATTGAATCTTTGCAAATAATTTCTGCTGGTATTTCAAAGGTATCCTCAGGTAAATTGGTTATTACGTCTATTTTTCCTTCGCAATTTTAATTAGCCAATCATTGAATTCATTTTGGCCTTCAGATCTCATATTTAGTTTCCACAATGTCTGTGCGATTTCCACATACAACCACAGGTAATGTTTGTCTGAAATATCCTCATAATAACATGACTTTTCCACCAAAAGGCAAATCATTACTCATGACTTCATGTAATAAATGATCAATACATTGCAGAGCATGGCACGACATCATAGTGGCCTAATCTATGATAACTAATTTTGTTTTTTAAACTTACTGGGTTGAGATGATTTAATTCTAATATCGGGCACTGATGTTTGCAAAATTGGAACTGGAAGCTTAAATCCACTATGTACTGTTCTGCCACCTTCTACAAAAGTGCAGCAATCCAGTCATTGCAAAGGGATGTGCTATTTCACCTTTACATCTAATTGAACTCATCAACAAATTATAGAGATCATTTTTTTTCAGATCCACCAGGTCCATCTAGATAAAAATAACCCTCTTTGAGCAAGTGATCATCTAGTGCTTGTTGTATTGCATTGAAAGCGTCCAATTGCAAATCATTGAAAGTGGCAATTTTTTCTTCTGTTTTTTTGTTTCTCGACATCAGCGTCATAGTTGTCCAAGTTTATATCATCCCTAATTCCTGGATCTGGGAGATTAAAAGTTGCACAACTTAATCCATGACATAGAAACACTTGTTGAATTTCCATTAATGCTTTTAATTCAGCTATGGAGATATTTTACCTTTTCAAAAAGTCTTTATACATATGTATGTTAAATGTTTCCCACAAAGCCAATGCATTTGGAACATTGCAAAATATGCAGATGTATGCAAACTGTTCCCTCATCTGGCGTGACTTTTTAGATAGTGCTGCTTCTTCTAGACATCTCTCCTGTTCTGTGTCATCAGTAAGGAAGTTTCTATGTCGTGCAGCTAATTGAAAGGTGTCATAAACTGTGTCTTTGACAGTTCTCAAGTCTTCAAAACTTTGTGCACCAGGAACATTTAAAAGTAGTAAACATAAGCAGAAACGTTCAATGTCTCTGGGACTTACTGTATACATTCTGGTAATAATTGTATTACCACCCTTTTGTATACGTTTCCATAAGCCATTTACGAAAACATAATGATATGGAATTTCATTTAATAAGTATTCCCTTGCCTCAATATTGTTTGAATTTAGGATAAACCAAGCAGTAAGTGTGGTTTGTCGATGTTTATTTTGTGCCAGAGCATTTTCTTCATTGCCAGTATGAAAGTAAACTAATTGTCTTTGTGGCAAATGTACAGCTTATCGATATACTGCACATGAGCAATCATGCATGCAATTTCAGAAGCCGCCACATTGCTTCGGTGCACTGCCATAGCGAGCATCTACATGAGATGCCAGTTCATCATGTAGTAACTAATTTTCTTGATCATTTGGGCCACTTTTTATCACTACAGTTGCGGCATCATATCCTTTATAAATATGTTTGTAGACATATTTAATTGATTTAATAGAAGTGCAAGCTTCAAAATGTATGTGGGCATTATACTTCATTAAGAGATGTGGATTAAATGGCACCATGTGTTATCTACATTATTGCCTTTGGACCTTTTCTTCGTCTATACAATGGATAGCCATCACAATTTGCAAAAGTTTGATCTCTAAATTCTTTGGGGAAATCTTTTGTGCATTTCTTATTTTCCATACAAGGTGATTGTGGATTTAGCTCTCCGCATGGGCTATGAATCATACGATGTGTTACAATTTCATATAGTGTGGCATGTTTTTGTAGATGTGGTAGTTCAGCAGTTATTACTGAATCCACTTGGTCTGCAGTATTTCATTTCTGATTTTCATCAAGTATTATCAGAATATGTGCATGTGTAAGGCCTCTTTTCTGGAATTCAATGGTATACGCATAAGCCAAACACTTACCAAATAAGTTAGTGATGGTTATGTATGGCTGATAATTTTATTTTGAAGACTCGCACCACTAAGTCTGGTCTATCAGAAGCATTTTGACCATGTTTGAAATTATCCACAATTTCTGGCTATTGAGGATTACATGTAAATGTAATAAATAAATCTGGTTTGCCAAATTTAGTTACAATAGCCATAGCATCATTGTATATTTCTCGCATATTGCGAGGAGATCCTTGAAAGGAAGATGGGAAAAGGATGGCTCGGCCAGCTGCTAGATTTTGGTTTGTAGCCGCTTCAGCAACAAAATCCAGTTTATGTTGTTGGTATTTGTTAAAATTTCAATTATTGGCTTCTACTTGCAGGTATGAATCAGTGATCCATTGTTGTGTCCGGTTTCCAGCACTTAAGATGGGATTAAATGTATCCCTAATAGCAGATTAAGTCACTTTAAATTCAAGCATGGAAATATTATTTCTGACACGTTGATTAGTGTTTGGATAACTTATTCATTCTGGTTACCAACCTGCCTCTCCATTGGGATACAAAATTGAATACGTCATTGGATCTAAATTGGTACTTAAGATACTGATGTTAATGAATGGTTGCTCTTCATTTCTTGGATATTTTCTAATATCCCTTTAAAAAGGTGGCTCCCCTTCATCATTTTGAAAGACCATTGCAACCTCATTAGATGTGGGTATATAACATCTTTTATCAGAATTCTTATCTCTTCTAAGAACAATACTGACTCTTGGTATTTGCACCTAATTTTGTTGTGCATGAATACGTTGTTGTTGTTCAAGCTCATCAAAAACAGTGGGTAAGCATTTTGTATTTTCAGCAAGCTGCTACGTTGTACCACAGCTTCGTTTGTATCTAGGACATATAGTTGAGCACATTTTCTTTGCTGTCCTTCCTCAGGGTATAAATGTGAAGTACAGTGGTAAATTTGTCCTTGAACTTTAAAGCAGTAAGGGCCATGTCCAGCAATATTTTCTGCTAATGTTGCACCCATAGATGCAAAAGAAATGGCACTATTATAAGATTGTATATTTTGTTTAAAATTTCTGTAATTTGGGAAAGTTGGGTCAGTCATTATATTTTGTAAATATGTTGGGTATTGTTCTTTTTCAGGAAGTTTAACTTTTCCCTTTTGACAACAACTAATGAACTTACCATCTCTTGGTCTTTCATTTTGAAATTGATAAGCCCTACAAAACTAACAAAGGACATTCAACATACCACAATTGTGAGGCTCTACACTTTAGACCTGTAAATAATGGATTATCCTGTGAAGCAAGCTCAACATTACAAACGATATCTATATTGTTATCATTACCATATTCTTCCAATGTTTGTTGAACAATACTTTTACATTTCCTATCTCTCTTACGCAGACTTTTCGGATCATCAGTGTGTCTTCTCTTGTAAATGAGGTCACGCTCTTGTTCTCTTACTCTTTTTTTAGTGTCCTCCAATTGTTTCTGTCTCCATCTTTTGGTTCGTTCCTGGTGCAGATATTCTTCATATTGTTTGCTGCTTTCTGGCTTCTCATCCATTAAAATCTGTAATTATAAATATTAATTTTTATTTTCAACTTACCTATTATGTTAATGAGACATTTTGATGTAAATTAATAATTTAATGTAGCTTACCTCTTCCACTTCCTTTTCCATTGTTTTCAATGCAGTGTGTAGATACAGGGGGGGGGGGGGGGGGGGAGTGGCGAAGAGTTACACGGGAGTGAGAGAGGGGGCAAAGAGACACAGGGGTGGGAGAGGGGTTGGGAAGAGACACATGGAAGGTTGAGGGGGGTGGGAGAGCCACAGGGTAGGGAGAGGGAGGGGGGAAGAAACACAGAAGAGGGAGAGGGGGGTGATAAGAGCCACAGGGGAGGTAGGGGCGGCGGATACACAGGTTAGGGGGGGGGGAGATACCAAGGGGAGGGAGAGGTGGGGGGGTAGAGACACAGGGGAGTAAGAGGGGGTGGAGAGGGGAGCAAGAGACACAGAGGAGGGAGAGGGGCAATAGACACAGAGGAGTGAAAGGAGAGTATGTGAAAGAAACAC
Source organism: Discoglossus pictus (assembly GCA_027410445.1). NCBI lineage: Eukaryota > Metazoa > Chordata > Amphibia > Anura > Alytidae > Discoglossus > Discoglossus pictus. The sequence goes on from CM050163.1 coordinate 230,141,694, forward strand.
AAACACATTATGTGACTTCTGCACCAGAGCTTTTTATGGGCTTTATAACAAAGGGGGTGAATACATAGAAACATGCCAATTTTCTGTTTTCTATTTCTAAAAAATAGTTTTTTGTATATATTTTTTTCATTTCACTTCACCAACTTAGACTATTGTGTTCTGATCCATCAAATAAACTTAAGGCTGTAATGTAACAAAATAGGTAAAAAGTCAAGGGAGTGAATACTTTTGCAAGGCACTGTATTTTTTATTTTATTTTAATAGATCTCAGAGTACATTAATTAATATTAAACCTTTACCTTTTATCTTTCTATGTATTTGTTAGAAATGATAAAGAGGTAATTTAGCATTTTTACAATAACCTAATCCTCTTTATTTTTATTTTTTTGCAAATTAATTAAATAATTATTAAACATTAATAATATTTAACCTAATATAATATTTAATACATATTTATCAATTACTTTAATGCATTATAGTGTAAATCATCTTTCTAAGTTGGTGTGTTTGAGTTCATGCACATGTGTCAGTCTATTCATAAACAGCCCCTGCAGGCAAATTCTGTGTGATTATGAAATTGACAGACAGCTGCAAAGTTTAAAATCATATTTCAGTAATGACTATATGTTATACAATACAAAGTTATACAGCGTACAATGTGTTAAAGTAACGTCAGGCTAAAATTGTTTTTTTTTCTGGTAATAAATCAATGTCATAAATGAATAAGAAATATGCCTTTACCTCATCTATGTATGTATTTTCTAAAAATCATAGATTTAAGTTACCATTTTTCCAATTACGCTATCACTTTACGTACTATTTCTTTGATTTTATTTTTTTTATTAATTAATTAATACATTATTAAATAATAATACTTTACCTATTATCTTTCAATGTATTTCTTCAAATTCATCAAGAGTTAGCAATCTCTTAATACGTGTCCTCTGATAACGTCCAGTCACACAGTACATCATCTGAGGAGAAAAACGCCATAAAGGGGTCAAATTCAAACCTCAGTCCCAGGCTTCCCACACTATTCTGTGTGTGAGTGTGTGTTTTTATTTATTTAATTATCGTGGTTGTTTTTGACTTCTTTCGAGTTACGCGCTTGCAGAAATTTCAGCTGCTAAATTAGTATCGTGCGCACCTCGCGCTCATCGTCAAAGCCTATCGGGGACATCGATATGAGCACCTTGCTGTTTTAAAGTCCTGAGGCCCTGCAGGTGCTCATCGTGAGGCAGTGCAGCCTAACTACCCCAGCCTAAGTCCTGCGTGCCCCTCGTGCTTCAACTGCTCGCCTCGGCGCTTATTGCAGCCCTTCTCCCGCGTGCTTCAACTGCTTACGAGTCTCACATAGCAATAAGCGCCTTCGGCACTCATTGCAGCCTAAGTCCACCGTGCATCAACCGGTCGTCTCGATTCACGGGGGCCGCAAGTGTGTGACCAACATTGCAAAGTCACCAACATCGCAAAGATCCACAACTATATATGTGATATATATTCAAGTGTGATATATATTCCCTTTTGATTTGAAGCATAAACATATTTTAGATATCTTCATTCAGATTAGACTCTACCTCTTCATTAAGAGCGGACTTGTCCACCCAGCAGGATCCCAACTGCCTAACTGCTCTCTCTTGACAGTGACAGACAGAAAACACAACATTCCAAATTATTTAACACTTAAAGGGATATCTAAGTGAGCTGGATTAATACATTTCTGCACTCTGTAGGCAAAAAGCAGCCTTTGTGTATGCAGCACATCTCATAAAACATTTTATCTTTATTAATATCTAAAAATCCCTCTAATGATTATGTTGACACCCCCAGGGGTGCCCCCCCCCAATCAGCATTCCGCACCCAGGGTGCAATATTAACCCACTATCTACCTGCTGTTGCTTGCTCAGCCAGTCTCCTTACAGCTTCCTCCTTGCAGCTTCCTGTCACATGTCAGTGATACATTACATTTCCCAGGCTCCTTTCCCTACATATCCCATGCACCACAGCCAATAGGAGAGCAGTGTTGTCACTGCTGGTATATGACTCATCTCTGCTGCCTGGCTATGCTGTGTGGTGTTGCCATAGCAACTAACAAAGTGCTATGTCTAAAATCTTTCTCTAACCAGATTGGCCAAAACAAATTGGAGGGGGTTTTAACCTTAACTTTAAACTGTCAGAAATTATAATAGATTTTCCTAACTTCAAGGTAAGTGTTTAAATGTTTATTTTGGTATTTTTTCATGCAAACATTTGTTTTCATACACTTCTGATTCTCCTCTATCAGATGCATTCATAATCCAGTAAACTTAGATATCCCTTTAATGAACCAAACTTGCAGCATACAGAATCACACATCACAAGTCAATCACACATAGGGAAGCAACATAACCTAGCATACAGTAATTAACATAACATAATATAACACAGCATAACATAACATACAGTAATTAACATACATATGGTAATCAACTTAATATAACATAACTATAAAAAGACTTGGCCCAGTCCCACAACACACATTCCTAGGAGACAGTCCTGATAGGAGTCTTCAAGCAGCCAGGGCAATGGCCATCCTCAAAATCCCAATCATCCTGGGCGGATCACATGAGTCCCAAGGACTGGTGGTCAGGAGGATCATGACATACAATATCTCACAAAAGTGAGTACACCCCTCACATTTCTGTAAATATTTTATTATATCTTTTCATGTGACAACACTGAAGAAATGACACTCTGCTACAATGTGAAGTAGTAAGTGTACAGCCTGTATAACAGTGTAAATTTGCTGTCCCCTCACAATAACTCAACACACAACCATTAATGTCTAAACCATTGGCAACAAAAGTGAGTACACCCCTTAGTGGAAATGTACAAATTGGGCTCAAAGTGTCAATATTTTGTGTGGCCACCATTATTTTCCAGCACTGCCTTAACCCTCATGGGCATGGAGTTCACCAGAGCTTCACAGGTTGCCACTGGAGTCCTCTTCCACTGACATCCCGGAGCTGGTGGATGTTAGCGACATTGAATTCCCCCAGCTTCCGTTTGAGGATGCCCCACAGATGCTCAATAGGGTTTAGGTCTGGAGACATGCTTGGCCAGTCCATCACATTTACCTTCAGCTTCTTTAGCAAGGTAGTGGTCGTCTTGGAGGTGTGTTTGGGGTCGTTATCATGTTGGAATACAAATATTTACATAGGCTCTAGGCTCAGGCCTCCATATGGGAGAACATACTCTAGATAAGGTTAAATGTGGAACAATATGTTGCTAGGAACCAGTTGATATAAAATCGGACAATTTGGTTCAAGAACAAGCACTGTCCATTATTGATATTATTTATAGAGCATGAAGAAAAATAGTGTGTGAACTTAAGAACTGTATTATGTCTCTCTGCCTTAATGCTATGTAGCCTTATATTGTCTACATTGGAATTTATGACCGGGACATTCATTAAAAAAAAAGAAAAAGCTTGCATTAGTCTACTCATAAAATGCAGCCATACCTGTGAAAAACATTATTTCTTATTTATCCAGGTGTGGGGTGCTCATTGGATCAACATAATTCTGCCAACAAGAATTTGCACACTATGTTATAGTGGCCTTTTTTCCTTTTCTTCCTTTCTACTTCAGCGGAATATATCCTGGCTCCGTCTTTTTGTTTGCACTGAAATTTTTGGCTGGACGTTTAAATTTAAAAAAAAAGGAGCGTATTAGACTACTCATAAAATGAGGTCACACTGGTGAAGGATTGAATCTCGCACACAAAAAGGTGGGGGCGTTCACTGTATCAATGCAATTTTGAGGATTGGAATTATCGCCAACAAGAATGTGAATTAATCACAGAATTGATTTCTGTTCGTTAAATTTGAGAGTCAAGAAGGGACATCTTAAAGAGGTTGAAACTTAGAGGAAGGGAGAAGAGGAGAGAAAGAAATCTTAAAGGAGGATGGGACTTGAAAAATAACTGATGTACTGATTTGTTTTCCCTTTTTTTTTGTTTTCCTTTCTCTGATTTATTTCCCTGATAAAGGTGTTAAGCTATGCCCCTAGAGTTTGCTTAGAGAACACACCCCATATTATGGTATGTGAAAGATTCCTCTGGTACAGAAAGATTATTTTGAGAGGGGGCTATAGAGACATATGCCTAAAGTTTGACCTGGAAATTACTAACAGATTTGCTCTATGAGTATTCCGGGGTTGATAGATAGGGAGAGAGGCGAGGAGAGAGAAAGAGTAGAGAGGGGAGAGCAGGAATGGAGTGAAGAAGGGAAGAGAAAGCTGTGTAAGATTGTTGGAAGGTTATAGTTTGATGGTTTAGTATTTACTTGATAATACAGCCTGTAAGAATGATGAACAAAAAATTCTCAAAATTCTAAAGCTAAATCAAGGGAAAAAAATATTAAACCTCCAGAAGAATTCTTCTCCCCAGGAAGTAAATATAAAAACCTTGATAAATCCCAAACAGAAAGCGACATATCTGATAAATTAGATAACTCGCTAAATCAATCAAGATTGCTAGAAATAAAAGGACCAATGGAAAGTCCAACACCCAGTAATCCAAAGGCGGAAATGCTTACTGCTTCTTTAATGAAAGATCTTATGAAGGATCTAGTGACAGAATTTAAAGTCAAATTAATTTCTGAACTAAGTAGACATTTAAAAAAATACAAAAGCAATTTCTGATCTTGTAGGCCTTACAGATGGTTTAGAAAAACAACAGACCCTGTTAATTACTGCACAAAAGGAAATTAAGGCAGAGATGAGAGATTTCAAAAGTAGAGTTAAAGAAGGAATGCAACAAATTAGAAGATCACTCAAGGCATAATAATATCAGAGTAAGAGGCATTTCTGAAAATATTGGTTATCAATATTTATGTAAATACGGATATTCTTTTCTGAATTATTTGGTTAAAACCGAATTCACTGCTGATCAAGTGATAGAGAGAATCCATTGGATCCCGGTATATAAAAAAAAAATCCTAGCCTTTTGAGAGATGTAATAATCAGGCTATACTTCTCTTCATATAGAGAAGCCATTTTAAGGAAATCATATGAGATTAAGAAATTTCAGTCCCCATATGAAACCCTGAACATATACCCGGATCTGTCAATAGAAACTCTTAACAGAAGAAGGGAATTTAAAGAGGTGACTAAGAACCAAAGAATAAAAAAATATAAATTACAAGTGGGTTTTCCCCACAAAACTTATAATTACTCATGAAACTAAAAAATAAATTTTGAACTCTTCAGAGGAAGCAGAAAAAATTATCCAATCATTGGAAAAGTAGACTCATTCTAAATAGAGGTTAATAGACTCCAGTGCTTAGAAGGAGATACAGAAATGTAGGTGTGTAGGTAGCACAGTTGAGGAAAAAGTTGTTTATTTTAATCACAGTTTACATCGTTAAAAAGGTCTTATCGCTGATAATGATCATACTGAATTATAAAAAATGAACACACATGAAAAGTTTGATTGATTTCTAAAGCTTAATAGAAAGTTTTGCTTATAGATATCACTTTTTATTAATATGTATTATTGAAGATTATTCATAAAAATTGTTTGGAGATATTTCAAATATCACAATTTATGCTTATTTTTGTTTTTCTGTATTCATGATATCACTGAAGTCTCCTTTTCCTTGTTAAGGAAGGAGTGGGTAAGTACTCACAAAGTGGATTCATCTTCTATTTGTTGAGATAGATTGGCACGAAAATTTGATATAAGAGAAGAGGGGAGAGAGCGGTATTATTGATTGCACACTATATACACAATATACTTTATAAAAAAATTACTGAAAACGTTTTTTTGATAAAAAGGTATTTTGCTACAATTTTTATAATAAAGATAAACCTTTAAATTTGAAATAGATACGTCATTTTGTTAACCACTTTGAGAATGAGACTATACTTTCCAGTATGGATCACGATCAAGGCCCTCTCTCCCTTCTCCTCATGGTATAGACAGTAAATATTATTATGTTAAACATTTCTGGGATAGTGTTTCCTGATAAATATAAGATAGTTTGACAGGATGTCAGCAATATGGATATTACAAAATTTGAAGAATTCATTATATCACATGCTCAGATTGTTTAAATGGATGAATAAAAACATGGCTTGTAAAATAGTTTTGGGCCTCCGCTGCAATAGTCCACTCAAGTGGATTATTTTTTAACTTTTAAAAAAAAGTTTATTGTTGTTCGTGCTTCCGGGCCTCATCCCTTAGCTGATATGGGGGGTGGGCTCAGAGGAGCTGCCAAATTCTTCCCTAAGGAGATGATTGGAAGAATGAATGAAAATGTTTTTTTTTTTAATTTCTCCTTTCTTTACATATTTTAACTTTTTTTTATGTTGTCTGTGCTTTTTTCTTGTGGCGAGATCTGGCGGACGGGGTCTAGGATGGAAGGATTTAGTGTCCAGCAAATGGCAGTTAATAAGTTCAGCATAATATGAATCTAAAATTAGTTAGCCAGAACGTTTGGGGTCTTAACTCACCTGGTAAAAGAGCACTGTTTTTTAATGGATACTATAAAGGAAAAGCTGAGATAATATGCTTTCAAGAGACACATTGGCAGACCGGTAAATCCCCAACATTTTTTGATAAGGGATACTTGAATGTCTGTAATTCAACTTATGATATAAAAAAGACCAGAGGCACTGCAATTTTTTTTAGTAAGAATTTAACTTACAAAGAAGAACTAGCTATTACTGACCCTGAAGGTTGCTTTGCACTTTGGGTAGGTTACATTAATCAAGATAAGTTTTCAATTTTAAATATATATGCGCCCAGCAAAGGACAAATCAAGTATATCAATAGAACAATGTAAAAAATACTTTTACGGTCTACTGTTAGTGTGTGGCGATTTTAATGCGTGTTCAAATCCAGAAATGGATAGAAAATCTGCCAAGCCAACTAAAGCTGACAAGGCAACTGTGCAGAGATCAAATGGGTTTAAAATACTCTATAATCATGGGTTATTTCATCTACGGAGATGTTTCCATCCCGTAGATAGAGACTATTCTTTATTTTCAGCCAGATATCATATATATGTAAGACTTGACTATATCTTAGTAGTGCATTAAAAAAAACAGATGAGAGCAGATATTGACCCAATAACTAAATCGGATCATGGTTTAGTTTCGATACACTTAAAAAGTTAATCTTCATTTACAGCCCCTCCAAATTGGAAACTGAGGGAAGCATTTCTTAAGGATCAGGGAATTAGAAATAACATAAAAAAAAGAGTTGGATATGTTTTTCGAAATTAACAGAAACTCAGTTACCTCTAGGATCTCTCTATGGAATGAGTGGGGTATGTATGGGCTTACGAGCACAGATAAAAAAACAGCAGGGAAGACCACATAGAGAGCTATATGTAGAACTAGCCAAATTAGATAAAGAAAATAAAAGAACTCTCAAAGTTACCCAAGAATTGAATCGTTTTTAGAACTTCGCAAGAATCTGAGGTCGATCGGAGGTGGTGGTTAAGCCCCCCCCCCCCCGTTACCTTTGCAAACTGTGGGCAGCATGGAGGTGACCGCCGCCAGGTATTGAAGACACCAGCAGTAGAACCAGCGCGGCCGGCGGGGCACACAGTGGCGGCAGGGAGGAGAGCAACAGGGCTGAGACAACTGCCGGGAACAGAGGTGGATGTCTGGAGAGGCCCGCGGAGTTGGGAGAGGTGAGAGACCCGAGAGTGAGAGAGCGGGGCCCACTGGGGAGGACACAGGAAGGCCCACGAGGGAACGGCCGCCATCTTGGGGACAAAACTCAGCGAGGGACACAGACGCTGGGGCTGAAGCAAAGGGCCCCAAACAAGGGAGGCAGTATACTAAGAAGATCAAAGCCAGACAGGCCCACAGGAGGGGCACAGGAGAGACGGGAGGCCTGAAAGAAAATTTGTGCAGACATTGGAGAATGGCTGGAAAGTGACTGGTGAGTCAGGGCCCCGGACGGGGATCCCTCCTAACACCAGGTACAAATGAGCCACCAGATCACCCACCCTAAAGAATAAATAGAGAAGGGTTTAACCCAAAAGCAAATTGAAATAGACCCTGGTCCTTGTGAAGCGCTATAAAAGACAAAGAAGCTTCAGTGAAGCCCTGACCTACAGAAATAGGTCACCATAAAAGAGAAAATAAAACACTTCAGGGACTGTGCTTACAAACTTCTTATTTTCTGGAGATCACTGATTTTCATATTCACAAAAGTCTCTTTTATTATCTGAACGTGCCTGGGTTGGAACAGCACCTAACATAACACAACACTGCCACCTGGTGGACAAGAGGATATACCTTGAAACATTGTTATATGCAGCATCAGCGGGGAGATAAAGCTGTGCCATAAACACCTATACCACTGCAATATAATTACAATATATCGCTATCCAGGGGGTCTGGTGTCCCCTACTTCAGAGACTCTCAACCTTTAGCAACATATTGGCAGCGCACAAACGACCGTATTTTTTGATGCAAGAGAATAATACTATGCTCACTATGTAAAAAAAAAACATCCCCCAGGCATGGTGGCACAACCTACAGTAAAGTGACATGACAAAAACAGTGAATATATATGTCTATAGGCCACAATAAAGGAATGGCTGGGACCTCAACGAGAAGGGTGGCTAAATCTATACAGGACTTTTGTACAGCAAGGACACCGACTCAATCTGCCCAACAGCCACCCTCATCTCCCGGAAGCATACAGGCGTCTAATATGGAACCGACCGCACACAGTATGAAAGCAGATATCCAGGATCTAAAATACTTAATTTCCTCTTTTAGAACAGAGGTCACTGGAGAAATCAAAAAACTAGCAGCAGAACTCAAAGGTGAGATAAAAGCAGTAGACTCGAAGGTGACTGACCTGGAAGCGAAATACAATGAGCTATTGGATGCACACACCCAATTAGAAGGTGAAATGTCGGCCCTAAGTGACGAACAAAACCAACTCCAGTACGCACAGGAAGATTTGGAGAACCGTTCCGCCGTCAAAACGTCAGGATCAGAAATCTCGCAGAATTGATCACAGATCTGCCAAACTACATGTTAGATCTCTGCAAATACCTGCTGCCAAACTTAGCAGAGGATGCCTTTAAACTAGACCGCGTCCATAGAGCACCGACGGGACGCCAGGTGGCGGGAGAGAGGCCGAGAGACGTTATCGCTAAATTCCACTTCTACACAACGAAAGATCTTTTTATGAAGGCAGCGAGACCAGGTATACCAGAAAGCGCAGGGGGTCAATCGAGTGTGTATGCTGACCTTTCCCCGACCACCCTGTATAAAAGAAGAACCTTCAAACCTCTTCTGGAGACCATACTTGCACAAGGGTGGAGATATACCTGGGGCTTTCCCTTCAAATTGAACATTGTGAAGGATGGAAAGACCCATACTGTTCTTGACGTAGAGGAAGGAATGACGCTGCTAACGTCCTGGAATATTCAGGTGCAAGAACCCGGAGGAACAACTCAACGCACGGATGTCAGACCCTACTGGCTCTTTAGAGCGCAACAGCAGAGACACTAAGGTTGCTTTAACCTAATACTTTTTTCCTTTTCCTGAACGTGGGAGACAAAATAGCAGGAAAGACATTCTTAAATGAAGACAATGCCCTATAACTTTGAAGTAAAGTAATGTAGGGGCTATTTAACTACAAATGCTAACGCTACAGTCTCAAGGTTAATATTAGATATGCAGTTAAGACAGTATAGCTTTAGCCCTGCATAAGCATGCATACCTATGCAACTATACTAACTCTCCCAAGGTGCCAGAATCAGGACTAGTTAGGGGTCCGTTAAAGAAATAATTCACTATTCAGTTTTCAATTACATGGTCATAGTCACTTAATAATTAATGGTTCTTTAAAGATGTGCCCCAGAGGGGGTCAATTGAGTAAATTTGTTCTATTACCCTTTGTTCTTTTTTTTTTCTTGTTGTTGCTGTTGTTTTGTCATTGTGTTTTATGTTTCGATCTGGCGAGTCGCCTGGATATCTTATTGACAGGATTTTTTTTTTTACAACCACTTTGTGCCTTTTTCTGGCTTTTCTCTTCCTACCCTCTTTTTCTACCTGATCTAACCGTTTTTAGCTGGGTGAGGTGCCTTGAGAACCACACGCTCCAAAATGAAGAATCTACAGGTCAGCAGCCATAAGGGGAAAATCAACACATCAGTACTTGGGCTTCTCATAGGACGCTTGGTGCAGGTAGTGAATCATGGCCTTACATATTGCATGCCACAATGTTCAGGGGTTGAACGAGCCGGTGAAGCGAGGGGTTGCCCTAGGGGAATACGGTCGTATGGGACTGGATATTGTTATGGTACAGGAAACCCATTTAAAAAAAATTATATTCCAAAATATTGGGGGGGAAATTTCACACAAACATTTCACTCTACAGCCCCCGAAAAGAAAAAGGGAGTTTCCATCTTAATACATAAGAGGCTGAATTTTCAACACACGTTAACACGTAGAGATCCAGAAGGGAGATTCATTTTGGTACAAGGCACAGTCAATGAATGCAAAATATCACTATTAAACGTATATGCTCCGAACACGGGACAGTCCGCATTTTTTCATAAGATATCAGACATGATGTCTGAATGGCAACAATCAACATGGATCCTGGGGGGGGGACATGAACTCAGTTTTAGATCAAACAAAAGACAGGTCAGGCTCCGCCAACCCGTTGGTAATCCCTACCGCTACAAAATCCCTCAAATTGTTGCTCAACAACCATGGCATGCTTGATGACTGGAGAGCGCTCCACCCTTCTGATAGAGAATACACTCATTATTCGGCTAGACATAACACATACTCTCGCATAGATTACATCCTAATCCAGCAACACCTAACCCCAAACCTACAGGAAGCAAAAATTCGACCCATTTCGTGGTCTGACCACGATGCGATATGCATCTCCCTAGATGATTTGCTGCCCAAAGGGCGCTCCCCTTTGTGGGCACTTAACCCAGCCCTGTTAAATGACGGGAACACGAAAGATAAAATATACACCACCATAGTAGAATACTTTAAACTAAATGGAGGAGGTGAAGTACCCAATGGGGGGGGGGGGGGGGGTGTGGGCTGCACATAAGGCAGTAATAAGAGGGAAATGTATTCAACTAGGTTCCCTGGCGAAGAAAGCGGAGTTAACCAAAATCAGCTCTATAAACAACAAAATTTCAGCCCTGCAAGCTATTCCGCTCTCCAGGAGACCCCCAGGGACAGAAGTTGAAATACATAAACTTAAACAACAACTACAGGGTATTCTGCGTAAAAAGGTTGTGACCATATTACAAAAGACCCAATCTCAATACTTTATGTTCTCGAACAAACCAGATAAAATGCTAGCCAGAAAGCTCAATAAACAAAGGGCAGACTCCTTTATCCCCAAACTAAGGGTAGATAATGAAAAGACTGTTTACAAGCCAAATGATATTACAGAAGCATTCAAAAAGTTTTACGCTGACCTATACTCAGCTCCTGCTCGCTCAGGTTTGGCCATATATCCCAAATTGATAAATTCCTATCCTCCATTAGTCTCCCAAAACTTGATGATGAACAATCGGATCTATTAGACAACCCCATAGATTTGAGTGAAATCAAGAGAGCTATAAAAGAAACAAAACCACATAAAGCACCAGGCCCAGATGGCTTTACAAATTGTTACTATAAGCAATTCATAGATGTGTTGGCTCCGCATCTCCAACTACTGTTTAACAACTTATTGTCAGGTGAACCCATGAGGGCAGAATTCCTGGAAGCTAAAGTAATAGTAATACCCAAGTAAGGGAAAGACCCGTCCCAGTGTAAAAGTTACAGGCCTATATCACTGATCAATTGTAACATTAAACTTTATTCTAAAATCCTAGCGAATAGGTTGTCCAAGATTCTACCAAGCTTGATACACCCCGACCAGGTTGGGTTCATTCAAGGTCGGGAGACGCCAGATAAAACCAGATGCATATTAAATTTACTTGATGTAGCATCTCTCCAAAACAGGCCTTTGATGCTGCTCTCTTTGGATGCAGAAAAGGCCTTTGATAGGATAGACTGGGCATATATGACTAGGGTTCTACATAAGTTTGGATTAAGCGATAAGTTAGTGAGGGGCATACTAACACTGTACTCAGACCCGATAGCATATGTGGCTTACCGGGGGTTTAAATCCCGAACATTTAAAATCACAAGAGGAACAAGGCAAGGTTGTCCCTTATCCCCGCTCCTTTTTGCGATGTGTATTGAACCCCTAGCCACTTCTATAAGGGAAGATACAAATATTAAGGGGGTAAGAGTAAAAAAGACAGAACACAAATTGAGCCTATTTGCAGATGATGTCCTGCTTACGATCACTGAGCCTTTAACTAGTCTCCCTAACCTCTTCCATGTTCTTGGACTTTTTGGCAGCATTTCTGGCTTCAAAATTAACTCGAGTAAAAGTGAAGCATTAAACGTTTCTCTACCGAAACATTCGGAAACCCAAATAGTAGGGAATTTTTACTTTAGATGGGTACAAAGCCATATTAGATACTTAGGGGTTCTCATTCCCAAGCAATCTGGATTGACCTACTTAGCTAACTATCCGGCACTTATAAAGAAACTTTTCAATGATATTAAAACATGGTCCACATACAAAATCTTGTGGTTAGGGAGGATCCATGCCATTAAAATGAGTATATTGGCCAAACTGCTATATTTATTCCATACCATCCCAACGGCCGTGTGCTCTAAAGACATCCTGGCTGTACAAGGGGCAATCTCTCGCTTCATCTGGAATCGTAAAAAAACTAGAATAAACAAGACAACCATGAGGGCGCCCAAATCTAAGGGGGGGGGAGGGGGCTGGCCCTACCAGATCTACTGAAATACTGCAGAGCTGCCAGATTGGCCCAAATTACCAAATGGTTTGGCAAAGAACAGCTGCCAATATGGGTAGAGATAGAAAAAAATATTTTTGAGGACAGAGGCTTACACATCCATCAGGTAGGATGGCTTAGTATGCACTCTAAATTGGGTAATGTCTCTTTGACCCATTGTATGATCCAATCCATGGCAGTTCTGACTCAGACGAATAAGAGAACACAGCTGATAGAAAAAGGATCATGGCTTACCCCATTGTGGATGCACCAAAAAACAGTATTAACGGATAGACTATTGCAGTTTGAGTGGTGGATAAAAAATAAATTTACATTGGTTGCCGATATGTTGAGAAAGACCCAGCAATGGTCAGTAGATACTTTCAGAGAAGTGCATAATCTACCAATAAGAGAATGGCTTAATCTTTCTCAGGTGCACGCCAATGTATCCAAAGTAACTAGACTGAATGCCAATGCTAAGACCACTCCGTTCGAGAAATGCTGTCTAGACAATGCAAATGGTAAATGGAACATTTCTATAATCTACAATTACCTAATTGAGCAGTCCACACCACTCAGATTGCATCACCAACATTCGTGGGAGTCAGAACTTGCCATGGAACTAACTGATATACAATGGAGTAGGATACACAAACAATCCACAAGTTCCTCATTGAACATAATTCTAAGAGAAAATAGTCATAAGACTTTTATGAGATGGTATTTAACGCCAATAAGGCTAAAAGTCTCCAATCCCTCGCTAGATGGAAAATGTTTTAGGGGATGTCCGGACATGGACACCTTTAAGCATGTTCTATGGGAATGTCCCAAGATTGCCCATATTTGGCTGAAATCTTATGAAATCTTCGAGAAACTATGGGGATGCCAGATTCCCCAAAAACCGATCGTGGCCCTATTAGGCCTGCCCATAGAAGGCCTTAGTAAACAGGCTCAACTCCTATCACATCAAATATTTTTAGCAACTCGAATAAGGATAGCTAAGGCCTGGAAATCGGAGGTACCTACATATAGCGTAGTTCTAAACAGACTTAAATTCATATATGACATGAGCGTTATCTCGGCTGAGTTGGATCGGTCATACAAGAAATGGGCCTCATGTTGGGACCCATGGATCCTCAAGATTGGGTGGTAAATATGCAGGGACATAATAATTTAATTTAGGCTGATCTTATGGGGAACAACTCTCAAGCAAATTCTACCTCTCCTTAGCACCTTCTCTTCCTCTCCTCCCTTTGTTTTTCTTTTCTCTATTCTCTTCTTCCCCTCTTCAGACGGATAAGATTATATATATACTGGATCGTGCTCTAATACGTAAGTAGTTTGAATAGAGGACAAAATAAATGAATAAATAAAAAACTGCAATAATTAAAAGTAAAATGTTATTTACTTGTATACATCTTACTTTTGGTAAGGAAAAGTACCTATCTTATGGATGTGTTATTGATGAATGATCTGTGTTAATATATTAACCTGTTATTTGCAATAAAAATTATTTGGAACAAAAAAAAAAAAAAAAAAAAAAGAGAAGACAAGAAATGTTTTAAAAGGTCACAAACTTTTATTTATGTATAGCTTAGCGTTATTTGACAGTTTATTGATATACTATGGGAATTAGTAACCATTGTTTTGTACCATGCAATGTTGTTACATATTGTATGTGTCCTTGATGACCTGCTATCCTATATTGTATTGTTGCAACCTTGTCTTTAATAAAAAAGATTTGGAAAAAAAAAAAATTACCCAAGAATTGATAAAGAACTGCCAACTACAGATGAAAAAAATCGAACAACAACGTATAGATAATAGGCTTTGAAATTTAGAAAAATATATGTATCATTTTGGAGACAAAGCTAATAAATTTCTAGCTAATAAATTAAAAAAATAATAAAAATAGAAACAGGACAGATGGGATAATTTTTAACAACAAACTTATAACTAACCCAATTGAAATAGTAGAGACTTTTTGAATTTTTTTACTGTAAGCTTTTTAATCTGGCGGGTCACAAAAAGGTAGTGGATCCAACTATAGGAGGAAATTCAACAGTTCTTAAATAGTGATGTCCCGAACAGTTCGCCGGAGAACTATTCGCAGCGATTTTCGCATGTTCACGTCCGCCGTGAATGGCGAACACATGCGCTTTTTGGTTAGCCCCCTTTACTTTATCATTGAGGAAACTTTGAATATCATTTATTTTATTTTATAATTTTTTTTGTGTAATCTATGCCTACCTAACAGCTTATATTGTGCTTATTTTCACTACTCATACCTGGTGGTGTAACATACATTGAAAACAACCATTTTTTTTCCTGTAATCTAATTTCAGTTGCCTGCCTGTGTCAGGCTCCCAGCTTATATTGTGCTCAGTGACATAAACAACACTTTTTTGACTGTAATAGATTGAATAGCAATTGCCTGCCTACAGGCGTGTGTGTCTATTGCATCTACTATGCCAACTTTTGCCAGTGGACAGTGACACTCATATCTGGTGGCACCTTAGATTGCATGGGCAGTGCCCCAAATTTGAAGTGGGAGGACTGACCAAGAATCTTTTTCCATCTCCCGCTTCCAAAAATCCATGCAATATACACGTCCCCTAATAGTAGACGTAACAGGGATTAAACCGATAGGAATAGTACTACTTAACAGTACACACCTTATAATAACGCAGACAGAGGCAACGCGTATAATCTTCCATGCTGTGCAGTGGAAGCCCCCAGACTCTGACCTGTGTATAATCTTCCATGCTGGGCAGTGGAAGCCCCCAGACTCTGACCTGTGTATAATCTTCCATGCTGTGCAGTAGAGGCCCTCAGACTCTGACCTGTGTATAATCTTCCATGCTGTGCAGTGGAAGCCCCCAGACTCTGACCTGTGGATATGGAGACCAAGGCACTGCTTATTCAAATCTTTGTTGTGGCTTAAAGTAGTATCGCTCAAAAATGGAGGCAAAAAGAAACTCTGTCCATGCGAGAAATAATAGATAAAATAGCTAAAAACGAATTGTTTGACAGATCTGGAGGACTTTGGTATTGTCTCAATTTCTTGACATAAATGGAAATTATGGGATAGCAAGGTGATTAATTAACTCCAACGAATTGCTGAGGCCTAGGTCAGTTTCCTCCCATATGACTCCCCCCCCCCCCCCCCCCCCCGCTCCAGCAAAGAGATTTAAGTATTAAGCTTGATCTGTTTTTTTTGGGGTGGGGGGGTTCTCTCTTTCTGTTTCCTTTTCTATCTTTTAGTGTATGCATGGTGCAATATAGGTGGTAAACCTTGTCTTATCATAGTGAAAAAGGATATTTTTCTAGGTTTTATAAATTATAGAAATCCCTTTTAGGGATGTAATTTAGTATCTGTGGTGTTTGATCCACATTTTGGGAGAATTTCTCTTTTCTTTTGTATTTTTTTTTCTTCTTCTTGCAAAATAAATTATTGGTTCTGTTTTTGTTCATCATGTTGATATTGGTTGGAGAAGGATTAAAATTGTAAGATAAATATTTGTCTTAGTAAATATTAGCAAATTGGAAATTCTATGTAATCAAATTGATATCGCATTGAATGTGTTTTTATGTTTGATTGATACAATGTAATGCATTTTTCTAAAAAAAATAAAAATAAATAACAAACAAAATAAATTTAAAAAAAAGATCAGACAAATCATGGTCTACTGGAGAAGAAACTGGCAACCCATTCCAGAAACTTTGCTAAGATGACTTTATGGACAAAGACAACCAGATGCATAATAATATGACAATGGAAGATGAGCCCCTCAGGTCAGAAGGTGCCTACCACATTAATGAGGAAGAGCAGAGGACAAGTACAAGTAGCAACAGATCTAATTAGGTGGTTGGGCCAAAACGAAAAGGACAACCAGCTGTGGATGTGTCTGGAGGGAAAAAGAAAGTCAGCTGCTGCAAAGAACAATTAAGCATAGGAACCTGAAATGTTCGAACTATGAACCAAGGCAAAATGGACGTGGTCAAACATGAGATGACAACATTTAAAATTGATATCCTAGGATTTAGTGAACTCAAATGGACTGGAATGGGATATGTTATATCAGTCAACCACCAGAAGAACTGGTGTAGCCCTCACAATCAATCAGGGTGGCCAAAGCAGTGCTCGGTTACAACCCAATAAATGACAGAATGATTTAAATTCAAAATCAAGGCAAGCCATTTAACATCACAGTCACCCAAGTCTGTGCTCCAACCATGGATGCTTAAGAGGCTGAAGTTGTCTAGTTCTACAAGGATATTCAACACCTCCTAGATATTATACCAAGAAAATATGCTACTCTCATCATAGAAGATCGAAATGCTAGAGTAGGGAACCAAAAGACACCTGGAATAACTGTTAAGTTTGGCCTTGGAGTACAAAATGAAGCAGGTCAGAGTTTAGTAGAATTCTGTCAAGATAATTTTCTGGTCATGACAAACACCCTTTTCCAACAGCCTCAGAGACAACACATGGACATCACCACATGGACAGTATATACATCAGACTGATAGATACTTTGTAGCTAAAGATGGGGGAACTCTATAAAGTCAACAAAAACAATAAGCTTCTTATTGCAAAGTTCTGAATTCAAATGAAGAGAAGAGTGAAAATCATCAGACCAAGCAGATACAAAATAAATAATATCCCTTGTGAATATGCAGTGGAAGTAAATAATAGATATAAGGGACTAGACATGGAAGATAGAATGTCTGAAGAACTTTGGACTGAAGTTTGCAACATTATTAGAATACAGCAACAAAGAATATCCCCAATAGAGAGAAAACTAAAAAAGCAAACTGCCTGATAAGGCTTTAAAGGTAGCCCAGGAAAAAAGAAAAGTGAATGGAAGTGAAAAGATTTGTCCAACTGAAGGCAGAATTTGCGATGATAGCACAGAGATACAAGGAGACATTCTACAATGAGACCAGTCTACATCCCAATCTCAAACAAACGCAACGCCAAAGAGTGTCCCCATTATCGAACAATTGCACTAATTTTACATGCCAGCAAGGTAATGCAAAAGATCCTAAAGGCCAGGTTCCAACAATATATGGACCGGGAACTACCAGATGTGCAGAGGAAGAAGCACAAGAGATCAAATTACCAATGTCTAAAGAATAATAGAGAAAGTAAGAGAACTCCAGTAAAACATTTACTTCTGCCTCATAGACTATTAAAAAGCCTTTGACTGTGTGGATCCTAACAAAATGTGGCATGAGATGGGAGTACCAGATCATCTCATATGTCTCATGAGGAATCTGTTTGTGGACCAAGAAGCCACGGTCAGAACCGCTCATGGGACAGCAAAATGGTTCAAGATTGGAATAGGTGTACAGCAAGGTTGTATTTTGTCAACTGATTTATTCAACTTATATGTAGAGTACATAAGGCGTAAGGCTGGGCTGGATGAATCCAAAACAAGAATCAACAGCAAACCTCAGACGTACATTTTGGCCTTAAATGGGCCTCGTCAGTAGAGTGTAGCTGAGACCAAGCCCTGAGGGTCATTTGAATGATAAGTCTGTAAAGCGCACAATCAAAAGTGTATTTAACACAAAGTTTCCGGCTGATGTTCTCTGTTTAAGTATATGCCGTATATGTTGGTGTTACTCCATGGTACTTGAGTCCATGTGGGGCGGTGATATTATTTAGTCTGATGCTGTGTACTTTTCGAGTGTGCGTGTCGGGGTTCCCCAAAGCATAAGTACTTCAGACTATTTTCATGGATAAAAATATATTTATTTGGTAAAAATTCCGGTTTGATTCTGGTACAGAAATCCAGTGATAAAAATCGTAAAATCAATAGATAGTAAAACAAGTGTCAGACGCGTTTCGCTGCTGTGATCTGATACTGAAGTACTTCACCATTCTTCAAGGGCCATAATTTATTAGTACAAATGTATATAATCCTGTACCCACCACCGATCCATCCCTATCCAATATATTGTACTGTTACAAATGTATTGTTTTTTATAAATTTGTACACTAAGGACCATGTATACTTATGCATACTCCTATCAATCTCCTCCTGTAGGAATTTATTTGTCACTGAGGAAGCTGCAGATCACAGCAGCGAAACGCGTCTGTCACTTGTTTTACTATCTATTGATTTTACGATTTTTATCACTGGATTTCTGTACCAGAATCAAACCGGAATTTTTACCAAATAAATATATTTTTATCCATGAAAATGGTCTGAAGTACTTATGCTTTGGGGAACCCCGACACGCACACTCGAAAAGTACACAGCATCAGACTAAATAATATCACCGCCACACATGGACTCAAGTACCATGGAGTAACACCAACATATACGGAAACTTTGTGTTAAATACACTTATGATTGTGCGCTTTACAGACATTCCCACAACAAAACCCTTTTATGTATCCTTAAAGCACCGGCGTGAACAGTGCTTTCGGGAATAGCTGCACATCAGACCAACATACACGAAAGCCCCTCTTATATATTGAGAACTTGTGTTATTATAGTCTTTCTATTGAGGTCATCATTACGCAGATAGGATCTCTTGAGCGCTAAGGCTAACACGGGTTGCGGTACGATCGAACCCAACCACACAAAAATCCTATCACATTTGAATGATAAGGCCCAGGGTTTGCTGTTTTAACTGTTCAGGGTGGAATTGTTTGGTATTTTGGGGCAGGATCACTCTATTGGGTGAGACTGATATAATACATAATTGTTCTTCCTGCAAAGGGCACAAGTGAGCTAAAAGAGGCTGCTCTCAGTGTGGGTTATCATGTCCATAGAACTAACCTATTAAGGACAGTTTGTTTTCTGATTGAGCACCTCTATTTTGTTTTTTGTTTATTCCAGCTAAGGATAATAGAGGACTCCAGACAAGGCCCAATTAAGGACGAAATGTACGTCTGGAGTTTGCTGGTTCCCCTGTTCAGGCTGGATCACTGAGATCAGACTGATATATGTATATATGTATTTATGTATGCCATATATGAATTCCTTTATTTTCTCTGCTTACTTAATTTTCACTTGAAGGCTATTCCACTTGACTACTACCATCTCAATATAACAGTACTTACCCACAATACCCCTTAATGTTTCTCCCTCCATATTAATTTATAACCTCTAGTTCTATTATTCATCTTTTTATGTTTTTTTTTTTTTTGTTGTTACCCTCTTACGTAGCTCTCCAATTATGGCAAAGGTTATGGGGTATTGTATGACTTTGGTATGGTTGGGTTGTGCCCTGAGGTTTAAACATGCAGAAAATTTGATTTTATTATATTCAAGCCTCTCTTTCCAATGTCAATAAAATTCTTAAGCTTTAATGTAAAAAAAAACAGGCAAGAAAAACACGTTATTCAGATTCTGCAAGCAGGAAAGGGCAGACATTGTATTTTTACAGGAGACTCATTGGGTTCATTCTAAAATCCTGACCTTTGGGAATAGATTTTTGGGATTTAAGTATTATTCAACTTTTAACATAAAATCATGAGGTGTTGCAATCTTGAGGAATTCACTGTAATTGATCCACATGGGTGCTTTATTTCGTGAGGGGGGACGATTAATAGCCATAAAGTTACTTTGGTCAATTTGTACTCCCTTAACGAAAATCAAATGAAATTCTTAAATCGCCTCTGGAAAACCATTAACAAGTTTGTTTATGGCTCCTTCATTTTTGCAGGAGACTTTAATGTGATTCCCAACCTAGAAAACAGCAGAAAATCCCCCAAATCATGTAAAAATATGCATAGGATCAATAATTCTTTATTAAAATTTTCCAACTGGTTTAATAGTAATAATTTATACAATGCATGGCGTGTGCTTCATCCAGGTCATACGGATTTTACTTTTTTTTCCAATGTGCATAAGGCATAAGGTATATAGATTTGTTTTTGGTTGATATTAACATTCTAAACAAAATTATTAAGACCGATGTAGGACTAATTGCATTGTCAGACCACGCTTGTATTACAATGGAACTTCCTCATTGGAAACTGGATGACTATTTACCGTAATTAAGGATCAAACTAGGAAAAAGTTTCTTGAAAATGAAATCATACATTTTTTTTAAATAAACGAGGGTACAGCCTCCTCGAAGGGTGTTCTTTGGAACTCCTACAAAGCCTTTATTAGAGGTGTGTTAATAAAACTAAAGTTTCAAGCAACAAAATAAAGAGGAGAGTCTTTGAGGGGGTTTTATATTAGTTTGAATAAATTGGAAACTATGAACAAAAAGAATCCTAAGGACTCAATATTAGTAGAAATCAAGAAAACTGAGAACAAAATCAATAAAATTAACAAATCTCTCATCACAAGACAAGAAAATAAGTAAATTGTTGGCCAATAAGATTAAACAGAAATCTTTGGAAAAAATGAATTGACTACTTACTCGTTACTAACCACGAATATGTTTGTCAAGTATCCACCGTATAGGGAGCTTCATATCAAGATAGTAAACATGTGGTACATGGTGCCTTCAGAAATCTACCAGTTCTCTCACAAACTCTCTGGCAGGAGCTGTTGGAGACATTGTGGAATGTTTGGTGATTTTCTTCACATATTAAGGGACTGTACATTAATTAAACCTCTATGGACTGATTGCTTTAAGTTTATTGGGAGTATATTAAAGGTTACATTTTCTTTACTGCCTCAATGCAGTTTGCTTCACATTTTGCCAGATAATCTTACTATGGAGAAAAAAGCTTTTATCGTCCAAATTTTCATGACAGTAAAAAGGTTGTTTATTTCTCATTGGAAATCTAAAGTTATCTCAAACTGGAATGAAATTCTAGCAAGGATTTATCGGGCGAGGGAACTAGAGAAAAACTTTGAGTCTTATAATTTATCTCGCAATAATGTCCGGAAATGAAAAATATGAAATTCTATGTAATGTTTCTGTCTTTTGTCTTCTTTTGCCTGACTTAGGTGTTTAATATATTTAATATTTTCTATTTGCATATATTAATCAAATGGGCACAATGGAGTGATTGTAGAAGTAAGTGTCATGCATGCAATTCTGACGCTTGTGTTTGTTTCTTTTCTTTCTCTCCTCTTTTGTTACACTGTAAATGTAAATAATATTGTTATATTAGGTTATACTTTGCAATTATGTATTATGTATTGTTCTTTCTTCTTTAAAAAAAAAAAATGTATATATATATATATATATATATATATATCACATATATAGTTGTGAGCAGGCGAGCTTGCTTAAGCCGTTGCTCATGCTTGCAGGCTCGCATAGCGAGCCCGCGGCCCTCGCAAAGGCGCTGCTTGCCAGCAACTGCGGCCCTCCTGGTCAGTAACTGGAACCTGAGGGCCGCAGTTGCTGGCATGGAGCGCCGAAGGCCATAAGCACTTAATAAACCCCGTCACTCATGGGGGTCAATATAGACCCCCATAAGCCAATAATTAACTCTATAATTCAAGGGGGTCAATACAGACCCCCATAAGGCCTTAATTAACCCTATAACTCATGGGGTTCAATACAGACCCCCATAAGCACTTAATTAACACGTCACTCATGGGGGTCAATACAGATCCCCATAAGGCCTTAATTAACCCTATAACTCATGGGGGTCAATACAGACCCCCATAAGCCTCTATTTAACCCCATCAGTCCCATAAGGGTATATTATGACACCTATGGGGCTGTTAAGACCCTAACATTAACCACATAAGTGCCATGAAGGTCCACAAGGACCATCATGACACTAACTACAAACACTACACTATAACCCCCAATAAACCATTTAATCTAAAGGAACCCCCCTCTACACTAATCTATTAACACTTACACTACCTACCTACACTACCTACCCCCTAATAAACCTCCCCACCACTCTAGTTACAAGAAATAAAAAAAACTACAGTACAGAAAATAAAAAAAAATCTACAGTACAGAAAATAAAAAAACCTAAGTCACCGAAAATAAAAAACCTACAGTACAGAAAAAAAATACATTACAACCCCCCACCCCCCCCCCACTACCGAAAAAAAAATATTACACACCTGAAAAGGAAAGACAGACATACACAATACAATACATACAATACATTACATATAATACATTACATACAATATATTACATATAATACAAATCAAATACCCCCTATCTATCTAACATACAATCTATTTAATATAAAATAAAGCATAACTATATCAAATACATCACCCTATCAATCTAATATACAATAAATCCTAACTACATACAAAGACCCTAATTCTAAGCTAAAATAAAATAATTAAGACCACTTACCTTTAAGATGTCCCTTCAGATCACTAACCTAAGGGTAAAACAAAACAAAAAAATTAGTACAAAACATTAACATAAAATAAATAAACATTATATACATTCTAAATATTCTACTCACCTTTCCAGCATGTCCGGTCATTGTTCAGTTCTTCCGGCGCGGCCCTGTTAAAAAAACACAATACATTAATATAATATACAAACACCAAATAAAATAAACATATAAACATATAAATATACATTCAACTTACCTCCCTGCGATGTCCCCGGCCTCCTCCCCTTCAGCCCCGGCTGGGCCCTGCAACCATCTGCGGTCTAAAAAAATAAAAATCAAAAAACTAACAGAGGTCTGCACTTGCAGACCTCCCCGACGCTTATGAGCCTCCCGGAGCCTTTTCCGGGAGGAAATTGGCAATGGCAGCTTGTGATTGGCTGAAAAAGCTGTCTATCAATTTCAGCCAATCAGAAGTCGTCAATTTTTTTGTTTCTGTAGTGGGGTGGTAGGTTTTTTTATTTTCTGTAAGGT
Source organism: Discoglossus pictus (assembly GCA_027410445.1). Taxonomy (NCBI): domain Eukaryota; kingdom Metazoa; phylum Chordata; class Amphibia; order Anura; family Alytidae; genus Discoglossus; species Discoglossus pictus. The sequence goes on from CM050163.1 coordinate 230,165,333, forward strand.
AGGTTTTTTTATTTTTTGTAATTAGAGTGGTGGGGAGGTTTATTAGGGGGTAGATAGTGTAGGGTTAATTTAGGCCTTATGGGGGTCTGTATTGACCCCCATGAGTTATAAGGTTAATTATAGTTGCCTGGGGTTAATATTTTTTAGTGCGAGTCCTTTTTAGGAGCCGTTGCGGGGAATTTAAAAGTATTAAATGCGATCGGGGACCCCAGATGCAAGGGGTTAATGTGTAGGGGCTGCGGGGGTCCCTATGGACCCTACAGCAAGGTGTTAATGTGAAGACACTTTGGGGGTCCCGATGGGGACCCCTGCATAGAGGGGGATTCATTTTAGGTGTATTGTATGTAATGTATTATATGTAATGTATTATATGTAATGTATTGTATGTAATGTATTGTATGTAATGTATTATATGTAATGTATTGTATGTATGTATGTATTGTATTGTGTATGTCTGTCTATCCTTTTCAGGTGTGTAATTTTTTTTGTTTCTGTAGTGGGGTTGGGGGTTGTAATGTATTTTTTTTCGGTACTGTAGGTTTTTTTCTTTTCTGTACTGTAGTTTTTTTTTCTTTTCTGTAAGGTAGGTTTTTTAATTTTTTGTAATTAGAGTGGTGGGGAGGTTTATTAGGGGGTAGGTAGTGTAGGTAGGTAGTGTAAGTGTTAATAGATTAGTGTAGAGGAGGGTTAGTTTAGATTAAATGGTTTATTGGGGGTTATAGTGTAGTGTTTGTAGTTAGTATCATGATGGTCCTTGTGGACCGTCATGGCACTTATGTGGTTAATGTTAGGGTTTTAACAGCCCCATAGGTGTCATAATATACCCTTATGGCACTGATGGGGTAAATAGAGGCTTATGGGGGTCTGTATTGACCCCCATGAGTTATAGGGTTAATTAAGGCATTATGGGGGTCTGTATTGACCCCCTTGAGTGACTGGGTTAATTAAGTCCTTATGGGGGTCTGTATTGATCCCCATGAGTTATAGGATTAATTAAGGCCTTATGGGGGGTCTGTATTGACCCCCATGAGTGACGGGGTGAATTTAATGCTTATGGGGGTCTGTATTGACCCCATGAATTATAGGATTAATTAAGGCCTTATGGGGGTCTGTATTGACCCCCATGAGTTATAAGGTTAATTATAGTTGCCTGGGGTTAATATTTTTTAGTGCGAGTCCTTTCAGGACCGTTACGGCCCTTTAAGGAGCCGTTGCGGAAATTTAAAAGTATTAAATGCAGCGGGGGCCTGATCGGTGCTGATAGGGGACCCCCGCTGCAAGGGGTTAATGTGTAGGGGCTGCGGGGGTCCCTATGGACCCTGCATCAAGGTGTTAATGTGAAGACACTTTGGGGGGCCCGATGGGGACCCCCGCATAGAGGGGGATTCATTTTAGGTGCCGGGGGGTTAGTTGGAGTACCCCCCCACGGCAGGGCTTATGTGGTGGACTTCCGCGGAGGTCCTGTTTAGGACCCCTGCACTACTTGTTGAGGTGCAGGAGCCTGCAATATCATCTCGCAGGCTGTCACTTCTCATGTACTTTTTTGCAGTGTTGATACGTACGGCCCTGCTGCGTAGCTCATACAGTATGTTGCTCGCAGCAGGGCGATTGTAATAGCATTGTAACTTTTAGAAATGTTGCAGTACGTAGGGCTTAAGTAGAAGCCTCTTATTTACGAGGCTGGAATTTAATAGGGGCCATAATGTCTGTGACACATTGTCTGATGACCAAATATTGACTAATGATACCAATGTTCATATACGTCACACCAATATTGTTATACAAAGTTGAAGTGATATCTGTGTTGAGGAAGCTCAGGATAGTCCATTATTTACAGCACTACCAGTAGACAGTCATTATTGTGGATTACATAATGCGGTTTGTCAGTTTTGTGGGGCCTATCATTTTCTTAAGGAAAGACCAACTGATGGACAGTTTATTAGTTGCTGTCAGAAAGGAAAGGTAAGACTTCCAGAAAAACACACATTTCCAGAATATTTAACAAGTATAATGAGTGATCCAACATTTCCAAATTATAGCAATAAATAAAAAAAAACATCAGGCCTTATAACAGTGCAATGTTATTTGCTTCAATGGGTGTTACATTAGCAGAAAATGTCCCATGATATGGTTCTTACTGTTTTAGAGTACAAGGACAAATTTACCACGGACTTCACATTTACACCCACAAGCAGGAGAGCAAAGGAAATTTCGACTTCACATTTACACCCACAAGCAGGAGAGCAAAGGAAATTTCCACAGTTATATGTCCTAGATACAATGAAAGCTGTTGAACAACGGATGATGCTTCATGAAAATAAACAATGTTTACGCATAGTCTTTGAACAGCTGGATACAATTATGGCCAACAAACCATATAGTCTAGCATACAAAAAATAGCAGAGGTTGAAAAAGAACAACAGGAACATGCTCAAATACATCAATTGCCAATGCCAAGAGTAGATATGGTTCTGAATAGAGATCGCAATACTGATCAAAGACGTTATAATTTACCAACAGTAAATGAGGCTACCATTGTCTTTAAAAATGATGATGGTGAACCACCATTTCAGCGTGATATTAGAATATATCCACGCAATGAAGAGCAACCTTTTATAAACATAAATATATTAAGTTGTAATTTAGATCCAATGACATGTCCCATTTTCGTTCCAAATGGTGAGCCAGGATGGGAACCAAAATTACAATTGCAAAGTTATCCCAATAGTAAAGTTTGTGTTAGAAACAATATTTCTATGTTGGAATATAAAGTGGCACAAACTGCTATTCAGGATCATTTTCATCCTATTTTATGTGGTGGGAAACTCACACAGCAATTTATTATTGATTCATATCTACAAGTCGAAGCTAATAATCTAAATTTTATCAAATTTCTACAAAACAAGTTTTGCATAGAACAATATTGTGGATTGATGGATTATGTTGCTGAATTGGCTACCAACAGAGACATTCCAGCTGGAAGACCAATCATATGCCATCCTCTTTCCAAACATCTCCTCGCAATATGTGAGAAAGATACAATGATGCCATGGCTATTGTGACTAAATTTGGAAAACCAGATTTATTCATTACATTCGCATGTAATCCACAATGGCCAGAGATCAAGGAAAAATTTAAACTTGGCCAAGATAGTTCAGATCGACCAGATTAAATAGAGTATTCAAAATAAAACTAAATTCATTAATACATGATATAACTAAAGCACAGTTATTTGGGAAATGTGTGGCTTTTGTTTATACCATTGAATTTCCAAAACGAGCCTTGCCACATGCACATATACTTTTAATCCTACAATAAAAAGATACACTAAATACTGCAGAGAGAGTGGATTCAGTGATTAGTGCTGAACTGCCACATCCGGAAAAATATTAAAAACTTTTTGACATTGTTACACACTGAATGATTTATGGTCCATGTGGAGATATAAATCCAAATTCACCATGTACAGAAAATAAAAAATGCACAAAACAATTTCCAAAACAATTTCAAATGCAGACTTATGCTAATTGTGATGCATACCCTTTGTATAAAAGAAGACAAGGACAAAATGCTATTATTCATGGCCAAAAGGTTGATAATAGATATGTACAATCAATATTTGCTGATGAAGTACAATGCACATATAAATGTGGAAGCTTGCACTTCTATCAAATCCATAAAATATGTGTATAAATATATATACCAAGGATATGATGCAGCAACTGTTGTTGTGCAAGGTGCAGACAATGAACAAGACAATCCAATTTTACATGATGAACGTTCATGTTATTTAGATTCTCGCTATGCCAGTGCTCCAGAAGCAATGTAGCGTCTTATCAAATTTGAGATGCATGTGTATCAGTAAGTTTTACATTTGCCATAAAGTCAATTTGTTTGCTTGACTGCAGGGAATGAAAGAAATGCTCTAGCACAAAATGAACATAGAGCAACAACACTTATTGCTTGGTTTCAATTAAATTGTGAGGACATTGAGGCCAGACAATTTTTATACATTGAGAGTCCATATCACTATGTATTTGTAAATGGCCAATGGCAACAAAGAAAAAAAGATACTAATAAAAATCCCAAGAATTTATACCGTCAGTCCAAGAGACATTGAAAGATTCAATTTAAGATTACTTCTTTTACATGTTCCCGGTGCACAAAGTTATTAACATTTACGCACAGTGAATGATATAGTTTATGATACTTTCTAGTTAGCTGCAAGACATCAAAACTTCATAGCAAATGATACGGAATAGGAGAGGTGTTTGGAAGAAGCAGCACTATGTCAAATGCCAAAGCAAACAAGAGAACAATTTACATTAATTTTCATCTTTTGCAATGTACCTGATGCATTAGCTTTGTGGGAAACATTTAGATTAAATATATGTGAAGACTTTTTGAAATGTTACAATGAGACCATTGCGCTATTAAAAGCATTAATGGAAATTCAAGAAAACTTTCTTTGTCATGGGTTAAATTGTGCAAGTATTAATCTGCCTGATTCAGGACTTATAGATTAAATAAACTTTGAAGACTATGACACTGAGTTTCACAACCAAAAAGCACAAGAAAAAATGGCAACTTTAAGTACATTACAATTGGAAGCATTTAACGCCATCACAAATGCAACAGATAATGAAATGGCCAAAGACCGTTATTATATCTAGATGGCCCTTGTGGATCAGGACAAACGTATCTGTATAATTGTTTAATGAGTTATATTCGAGCACAGGGTCAAATAGCACTGCCATTTGCAACAACTGGAATTGCCGCACTTTTGTTAGAAGGTGGGAGAACTGTGCATAGTGGATTTAAACTGGCAGTTCCCATTCTAAAAACATCAGTGTTGGATATTCAAATGAATTCTTTACAAGCAAAAAAAAATGTAAAAAAGTAAATTAATTATCATAAATGAAGCAACAATGATGTTGTGTCATGCCTTGCAATGTGATGATAGATTATTAAAAGAAGTGATGGATAATAATTTGCCAAATAGTGGAAAGGTGATCTTGTTAGGAGGAGATTTTAGGCAAACATTACCTGTTGTGCCACATGGAAATAGGACTGACATTGTCGAAACATGTATAAAGACAAGTAAACTGTGTAAACTGTTTACACACCTGAAATTAGAACTAAATATGAGATCTGAAGGCCAAAATGAATTAAATGATTGGCTAATTCAAATTGGAGAAGGAAAACATCCCCCAAAAAATAATCTACCTGATGATACCGTAGAAATTCCATCACAAATGATTTGCAACAAATAACTCATTTCGGCAATCTTTCTAAATACTATCAATAACGAGGATTACTTAGACATTGCAAACAAAGTGATATTAACATCAAAAAATATCAATGCCTTGAATCTAAATAACACATTTTTAAATTCATCAATGCACCCCAAAAAAATTATTACAGTGCAGATTCAGTTCTGGCTGATGACAAAGACAGTGAATCTAACTGTAGTATAGAATTTATCAATTCTTTAACACCATCTGGAATGCCACCACATGTTTTGCAATTGAAAAAAGGGGCAATTGTCATGCTACTGAGAAATGTGAATTCCAAAAAAGGACTTTGTAATGGGACCAGATTAATTGTGCAGGACTTAAGAGCTCATTTCATACATGCTGAAATTAGGAATGGTACCCATAAAGGTGAATCCGTTTCTATACCAAGAATTGATTTGGCTCCAAGTGAGAGTAGTTTGCCTTTTGTCCTTCAAAAGAGACAAATTCCCATTATCATGGCATTGCCATGACCATAAATAAATCCCAAAGACAAACTTTAAAGTCTGTGGGTATTTTTTTACAGGAACCTGTATTTGCACATGGACAACTCTATGTTGCTTTTTCAAGATGCAAAAATCCAGATGACATTAAAGTTTATATTGAAAAAAAAACAAAGTGAGGGTGGTTTATTAGAGGATGGACGCATTTTTACAAAGAACATTGTGTCCTATGAGGTCCTCTAACTTACATTACAAAAAATGAAAAGTGCTTTTATCTCAACGACAATTTGGCAATAAAAAATCCCAACAAACATAGAGAAAAGTGGTTTTATTTAAGAACAAATTTTGATGCCACTCGGACTCTTTTTAGAGGACCCCTATTTCACATGGTAAACTCTCAAAAATGGCAAAAACACATAGAGAACAGTGATTTATACTCCGTGGACGAACTTAGTTGTCTGGCGGACTCTTTTTAGAGGACCATTATTTCACATAGGAAACTCTATGTGCCATTTTCAATAACTCCAAGAATAAAAAGAAAAATTTGAAAAAAATAAAAAACGCAAGGACAGAGTAACATATTGGAATGTCTTGGAAGTTTCCTTTTGGCATGATTGGCCCCACAAAACAGTTATGTTGCATTTTCTTACAATTCCAGGTTAAATGTTGGTACATTAAGTTACTGTTTGTAGTGTTAAAACTGTATTTTAAAAGGTGTGGAATGTTGTTTCATTGTATATAATTAAGAGTTCATGTTAGTAGGAGGATGACCATTTGTTCATAAATAGAAATGTATAATTAAATACAGAGTATTGATCCAAGGAGTAATCCGATCACCAGTTACTAGGGTCAGGAAGGAATTAATTCCCCCCCCCTTTGTTTCGATGGGGGGTTTTACTGTTTGCATGTTACAAAGCATTATGTAATGGTTTACAATACTCATTCATATAAAGTCCACCTATTCTTATATTACTCCTGCATAGCACAGAATTGAAAATGTTAGTATTGTTAAAAAAAAATTGGTTCACCAGTGTTTGAAATATAAGTTGCATGTTACAAAGCATTGTGTCATGGCTTACAATACGGATTCATACAAACTTCATCCATTGTTATATTATTCCTGCCTACATGACAATTAAAAAGGTTAAGATTGTTAAAAACTGATGGTTTACCAGTTGTTAAAATACAAGTTGCATGTTAAAAAAATAAACACATTTATTATAATTGTTGTACTTCTTTGTAGATAACAAAAAGGTTAAGAGTGTCAGAGACTCACATTGTGTGCCAAACAGCATTCTCAGCCTTACAATTTTATTGGCTCCATTTTTGACCAGCAAGTCGCTAGTCACATCTAATAGTTGTCAATCTGCGAGTTGTCATCACGCTTGCGGCCCATAGGGACGAAACTGCGAGCCTCGCAAAGCAAGCCTTTAAGGGACGCGGGATTTAGGCTGCAATGGACGCCAAAGGCGCTCATAGCACTTTGAGCCTCGCAAAGTGAGGCGAGCAGTTGAGGCACGCAGGACTTAGGCTCCAATGAGTGCCAATGGCGCACATTGCACTGTGAGCCTCGCGAAGCGAGGCGAGCAGTTGAGGCACGCGGGACTTAGGCTGCAATGAGCTGGCGCTAATCCCTAGACACACAGGACTTGGCAAAAATTACGGGCCATATGACTTAGGTCCCGACGCACATAGATGGACTGCAGGGCTTGCAAAAATACAGCTTTAACAACCGAACCACTGAACTGGAAAAACATGCAAAAACACACAAATATGCCTTAAATTCACTTACACACTCACACACAGAACAGGGGGAGAGCCAGGGAGCCTGTGAGTGAGGTTGCAAGTTAATTTGATTTATTGCCTTTTTTCAAGATTCAAAATCACAGAAGTGAGAAAAAAATGGCTGCCGAAAAAACATAAACATGACGAAAACGAGGCTGAAGGATGTAAAACGAAGGATGTAAATATGACCCCTAAGCACTAAGAAAACCAGTAACACTTAACAAAAAGCCAGTAACATTTAACTCCAGTAGGCCCCTAAACTACACAGGCATATGAAGTATGCAAGGGGAGAGGCTCGCAATGAGCGCCGAAGGTGTTCATTGCAAGCTGCGTGATGAGCACCTAAGGTGCTCAGCGTGGGGTTTTCCGATGAGCGCCGAAGGTGCTCAGAGGCGCAATATCCTTGCATTTTGTAGCAAACAGCATTGCCAGGCTTCAAATTGTACTGCCGTCATTTTTGACGGGCAAGTCACTAGTTAATACAGTGCCTTGCAAAAGTTTTCACCCCCCTTGGCATGTTTTGTGTTTTGTTGCCTCACAACCTGGAATTAACATGGATTGTTTGAGGATTTGCATCATTTAATTTACAGAACATGCCCAGAACTTTGAATATGTTTTTTTTGTGAAGCAAACAACAAATAGAACAAAATAACAGAAAAAGTCAATTTGCATAACTATTCACCTCCCTAAAGTCAATACTTTGTAGAGCCACTTTTTGTGGCAATCACAGCTCCAAGTCACTTTGGATAAGTTTCTATGTGCTTCCCACATCTTACCACTGGCATTTTTGCCCATTCCTCCTTGCAAAACAGCTCCAGCTCCTTCAAGTTGGATGGTTTGCACTTGTGAACAGCAATCTTTAAGTCTAACCACATATTTTCTATTGGATTGATGTCTGGGCTTTGACTAGGCCATTCCAATACATTTACAGGTTTCCCCTTTAACCACCTCCGTCCTAGCCTCAAATCACGCACAGAGTGGTACAGGTTTTGCTCAAGAATATCCCTGTATTTAGCACTATCCATCTTTCCCTCAACTCTGACCAGTTTCCCAGTCCAAGCTGCTGAATGATGCTGCCATCACCATGTTTCACTGTGGGGATGGTGTTCTTTGGGTGATGTGATGTGTTGGGTTTGTGCCAGACATAGCGTTTTCTTTGATGGCCGAAAAGTAAAATTTTAGTCTCATCAGACCAGAGCACCTTCCTCCATACATTTTGGGAGTCTCCCACATGCCTTTTCGCAAACTCAAAACATGCCATTTTGTTTTTTTGCTGAAAGTAATGGCTTTCTTCTGGCCACTCGGCCATAAAGCCCAACTCTATGGAGCGTACGTCTCATTGTCGTCCTATGTACAGATACTCCAGTCTCTGCTGTGGAACTCTGCAGCTCCTCCAGGGTTACCTTAGGTCTCTGTGCTGCCTCTCTGATTAACTCCTTGCCCGGTCTGCGAGTTTTGGTGGGCGGTCGTCTCTTTGGAGGTTTGCTTTTGTTCCATTTTTTCAATTTGGTTATGATAGATTTAATGGTGCTCCTAACGGATCATCAAAGATTTGGATATTTTTGTATAACCTAACCCTGACTTGTACTGCTCAACAACATTGTTCCTTACTTGTTTGGAGAGTTCCTTGGTCTTCATGGTAGTGTTTGGTTAGTGGTGCCCTTTGCTTAGGTGTTGCAGCCTCTGGGACCTTTCAAAAAAGGTGTGTATATGACAGATCATGTGACACTTAGCTTGCACACAGGTGGACATCATTTCACTAATTATGTGACTTCTGAAGGTAATTGGTTGCACCAGAGCTTTTTATGGGCTTCATAACAAAGGGGGTGAATACATACGCACATGAACATTTTCTGTTTTCTATTTCTAAAAAATAGTTTTATGTATATATTTTTCTCATTTCACTTCACCAACTTAGACTATTGTATTCTGATCCATCACATAAAATTCATATTAACAAAGCATTGAACTTAAGGCTGTAATGTAACAAAATAGGTAAAAAGTCAAGGAGGTGAATACTTTTGCAAGGCACTGTATATATTATTTAATGATATCTTTAAAACATCACTTTATCTTGTATCTAGATACCAGAATAGATGGAATAATTAATTTAAGAGGAATTAAATATTTGGATTATGAATAAGATAAACTTAAACAAACATTGCAATCAGTCTACGGTATATAATAATTTATTTAGACAAACATTAATAAATATTATATCTCATAATGTTAAAGGTTTTAGTAGCCCTGATTAAAGGAGTTTAGAATTTCTACACTATACAAAACTAAAACCAGGTATTTAATTGATATTATAAGAAATATTATATTTCTAATAATTTACAGAAAACACATAGATTTGAGATTTTAATACACAACCAATGTCCCTAACAATTTAAAATTCTGTGGTTTAACTTGGGAGGTTCATTGTAATACAGGGACAAATCTTGCGCTATCATTTAACAGTTGTATCTTTATACCAACTGAACGGACCATATGTTAGAAGAACTAGGGGTTTAAATTTAGATACCATGAAGGTCTATGTGGATCCTCAAAGAAGTTAGGGGTAATGTTAGATACCATGGGGGTCTGTAGAGACCCCCATGGTATGAGATTGCTTTTTACATTCCAAAGGTTAATAAGTTGTGGTTTTTTAAGGACCTCCTTGGTGTAGTATAGTTATTAGAAGCCGCAAGGATCCTTTCAAGCCCCCATGGATATGGATAGGGATTGATTGTAAATGCACTGCAACTATCTTACTCATACACATGGAAATATACTTATATACACACACGGGTACTATCATTTATATATACACATTCAATGACATATACAGATTTTGCTAACAGCTTTTATGGGCTAATTAACACAAACTTCAATATTTTATATGTGTGTGGGAATGGGAACCTCAGAGGTAAATCTAGTCCATCTCACATAACTTAATAGAGGCTTCATAAATCACAGGAAATGCTTGTAGATTTAGTGCCATCTTTACAAATAAATTCCCAGTTGTAATACAGTGATCTTGAATTATTAAGAAACATGAGATTTCCAAGTCAAGATTGCTTTGCTTTCAGTACGTTGTTTTTTAAAGGTTTTAACCTATCAGTGTTAGAATTACTAGCTTTCAATAACCATCTAAGCAAGGTTATTTAGCAAGGCTTTAAGATGGTAATGTATTAGTGACCCAATCTATGAGCCTTTTTGGCTTCATTATTGATTTTTTTTAACATAATTGTGTCAAGGGAGCCATTTCTCTTGAAGTGTTATAAATATTCTGTAGGCAATGAAGATCTCATGATTATACTTCATCTGCAATTGTTTAAATATAATTGCCATTTTGCTTAATAGTTGATAATGATGATAATATATATTTTTCCCCCAAAGGAATAATTCAGGAACACACACAGCAGAATCTCGTATGAAAGGCTCAGATCTCTCATTGTCAATCATGAATCTTTAGAGGTTGGCATTTTTTTCAGTAAATGTCAGTTCACAGAACAGTGCAGCTGACTTGTCACTTCACAAAAAAAGACATTTGCCTAATTTTAACAAATCATATTGTCTTGTAGGTAACTGTCAATCTAAAATCACAGGAAAGAGTACAATGGGATGACTACCTTTGGTTTTATTGAATAATTAAAAGAAAGACGTGTTGGTTTGAATATTGATGATATAAGATATAAACTAGACAAGGTTCTTCAAAAGTGGAGTTTAAAAAAGTTGAAAGTTGAAAAGCAGAAACTAGTGTTTTCTTGCCATCTTATTGTGCACTAATGTTGTCTAATTTGAGTAAATATCTTTAGCAGTTTTGCTGTGCTGCATTACAGTGAACCAGAACTACATTTCCCACATACATTGTCTTGCAAAGGTATTCACCCCCCTTGACTTTTTACCTATTTTGTTACATTACAGCCTTAAGTTTAATGTTTTGTTAATCTGAATTTCATGTGATGGATCAGAACACAGTAGTCTAAGTTGGTGAAGTGAAATGAGAAAAATATATACATAAAACTATTTTTTAGAAATAGAAAACAGAAAATTGGCATGTGCGTATGTATTCACCCCCTTTGTTATGAAGCCCATAAAAAGCTCATGTGCAACCAATTACCTTCAGAAGTCACATAATTGGTGAATAGTGATGTCGCGAACATAACATTTTTGGTTCGCGAACCGCGAACGCGAACCGCCGCAAATGTTCGCGAACCGGCAAATCCTGTGAACCGCCATAGACTTCAATGGGCAGGCGGGTTTTAAAACCCACAGGGACTCTTTCTGGCCACAATAGTGATGGAAAAGTTGTTTTAAAGGGACTAACACCTGGACTGTGGCATGCCGGAGGGGGATCCATGTCAAAACTACCACGGAAAATTACATAGTTTATCCAGAGTCTGGTTTTAATCCATAAAGGGCATAAATAACCTAACATCCCCCTCCATCATCATCCTCTCCTGTATCTCTTTACCCCCTCCCTCATCATCCTCCCCTGTGTCTCTTTCCCCCCTTCCTCATCACCCTCCCCTGTGTCTCATCCCCCCTCCCTCATCATCCTCCCACCTCCCTCATCATCCTCCCCTGTATCTCTTTACCCCCTCCCTCATCATCCTCCTCTGTGTCTCTTCCCCCCTCCATCATCATCCTCCCCTATGTGTCTTTCACCCCTCCCTTATCATCCTCCCCTGTGTCTCTTTTCCCCCTCCCTCATCATCTTCCCCTGTGTCTCTTCCCCCCCTCCCTCATCATCCTCTCCTGTGTCTCTTTCCCCCCTTCCTCATCACCCTCCCCTGTATCTCTTTAACCCCTCCCTCATCATCCTCCCCTGTGTCTGTTTCCCCCCTCCCTCATCATCCTCCCCTGTGTCTCTTCCCCCCTCCCTCATCATCCTCCCCCCTCCCTTGATGATAAGGGGGGGAAGAGACACAGGGATAAGTGTGAGGGGTGTTAGGGTAAGGGGTGTTAGGGATAAGGGTGAGGGGGTTAGGTGTTAGGGTAAGGGGTGTTAGGGATAAGTGTGATGGGTGTTAGGGTAAGGGATGTTAGGGTTAGGTGTTAGGGTAAGGGCTGTTAGGGATAAGTGTAAGGGGGTATTAGGGTTAGGTGTTAGGGTGAGGGGTGTTAGGGATAAGTGTGGGGGGTGTTAGGTCTTAGGGATAAGTGTGAGAATGTTAGGGTTAGGTGTTAGGTTGATGGGTGTTATGGATAAGTGTGAGGGGTGTTAGGGTTAGGGTAAGGGGTGTTAGGGATAAGTGTGATGGGTGTTAGGGTAAGGGATGTTAGGGTTAGGTGTTAGTGTAAGGGCTGTTAGGGATAAGTGTAAGAGGGTATTAGGGTTAGGTGTTAGGGTGAGGCATGTTAGGAATAAGTGTGAGGGGTGTTAGGTCTTAGGGATAAGTGTGTGAATGTTAGGGTTAGGTGTTAGGTTGATGGGTGTTATGGATAAGTGTAAGGGGGTATTAGGGTTAGGGCGAGGCATGTTAGGAATAAGTGTGAGGGGTGTTAGGTCTTAGGGATAAGTGTGAGAATGTTAGGGTTAGTTGTTAGGTTGATGGGTGTTATGGATAAGTGTGAGGGGTGTTAGGGTTAGGGTAAGGGGTGTTAGGGATAAGTGTAATGGGTGTTAGGGTAAGGGAAGTTAGGGTTAGGTGTTAGGGTAAGGGCTGTTAGGGATAAGTGTAAGGGGGTATTAGGGTTAGTTGTTAGGGTGAGGGGTGTTAGGGATAAGTGTGAGGGGTGTTAGTGTAAGGGGTGTTAGGGATAAGTGTGAGGGGTGTTAGGGTTAGGTGTTAGGGTGAGGGATGTTAGGGTTAGGTGTTAGGGATAAGTGTGAGGGGTGTTAGGGTTGGGGTAAGGGGTGTTAGGGATAAGTGTGAGGGGAGTTAGGGTTAGGTGTTAGGGTGAGGGATGTTAGGGTTAGGTGTTAGGGATAAGTGTGAACGGTGTTAGGGTTAGGGTAAGGGGTGTTAGGGATAAGTGTGAGGGGTGTTAGGGTTAGGGTGAGGGGTGTTAGGGATAAGTGTGAGGGGTGTTAGGGTTAGGTGTTAGGGTGAGGGGTGTTAGGGATAAGTGTAAGGGGTGTTAGGGTTAGGTGTTAGGGTGAGGGATGTTAGGGTTAGGTGTTAGGGATAAGTGTGAGGGGTGTTAGGGTTAGGGTGAGGAGTGTTAGGGATAAGTGTGAGGGGTGTTAGGGTTAGATGTTAGAGTGAGGGGTGTTAGGGATAAGTGTGAGGGCTGTTAGGGTTATGTTGAGGGGTGTTAGGGATAAGTGTAAGAGGTGTTAGGGTTAGGTGTTAGAGTGAGGGATGTTAAGGTTAGGTGTTAGGGATAAGTGTGAGGGGTGTTAGGGTTAGGGTAAGGGGTGTTAGGGATAAGTGTGAGGGGTGTTAGGGTTAGGTGTTAGGGTGAGGGATGTTAGGGTTAGGTGTTAGGGATAAGTGTAAGTGGTGTTAGGGTTAGGGTAAGGGGTGCTAGGAATAAGTGTGAGGGGTGTTAGGGTTAGGGTGAGGGGTGTTAGGGATAAGTGTGAGGGGTGTTGGGGTTAGGGTGAGGGGTGTTAGGGATAGGTGTAAGGGATGTTAGGGTTAGGTGTTAGGGTGAGGGATGTTAGGGTTAGGTGTTAGGGATAAGTGTGAGGGGTGTTAGGGTTAGGGTAAGGGGTGCTAGGGATAAGTGTGAGGGGTGTTAGGGTTAGGGTGAGGGGTGTTAGGGATAAGTGTGAGGGGTGTTAGGGTTAGGGTGAGGGGTGTTAGGGATAAGTGTGAGGGGTGTTAGGGTTAGGGTAAGGGGTGTTAGGGATAAGTGTGAGGGGTGTTAGGGTTAGGAGTTAGGGTGAGGGATGTTAGGGTTAGGAGTTAGGGATAAGTGTGAGGGGTGTTAGGGTTAGGGTGAGGGGTGTTAGGGATAAGTGTGAGGGGTGTTAGGGTTAGGTGTTAGGGTGAGGGGTGTTAGGGATAAGTGAGAGGGGTGTTAGGGTTAGGGTGAGTGGGTTTAGGGATAGGTGTAAGGGATGTTAGGGTTAGGTGTTAGGGTGAGGGATGTTAGGGTTAGGTGTTAGGGATAAGTGTGAGGGGTGTTAGGGTTAGGGTAACGGGTGCTAGGGATAAGTGTGAGGGGTGTTAGGGTTAGGGTGAGGGGTGTTAGGGACAAGTGTGAGGGGTGTTAGGGTTAGGTGTTAGGATGAGGGGTGTTAGGGATAAGTGTAAGGGATGTTGGGGTTAGGTGTTAGGGTGAGGGATGTTAGGGTTAGGTGTTAGGGATAAGTGTGAGGGGTGTTAGGGTTGGGTGCTAAGGTGAGGGGAGGATGATGATAAGGGGGGGGTAGAGACACAGGGGTGTCCTTGCAGCAGAGATCAAAAGAGTCCTTCAGGACTGTATTGCACACTGTGTACAGTAGCCTAGCTATGGTTTTCCCTATTGATGCAGTATCACCTACACTCAGCCTCCTCTCAGTAAGACTTCAAGTTAGTTATGATTCCAAAATGGCTGCTGTTCATGAGGTAGAAGGGTGTTGAAGGCAGGGTATGATGCTGATTGGCTGGAATGTGTCTGCTGACTGTGATTTTCAGGGTCAAAGTTTGCTCAATGATAAAGTATAGGGGGCGGGTCGAATATTGCATATGTTCGCAGTTCGCCGCAAACGCGAACATGCTATGTTTGCCGGGAACAGTCCGCCGGCGAACTATTCGCGACATCTCTATTGGTGAAATTATGTCCACCTGTGTGCAATCTAAGTGTCATTACATATACACACCTTTTTTGAAAGGCCCCAGAAGCTGAAACCCCTAAGCAAGAGGCACCACTACCCACTGCCATGAAGACCAAGGAACTCTCCAAACAAGTAAGCGACAATGTTGTTGAGAAGTACAAGTCAGGGTAGGTTATAAAATTATCAAAATCTTTGATGATCCCCAGGATCACCATCAAATCTATCATAACCAAATGGAAAGAACATGGCACAACAGCAAACCTGCCAAGAGACGACCGCCCACTAAAACTCACGGACCAGGCAAGGAAAGGCATTAATCAGAGAGGCAGCACCAAGACCTAAGGTAACCCTGGAGGAGCTGCAGAGTTCCACGGAAGAGGCTGGAGTATCTGTACATAGGACGACAATAAGCCGTACGCTCCATAGAGTTGGGCTTTATGGCAGAGTGGCCAGATGAAAGCCATTACGTTCAGCACAAAAAACAAAATGGCACAATTTGAATTTGCGAAAAGGCATGCGGGAGACTCCCAAAATGTATGGAGGAAGGTGCTCTGGTCTGATGAGACTAAAATGTAACTTTTCGGCCATCAAAGAAAACGCTATGTCTGGCAGCATCATGCTGTGGGGATGTTTTTCAACAGCCAGGACTGGAAACTGGTCAGAGTTGAGGGAAAGATGGATAGTGCTAAATACAGGGATATTCTTGAGCAAAACCTGTACCACTCTGTGCGTGATTTGAGGCTAGACGGAGGTTCACCTTTTAGCAGGACAATGACCCCAAACACACCGCTAAAGCAACACTTGAGTGGTTTAAGGGGAAACCTGTAAATGTATTGGAATGGCCTAGTCAAAGCCCAGACCTCAATCCAATAGAAAATCTGTTGTCAGACGTAAAGATTGCTGTTCACAAGCACAAACCATCCAACTTGCAGGAGTTGGAGAAGTTTTGCAAAGAGGAATGGGAAAAAATCCCAGTGGTAAGATATGGCAAGCTCATAGAGACTTATCCAAAGTAACTTGGAGCTGTGATTGCAGCAAAAGGTGGCTCTACAAAGTATTGACTTTAGGGGAGTGAATAGTTATGCACATTGACTTTTTCTGTTATTTTGTCCTATTTGTTGTTTGCATCACAATAAAAAAAAAACATCTTCAAAGTTGTGGGCTTGTTCTGTAAATTAAATTATGAAAATCCTCAAACAATCCATGTTAATTCCAGGTTGTGAGGCAACAAAACATGAAAAATGCCAAGGGGGGTGAATACTTTTGCAAGGCACTGTGCTTCAAAAACAACACAACCATGAACGTAATCACTTTGACAAGCTGGTAAGCACAATTATTACACACAGCATATTATAATAAGGTGAAGCAACACCCTTTATATAACACTGAATGTTGCCACCAGTGCAGTGAGTCCACAAACCCTGAATGACACAGGGTGATTAATTACAAAGTGGTTTTCTAAGCCACATAGTCCAACACTTTCCTGCATTAAATAATTGAGCAACAGCTCTTTTATTGAAGGGATGAGGTAAATAGTATATGATGGTACTGCTGCTCCACAATAGTTATCTCTATTACTTTCCGTGCTGTGTGCAGGGGAATCCATACTACTGAAATATATGCCTGTGATTGATATTGCAGGACCAGAAGTGTAGAGTGTTGCTTGGATTTTCTTTTCTGTATATACTTAAACATCCTCTTGTCCTTGCAGCCAGTGAATACGGGAAAAGAAAATGAGAGGTCCAAATAACATGCAAACTGCATACATTTAATGTGCGACTCTCCTCCTCTAATTGTCAGTTATTTGAATTGGATGTTGTCATATGGCCACGTAGGCCTTGCAATGACACAGAAGAAAGGGGTTAGTTATTTACAATTAGCTGTAGGGTTTTCTATGAGTTTTCACTGTGAAGTGAATACAGTGTGTTTTATAGGAGTTCTGTGCAACTTTTGTAGTGTGGGGGCAGATTTACAGTGGTCAGTGAGCAGAAGTAGCAGATTCATATTGGCTAGTGAGCTTGTAGACCAGATAAAAAAAAAAAAAAGGAAATATATATCGAAATATACATACTAACATCCAGTCTGCTACCCACCAGCTGGAAATCACTAGTTTATAGTATTATTTATAATCAGTTGTTACATTTACTTGTATACCTAATGTCAGGGACAACAAAGGGGATTTTTATCTGTAGGAGACTGCCAGATGCAGTATGTGCTATTTTTTCATTTTGTTGATTAAACAATAGGATAGCTA